>CM070644.1:2232500-2700000 GCA_036346575.1 Dendrocalamus sinicus | reverse complement strand
TGGTGATCGATGATTGTCAGTGATGTATGTATCATCTCGTCAGGGTTGTGACGCGTCCATCCTACTCAGCTCCACCGGCGGCAGCGTGGCCGAGAAGGACGCGCCGCCGAACCGGACGCTGCGCGGCTTCGACTTCATCAACCGGGTCAAGAGCCTCATCGAGGAGGCGTGCCTCAGCGTCGTCTCCTGCGCCGACATCCTCGCCCTCACCACCTGGGACGCGGTCGCCGCCATCGTAAGATCTGCTCAGCTCGCTCTAACTGCTCTTGCCACGGTAGTTATCTGAAGCTAGAATTGACTTGTGCCTGTTGGGAAACGACACCAGATCTGCACGCCCAAATCGCCCGAGTGCTGTGCTGTTGAACAAGCAACAGAGCAGAGCCGAGAGGAAGCAAGAACTAAGTCGTATGAGGCAGAGAGTGTTTGGGGCAAATTTTTCTTCCTTTTTCACTCTCTCGACTTTGCTTTGAGTAACAATACAATGTTTATACAGACTCGACTCGATACACGCGACTTGACTTCACCGGTTCTCAATTGCTCCGTCGCTCTGCCCATGCTCTACTTTGAGCGCTGATGACTGCTACAGAGCCTACCAACCGCAACTGCTGTCCACATCGAGCAAAACACTGACAACTGCTACTGTGACCGCACTATGCTATAGTGGCCACCGACTATTACAGAAGTTGGTCGTAGCCGACCATACATAAGCTAGTCGTCTACGACCACACACAACGTGGTTATAACGAGCACACACAACGTGGTTGTAACTGATCACAGACAACGTGGTCGTAATCGACCACACACAACGTGATCTAGTTAGGTTTATACGACCACACTCACCCCCCTAAATCTGACTCAAGTCGTGAAGTCTCTGACTCCGATCAACTCCTGCATTTCGCTTAACTTGACTCTAGGAAGTGCCTTCATAAGGATGTCTGCGTGCTGCTCCTTTGTGCTGATGTGCTCCACGATTATTTGCCTTTGTTCCACACATTCTCTAATGAAGTGAAAGTGTATGTCAATATGCTTACTTCTGCCATGAAACACAGGATTCTTTATAAGTGCGATTGCTGATTTGTTGTTTATGAACAGAGTTATGGGCTCGATCCTTTTCCCAGTGATTTCATTGAACAAACTTCTAAGCCAGATCGCCTGATAGGCTGCACCAGTCGCCGCCATGAACTCTGCTTCGCATGCGGAGAGTGCAATCGTCCTCTATTTCTGAGAGCTCCATGCAATCAGGCTCCCGGCGTGGTAGAAGGTGAAGTCGCTCGTGCTTTTCCTGTCTTCCACATCCCCAGTGAGGTCACTGTCATTGTAGCCTATTAATAGCTCTTCACCTCCTCTTGAGTACTTCAAGCCTGAGTTGATGGTTCCCTTCACATATCTTAAGACTTGCTTGACCGCCTGAAGATGGGATTCCTTGTGTGCTTGCATAAACCTGCTCAGCATCCCCATCAAGTACGCCAAATCCAGCCGTGTGTGCATCAGATACCTCAAACTCCCGATTATGCAGTGGAAGTTAGTGGCATCCATTGATACTCCCTTCTCATCTTGGCTCAGGTGCAACTTGGGCTCCATAGGAACTTTCGCCAGATTGCATTCCCACAAACTGGCTGCTTGCAACACCTTCTTGGCATACACCGATTGCTTCAGGGTAATTTCTCCCACTTTCTGCTCTACCTCTATTCCTAGGTAGTGAGAGAGGAGCTCAAGGTCGCTCATCTCATATTCCTTCATCATCTGTTGCTTGAACAAGTGTATCCGGTCTTTGTTCCTGACAATCAGGTCATCCACATATACTCCCACCACCAACAACACGGTCTCGAGCTTCTTTTGTAGAGAGCCTGGTCTTGGGGACATTTATGAAAACCGAGTTCCTCAGAGTGCCGCCCAACCGGATGTTCCATGCCCTTGAAGCTTGTCGCAAACCATAGAGCGCGTTGGGCGGTTTGTACACAAAGTGCTCTTGATTCTCTATGACAAAGCCTTGTGTTGCTCTACATAAACCTCTTCTTGGAGCCTCCCGTTCAGAATTGCGGACTTGACGTCAAGGTGGTGAATCTCCCAACTCTCCCGAGCTGCTAGTGCTAGTAGTAACCTCACTGTATCCATTCTCGCCATTGGTGCAAATGCTTCTTCATAATTTATTCCTTGTCTCTGCACGTATCCTTTTGCAATGAGACTTGCTTTGTGCTTGACAGGGTTCCCATTTGAATCTTTCTTCAATTTGAATACCCACTTGAGACCAATTGCTTTGTGACCAGTCGGTAACTCAGTGAGTGACCACGTCTTGTTCTTCTCGATTGCTTCTATCTCCATCTTTATTGCATCCTACCACTCGGATGAATTCGCCGCCTCTTGATAGCTCTATGGCTCTTCAGTTATCAGTAGTAGCATCTCTGAATTGAGTTCGACCGATTGTGCTTCTGCATATACATCAGAGAGTGCTCAGTATCTGGTGGTTCCTTCCTCTGTTTCTGGAGAGGAGGGACTTGAGGGGCCTGGTTCCGCTCCCAAGTATGACTAGCCATCAGGCATTGCAGGTGAGATGGTGGTCCAGTCCTCTAGCCTGAGTACTGAAGAGTCTACCCCTGTTGAGGCTTGCTTATTCGACTGCCCGTCTGTTCCTGTTGTCGGTTTTGCTACAGTGAACTTGGTAGCCTCTCCGATCTCGCCGTAGCTTGCAATCTCCTAGTTCCACTTCCTTTCTTCCTCAAATACTACATCTCGGCTCACAACAATCTACTTATTTTGAGGATCATATAGTCGATACACCTTGCTTCTTTCTTCGACACTGAGATAAACCAACTACTTGCTTCTATCGTCCAGTTTCTTCAAGTAGATGCCTGGTATTTTTGCATGTGCGGTACACTCAAAGATCCTCACATGTGCCAGATTTGGCTTCCTCCCTGTCCAGGCTTCATATGGAGTGACTCCAACTAGTGCCTTGGTCAGAATCCTGTTCAGGAGGTAGATGGCGTGGCAGACTGCTTCTCCCCACAATACGTTGGGCACTTCCATGGTCTACAGAAGACTTCTTGTAGTCGCCAACACCGTTCAGTTCCGTCGCTCCACCACCCCGTTCTGCTATGGTGAATAGGGTGCGGTGAGGTACTCGTGGATTCCTTCTACATCACACAACTATGCAAATTGATTCGACACGAACTCTCCCTCCTGATTAGTTCTGAGAGTCTTCAGTTTATGTCCAGACTTGTTTTTGACTAGCTTCTTGAACTTCTTGAAGGTTTTGACTGCTTCACTCTTCGACCTCAGGGTGTACAGCCACATCATCCGGTTGTAGTCGTCGACAAGTAGTAAGAAGTACTTGCTCCCGGTTGGTGTCTGAGGAGTGATTGGACCACACAAATCTACATGGACTAGTTGTAAAGGCTGGACTGCTCGGTACACCGCTTGACTTGGAAACGGTAGTTAGGCTTACTTGGCTAGCAGACAACCTTCACAAATCTAAGTAGGATACTCAATCCTGGGTACTCCCGGTACCATCTCCTTGTCGACCATCAGCTTCATCGCCTGGAAGTTGAGATGTCCCAGCCAAGTATGCCATAACCACTCCGGTTTGGCTATACTCATAGCAAGACAAACTGGTACAGCGGTATGCAATAGCGCCACCCTTTGTAGCACTTTGTAGTTTGTACACTGAGATGCTAATAGTCCAAGTCAGAGGAGTGCTTCTCGTTCTGGGCTGATTGCACTGGCCATGCATAGCAGCAGCACAGAAAAGTTGAGGCACACACACAAGAGCTTCTTGTATAGGAATGCCATCGCTGAAGGGGGATAGCTGAATCAATTGCATGTGTGTTTGCTGTGCGTGAAATTTAAGTAGCCAGAGTGGATATAATATAGAGCGAGAGATTGCATTGCAGCAGAGAAGAAATGCATTACTCCCACTATAATCAGTCGTCCACTTCAGCTGGTCTCCGTTGAAGTGTATAGCCATTACTGTATCTTTATATCAACGTGACTGTATTACTAGCTCTAGCAGGGTGGTGAAGAAAAGGCACCGCTACTGCAAGTTCGTGCTAGCTAAATGGCGCACTTAAACAAGACAGTATTAGTCAGTCATCGTCGTCTCTGTCGCGTCAAGCAAGTAAGCAAACAAGACGTCCTAGCTCCTAACAGCAACTCTGATCCCGCATCGGATCGCACTAAAATAACGTGATGCAGGTGTGCGCAAAGCAGAGAGGTTGACGCCGGCTGCCCGCAAGTATACTGCAGGATCATTATGTATGTATGTATGTATGTATGTATGTATGTATGTATGTATGTATGTATGTATGTATGTATGTATGTATGTATGTATGTATGTATGTATGTATGTATGTATGTATGTAACTCTGCAGCCCCCATAGCTGTAGTGTATGAAATGTTCAGGTAAGTACAACACTAGTACATTACTGCAGCCAATGCACAAATTGACAGTGAAAAGAACACACGTACTAGCAGGCAGCTGCTTGATCAGATCAAATGCGCACAATATAGATATATGTCGTCAGGAGAGGAGGATAACATTTGCGATAGGAATCTGAGGGAATTGCGCTCGTTGCGTGGTTTTTAGCGATCCCCAAGTTAACCCAAAAAGGAAGACAAAAAGAGAGACCATGGACTTGTTGGATCAGGTTATACAGCCGAAGCCAAGAAACGCGTACCTTCCCGAGAGAATGCGGTTTATCGAGCGACTACTATTGGCGCCACCGTGTTGCTAAGCTGAGCACGTCGCGCGTCGCCGTGGCTGGCATGCGGCCCCGAGACCGGCGGCGACGGCGTGACGCGAGGCGGGAGAGAAGCAAGCTAAGCGAAGGGATCAACGAGGCGGCGGCGGCTGGAGGCGGCGCGTGGCGGCTGCGGCGGAGGCAAGGTGCGCGCAAATGGCAGACATGAGAACCGCTTGTGTCGTGAGGAACGAAATTGGCTCGTAAGATTAGTTGGGCCTTGGGCCGGTCCGGCAGGCCCAGGAAGGAAGAAATTAGCTCAAACTGCTCTCCTTAACTCTGAACAGGAAAATTCAAGCACATGAAAGTGTTCCAAAGTTGCACAAGACGCGCGAATTATAAGCTTCACAACAGATGATTACAAAGGCACGAGAAATACACGATTACTACTGACCAAATCTGCATGACAAACTTAATTGGGGTGCTAACCAAGTGGTATACTTGTTTAGCATCTTAAAACCAAGACTGTCCACTGGGACATAGTATATAGTTATTGGCAACAGAAAACAGAAAGGAGGGGCTGACGATGCCTACATCTTCTTTCACCATGACTTCAATTGGTGTGGAGTACTTGGACAACTTTCTATACTCTCAAATATATATATGCTTCAACTTTGAAATAACTTTCTGCCGATGGCATCGACGCAACTGAAGAAAGCATACCTCGAGGGCTCGCAGAAAATTAATACTCCAAACCATAGCCAAAACCCAAACACAATTCCAGCCATCACTGAGTAGTACATCCAAAGGGTTTCATGTTCTTGGCGATGCTCCTTTACCCTCCAATGCAGTTGTCGAATTCGTATCGTTTTTACATGCAATGCTCAAGGGGAAACCACAAAGTCCCAGGTTGTTGCTATAAATTGAGGGGTCATCGAGTGTTCGTAGTTGATTACCTGTGGGTATCGCTCCTGATAGATTGTTGTTGGAGAGATTGAGTAAACTGAGGCACTCCAAGCTCGACATGCTTGGAGGAATAGGACCTGAGAGTTTATTCCAAGAAAGGTCAAGAGACTCCACGTCTTTCAAATTACCAATGTTTTTGGGGATACCACCAGATAGATTATTTCTTGACAGGTTCAGGAACAGGAGTGTTCGAAGGTTTGCCATTTCTGCAGGGATCTCACCAGAAAGATAGTTGCTCGAAAAATCAATACCAGTCATAAGCCTAATCGTTCTACGAAAAGTATAATCTTTCCCCTTCCAAATTATGTCAGTCTGCCCATAGTATGCATCATACGGAAAGTCTGGAACGAACTCGACTTGTCCATTTTCATCCGGCCACATCGTGCTATTAAAGTTGGCAAAACCATCCGGTATGGAACCTGTAAGATTGTTTTCAGCTAGGTCAAGCATTTGGAGCTGAGTCAGTTGTATTACCTCCCGAGGAATACTTCCATGAAACATGTTCGATCGCAGCCGGAGAATCCTTAGCGAAGGAATGCTTGACCCTATCCATGAAGGGATTGTGCCAGAAAACTTGTTATGGCCAAGATCCAGAACAGCTAGGCATTTGAAGTTCCTTAGGACATATGGAAAACCCCCAGTGAAGTGGTTGTTTGACATGTGTAGAAATTCTAGTGAAGAATTAACACTGATTGTTGCGGTTGGAACTTCTCCACCGAAGGTATTGCTTGACAAATCCATGTACACAAGAAACTGCAGGTTCCATAAGCAACTAGGGAGCTCTCCAGAGAGCAGATTGTTTGATAGATCCAACAAATTTACATAAGGATTGTCTGGTGCACACAAGGCCGTACTGATGGTACCTGTCAATTTGTTGCTGGACAAGACGATAAAATAGATAGATGACAACAAGGTTGTACGAATCTCTCCCTCTAACTGGTTGCTGCTGAGATCAAGGTGTTCTAATGATATATTACCGATCTCGGATGGAATCACGCCAGTGAGGTAGTTCCCTGACAACTCCAGCGTTCCCAAGCCTTCCAAGCTTCCTAGCTCCGGGGGGATCGTGCCACTTAAATAGTTCCCGGAAAATGACAAGTACTCGGCATTTTTCCACCTGCTGATCTCTGGTGGAATGCTTCCAGTGAAGGAGTTATGAGCCATATCCAATGTGCTGAGCTCCGTCCAGTTTGTGAACAATTCTGGTGGGATGCTGCCGTTGAGCTTGTTCCATGATAGGAACATGTAGTCGAGACTAGTAAGGTTCCCCAGCTCGGGTGGAAGAGCAGAAACCAGATCAGCGTCACTTAGGTCGAGATTATTTAGCATCCGAAGCTGCCCGAGTGATGCTGGGATTGGTCCGCCGAGTGGGTTGCTGTGCAGATCAAGTTGTTGCAAACTAGACATCATCCCGAGCCATTTCGGGATTCCTCCGGTAAGATTGTTCTGTGGGAGAAACAATTCTTGGAGCTCTCTAAGCCCTGACAGCGACCGTGGTATCGGCCCAGATAATCTGTTTGCAGACAGATGAAGTTGATTCAGGTGCGCGAGCTTGCCCAATTGGTAGGGGATGGCACCAACGAAGCTGTTACTGCTCAAGTCCAGGTAGGTCAGGGTGAGCAGCATGGAGATGTTTGCTGGGATGGCGCCAACGAGATTATTTTCACTGAGGTCGAGCACGGTGAGGCTCCGGAACGCGGAGGAGTAGAAGGCGTCGAGCGTGCCGCTGAGGCCGGCGCCGGACAGGCGGATCTCGGTAACATCGCCCGCGGCGTCACAGGCGACGCCGAACCAAGAGCAGGTGGAGTCGTTGGCACGCGACCATGAGGACAGAGAGGTGGAGTTGAGCAAAGTGGATTTCCATCGGAGGAGTGCTTCTGCTTCGCCTTCCGGCCTGATGGCTCCATTGGCCATGCACAGCAGCAGGCAGAAACAGACGAGCATGAGCTTCATGTGTTGGACTGTCATCACACTCACTGCAGGGGGCTGGCTGCCTCCTCAATTTGCTCTGTTCATCACAGCACAGGTAACCAGGCTGCATACATGAAGGGAGCGAGGGAGATATAATTGCAGCAGAAGAGTGATCAGCACTCCATGGTCAGTCGTCCACTCCCAGAGTGGTCTTCGTTTAGGCGAATGACCATCGTATCTTTCTTCCGATGTGATTGCTGGGGTGTAGAAAACTTTGCATAACTTGGTGCTAGACTGCTAGTGTCTTTAAGTCTCTGTCCCGCAGCCAGAGTGCATATAATATAGAGTGAGAGATTGCATTGCAGCAGAGAAGAAATGCATTACTCCCACTATAATCAGTCGTCCACTTCAGCTGGTCTCCGTTGAAGTGTATAGCCATTACTGTATCTTTATATCAACGTGACTGTATTACTATTTTAGTGGTGCTAGCTAAATGGCGCGCTTAAACAAGACAGTATTAGTCAGTCATCGTCTTCTCTGTCGCGCCAAGCAAGTAAGCAAGACAAGACGTCCTAGCTCCTAAGAGCAACTCTCTGATCCCGCATCGGATCGCACTAAAATAACGTGATGCAGGTGTGCGCAAAGCAGAGAGGTTGACGCCGACTGCCCCCAAGTATACTGCAGGATTATGCAAGTATAAATATGTATGTATGTAACTCTGCAGCCCCCATAGCTGTAGTGTATGAAATGTTCAGGTAAGTACAACACTAGTACATTACTGCAGCCAATGCACAAATTGACAGTGAAAAGAACACACGTACTAGCAGGCAGCTGCTTGATCAGATCAAATGCGCACAATATAGATATATGTCGTCAGGAGAGGAGGATAACATTTACGATAGGAATCTGAGGGAATTGCGCTCGTTGCTTGGTTTTTAGCGATCCCCAAGTTAACCCCAAAAGGAAGAAAAAAAAGAGAGACCATGGATGTGACATCCCAAATAGGGAGCTAGTGTAATTTCATAAATTTTAAAATCTTTTAATTGTTTCTTCTGTGGTTCTCAAAAGTTTTTGGCGTTATTCGAATCTTTTAGTTGGATTTCTTGCCCAAAAGCCCAGTTAATGAGAATCAAAATCTTGGAATCAAGAACCAAGGCTGAAAATCAAACTAAGAAAATCCAAACTTACTTGGAAGTCTTAATTTCAAATTTAAATTAAAATATGGAAACTCAAAACCAAGAATGAAATTTGAAAATTAATATAAAATCTTTCCCATCCAACTTGTATATTTGAAAATTCAAATTTCGAAAATTAAGATTTATTTCTCCAAAATCATCAAGTCTCCTAAAATTAAATTGTTGAACTCAAAGATCTGAACCTAGCTTTCAAATTCAAAATCTACTCACAAAACCAAACCTAAAATCTCAAAATTCGAAACTATTGAAATCCTGAAAAATCTCTTTTGGGCCCGTGTTTTTTTCTTCTTCCAACCGATCATTTCCTTTTTCTCCCTACCCATTTTCTTTTCTTTTCCGCCCGGCCGCCCGACGTCATCTTCTCCGGCCTTGGCCCACCTAACCCGACACCTTCTCCTTCCCCGCTTCTTTCTTCCTCCTCCTGTTCTTCCGACTCATTGCTGCACACGGCCACCCGGCCAAGCGCTCTCCGCACTGTGCCGCTAACCGCATCGCTTGCTTCTCCCCCGGTTTCGCCTGGCTCCGCCCCCAGATTCGCCATCCCCGCCCCTGGTTTCCCCACTGCCCCATGCCGCCATACGCACCGCCATGCCCGAGGTACTCCTTGCCATGCCGCCACCCATGCCGGCAGATTCCCGAGCGTGCGCACGGTGGACGATCGCTCTCTCCTCGCCTATAAGACGCCCAGGGCTCGCCTCCTCCCTACTCCTCCCTCTATCCGAGTTCGCCGGCGATGCATGGCTGTGACGCGCGCATCGCGCGCGCCGCGCCTCTCCGGCGAATCTCTCCACGAAACAACCACGCCACGGCGTGTGCCCGGCGCCCACCGCCTCCCCTCACCGTTAATCAGAAAATCACCGCCCGAGCTCGCCGCGCAAGCCCTTTCTCCACTTCCGGCCGGCTGACGCCATTTTCGCCGCCGCTTCCTCCTTGGTCGGTCCCAAGTCAATTCGGCGCGGTGGGAGCAACACCTCGGTGCCCCGAGGCTTCCCCAACGACCGGCCGAAGTTCTCCCCCGCCAGAGCAATCCCGCCACGATGGTCTCCCCGCGCCGCCGCCCGTGCTCGCCGCCAGCCCGCTTCGGCCTCTCTCCGATCAAGCCAATCACTCAGGTAAGCTCCCAGTGCTTCACTCGTGCTCAGCGCGCCCACTTCCCGCACTCGGCCATCGGCGCCTCTTTTCTCCCTCATCGCCGGCCGCCTAGGGCCGCCGCCCACCCGTCTTGACGCCACCCCAGCCGAAGCCCTGCCGCCGTGAGCCTCCTCGTCGCCGGGGCAACCCATTTTCCGGGTCGCCGCCACCTCCTCGGCCGTTCCCCGCCGGCATTGCTGCTGCCATGCTCGGCGCTTCCCCTCTCCCCTGTTTCCACTGTTGCTGCCCCTGCTCTGCTCTCAGCTCAGCCGACAGCTCTTTTCGCTCTCTCCCCCTCTTCTGTCAAATGGGCCCGAATGGAATATTGGCCTCAAGCTCATTTGCATCAGTGTGTTCCCACTCCTAAAATTGTAACTAATTTTTTCTCATTTGAGCAAAGTTTTCTCATTTGAGCAAGATAATAATGAGAATAAGGAAATTACTCATAAGTGCATAAAGAAAAGATTTATGCAATTAAATTAACAACTTCACATTTGCAACTTATATGCCAACCAAGATTCATAGGTTAATCCTCATGTAAAATTTTAAAACGAATTATGCCATGAACTATTTCCCATATGACAAGTAATTATCTTGGACTCAATATTAATATTAAAGTGAATATGTGAAGCTAATTAAAAAGTCATCTTTTATAAATCAAAGGTACTAGAATTTCACCCAAAATGATAAAAGACTTTGATGAAGCCTTAAAAATATAATTTCAATCCTTTCAAACCTTACCCTGGAAACTCGAACAATAATTTTAAAATCCTATTAAAAGCTCGAGTGATCTAAAAGACATCTTCCATCTCTCGATCTAAACCCATTAATGTGAACTAAGTGAATCAATTCAGCAAGATTGTGTCACATGAAATATTAACCATGAATTGCTCATCTCCCTTAGCAGTGCTTAAATTAATCATTGGCAAGCCACATAAAATATCAAGTGTGGTTTACTTATCGCTAAACTCATGACAACTATCTTTTCAAAGAGTGCTTAAGAATAGTCGTAGTAAAGACTTCCCCATTTGGCCATTTCAAATAAAGTTGTCAACCAAGCAGAATAAATGACTTTAGAAATTGACGATTGCAATCTTAAATAAGCATTGCCACATGAAATATCAAAGTTACACTGAGTATTTAAAATTATCTTCATCCCCTGTAAAGCTCCCGTATCCTAAAATCACAAAGTTTTGTTCCTCTCTATTATCTTCGATAATCTCTTTTATCTGTCCGTAAGTCCTGCCTGACTCACGGGACTTCCTTGATAAATATAAATCATTAAGTAGAAAGTCATCAATTAAAAGATCGAGCCTCGCCCTTCCCAAATTGGCTATGTTTGGCCACCTTCTTTTCCCAAAGCAGGCAATTCCTGTAAAATACTCCTTCACCTCGGATCCCTTCTTATCCTAATTTTCCCTCACGATAAAGCTACTTAGCCACCTCATTCCTTCACCCAGTTCATCTCCCGCTGTGTTTACCGCACACTAATCTGAATCATCCTTCTATTCCCAAATAGCAACAAATGTATAATTTAAATTAAATCGGGCATTTAAAGTATTTGGATTTATTTGGTTTTTCTTTTCTTTACCACATATTAGAATCTGAAGACTCAACGAGGCGATAGATTCAAACAAGATTAAGATTCGGGTAAAAGCGACGACTAGGAGGTTGAGATCGCTGACTGAGCAGGCTTTGACTTAGATCAATCAAGGCCGTGGTACACCAAGCAAGGCAAGTCATTACTTTGATCATATTGATCCTACATTTTTTGCAAAATTATGTTCTTTTAAACTATCAACTTGCATGCCTAATTGATTATGCAAATATATGTCAAAGCTTAAGGTAGCTACATGCCCACTTGGTGTTGTATTAAATTTATTATGCCATTCCTTGATACTTGAATCACCTGATTCTTGTCACCATAGATATTAATAATAACTTTACTAGCTATAAGTCATATTAAAAGCCATGCTAGTCTTGTCAAAGTCCAGTAGCTAGTTGCCCGATCATCAATCTTTAAAAATATAAGAACTTGTTTTAGGCGATCACGGGATGTACGTGATCAATACTTTGTGACTACTTATTTTATGCTTCTCAAAACCCTCAAAACTTGCTATACCTGCAAGGCGGGTGGTAAGAGTGGTTGGTGCGGAAGTAGCACGAGAATATGTGGTTTGTGGATGAACCGCCTGGACGCATTAAGGACTTAATCTGTGATGACTTCTCCGTATAAACAAGACACCCACAAGTCGCAAAGTGCAACTTGGCTAAGTAAATCTATCGAACCCCTGAACTCATCTCACCGGTAGGGAAAGAAGTGGATGCTATAAGGGCAAGAGAAGGCCAACGAGACACCAAGTGCGGGGTGAAGTTTCCACCATGCTCTTGTTGTGGAGAGTTGCATCCAATGCGCTAGTTTCCGTGGTTACATCCCAAGCAACGTATGGGACCCACCGCAGTGGGAGAAGCCCATATGGGTGAGATGACAAAGGGGCCGATATTTTAAAAGTCATTGTGATGGTCTACTCAACCACATAACTAAGGAATCGTGTAGATCAATGAGCGGATTGTCTCTTGTGGTGAAAGTGTACAATCTCTGCAGAGTATAAACTATTCGAATAGCCGTGCCCACGGTCAAGGGCGGACATGGGATTCTCCTCGAGTTAGTTCTATTTTAAAAACCTTTGTGGGTGGGACAGAAACCTATCAGAGGGATGTACTCTGATTTTGAATTTTTCCTGGAGGGACGTACTCCAGCATGTTTGATAATATGAAAGTGGCATAATGATCAAAAGCTAGCATAGGTGGATGGAACCATGTAATCGGTGGATGGAACCGACACCGCTATATTTATTGCACAATTTCAAACTCTTTAAAGCATGTTTATAAGATGCCAAGTCATAGGAATTTTAATTATGATTATTGCAAATGTCGCATTAAGCAAATAAAAGAACCTCAAGCCCGTTGGACAGCCTTGCATCTATTATTATTGCATCCTGTGTGGTGGCTTGCTGAGTACCGTCGTACTCACTGTTGCTTAATTACCATCATTCAGTCAGAAAGGAAATAAAGTCAAGCACTGCGATGCCTAAAAAGGGTCGACAGAGCTGGAAGACGAAGATGCCATGGACTAGGTCGCGAACCCCAGTTGGCTGCCTGTGGACAAGTCCTGCGGGTCCCACTCGTGAAGTTTCATTCTTGCATTTTATCATTTTCGGCCTAACCGGCCCATGAGTAAGTATTACTGTATTATTTATGCTTCCGCATGATATGTTTTTGATATACAGTAATGTATCTGTGAGCACTATCTACTGATCCAGAAAATAGTGCGGTGGAATGACAGAGGATCTGGGTTTGCTAACCCGAGGTCCGACAATGGACTTGTTGGATCAGGTTATACAGCCGAGCCAAGAAACGCGTACCTTCCTGAGAGAATGCGGTTTATCGATCGACTACTATTGGCACCACCGTGTCGCTAAGCTGAGCACGTCGCGCGTCGCCGTGGCTGGCATGTGGCCCCGAGCCCGGCGGCGAGGGCGTGACGCGAGGCGGGAGAGAAGCAAGCTAAGCGAAGGGTCAACGAGGCGGGCGGCCGAGGCGGCGCGTGGCGGCCGCGGCGAGGCAAGGTGCGCGCCAATGGCGGACATGAGACAACCGCTTGTGTCGTGAGGAACGAAATCGGTTCGTAAGATTAGTTGGGCCTTGGGCACTCTGAGGCCGAGGAAGGAAGAAATCCAGAAAAGGGAGAAAAAACTATCCAAGAAATTAGCTCAAACCGCTCTCCTTAACTCTGAACTGGAAAATTCAAGCACACGAAAGTGTTCCAAAGTTGCCCAAGACGCGCGAATTATAAGCTTCACAACAGACGCTTACAAAGGCACGACAAATACACGATTACTCCTGACCAAATCTGCATGACAAACTTAGGCCCTGTTTGTTTCGGATTCTAGACAAGCTAGCTACTGCTAGTAGCCAAAAGCTCTCCCAAACAGTCCAGATTTTGGGCCACATCCGATTTTGGGCGGCCATCGAGAATCAAAATGCTGAGAAGCCACAATTGTCTGGGACCGAGAAGCTGCAAAACCCAACTTCTCACAGATTCTGGGCTAATGCCACTTAAAGTTGGTAGTATTTACCCACAAATGCCACTGGATAAAACCCCGCCTTCCCCGGCGCCTCCTCCCAGATCCCCGCGCCCCACATCCGCACCAGCGCCCGTCGCCTCCTCCCGCACGCCTCCTCCTCCTCCCTCCCTGCCTGCCCACCCCGACCCCCTCTGCTGCCGCCCCCCTCGTACCCTCCCGCGCCGCCCCTCCCGGACCGCGCCCCCTCCCCCTCCTACCCCTCCTCCCCCCGCCTCTCCTCTATCCATGAATCCATGAAAATGATGACTTGTGCTTGCTATGACTTGTCCGCTTGTCCATGGAAAGGATGGCGATGTACCATGAGTACATGACTTGTCGCTCGCTCGTGGCATGCCCTTGTCCATGATGTTTGATAGTTTCTTTTGTCGGATCGAGGTAGATTGATGATACACCTTGCAATTCATGATTTATCAGGCGATCTAATCTTTTGTATATTGCGGTGTGTTCAACTTCTTTTCTCAATTCAATGCACTTTGCTGCAATCTCTCTTAAACGTGTTAGTGATCGAGTTCGAGATTGGAACATGTTGAAACACTATAAAATGTTCAAAAATGTATACCTTTCCAGATATGTGTAAATGTCATAGTTCACTGAATGTAATGTTAGAATTGGGCCTAATCGACACTCGCTGCTTTTGGAGTGAACAATCGTTGGGCAATAGTCTATGGAGATCTTTGCTTCAAAAGGGCTAGCAGAGAAGAACAAATTTGCTTCGTGTTGCGTAAGAGAGCAATGATCAATGCTCCTTTCATTTTTATGTTGGTAGGAGTACTGGTAGCTAGGTTTGGCAAGTGAATTGTAGCAGATAAACAAGTGTTTGTTGTCTTTGTACTTGTGGTTATGTGATAATGTGAATGAAATATTCAATAGAAGTGTTTGCTTGAAGTTCAATTAGACAAGAACATCGGTGTGTTTTGGATGATGCCTAACAAATGCATGCTCTTTTTGTCCATGCACCATTGAATGAATGAATTATTTCATGCAATTTTGGGTTTTGAGAGACAACATTCTACCACAAAGGGCATTTTAGTCAATACATAATCAGGACATCAACTCACCTAAGGGCATTTTAGTCAATACATCTATCAGGATACCAGCTGCACAGCTAGAATCCAAGATGCCAAACAGGCTAGCTACTCAGACCAGCTGCTACTCAGACTAGCCAGCTACTCAGACCAGCCAGCTAGCTACTTAGACCAGCTAGCTTCTCAGAATCTCCAGCTCCCCCAAACAAGCCCTTAATTGGGGTGCTAACCAAGTGGTATACTTGTGTTAGCATCTTAAAACCAAGACTGTCCACTGGGACATAGTATATAGTTATTAATTAGAGCTTATTGGCAACAGAAAACAGAAAGAAGGGGCTGACGATGCCTACATCTTCTTTCACCATGGGACTTCAATTGGTGTGGCACAGATTGTGCAGTACTGGGACAACTTTCTATACTCTCAAGCATATATGCTTCAACTTTTGCATAACTTTCTGCCGATGGCATCGACGCAACTGAAGAAAGCATACCTCGAGGGCTTGCAGAAAATTAATACTCCAAACCATAGCCAAAACCCAAACACAATTCCAGCAATCACTGAGTAGTACATCCAAAGGGTTTCATGTTCTTGGCGATGCTCCTTACCCTCCAATGCAGTAGTCGAATTCAGTATCGTTTTACATGCAATGCTCAAGGGAAACCACAAAGTCCCAGGTTGTTGCTATAAATTGAGGGGTCATTGAGTGTTCGTAGTTGATTACCTGTAGGTATCGCTCCTGATAGATTGTTGTTGGAGAGATTGAGTAAACTGAGGCACTCCAAGCTCGATATGCTTGGAGGAATAGGACCTGAGAGTTTATTCCAGGAAAGGTCAAGAGACTCCACGTCTTTCAAATTACCAATGTTTTTGGGGATACCACCAGACAGATTATTTCTTGACAGGTTCAGTACCAGGAGTGCTCGAAGGTTTGCCATTTCTGCAGGGATCTCACCAGAAAGATAGTTGCTCGAAAAATCAATACCAGTCATAAGCCTAATCGTTCTACGAAAAGTATATTCTTGCCCCTTTCAAATTATGTCAGTCTGCCCATAGTATGCATCATACGGAAGGCCTGCAACGAACTGGACTTGTCCATTTTTATCCGGCCACATCGTGCTATTAAAGTTGGCAAAACCATCCGGTATGGAACCTGTAAGATTGTTTTCAGCTAGGTCAAGCATTTGGAGCTGAGTCAGTAGTATTACCTCCCGAGGAATACTTCCATGAAACATGTTCGATCGCAGCCGGGGAATCCTTAGTGAAGGAATGCTTGACCCTATCCATGAAGGAATTGTGCCAGAAAACTTGTTATGGCCAAGATCCAGAACAGCTAGGCATTTGAAGTTCCTTAGGACATATGGAAAACACCCAGTGAAGTGGTTGTTTGACATGTGTAGAAATTCTAGTGAAGAATTAGCACTGATTGTTGCGGTTGGAACTTCTCCACCGAAGGTATTGCTTGACAAATCCATGTACACAAGAAACCGCAGGTTCCATAAGCAACTAGGGAGCTCTCCAGAGAGCGGATTGTTTGATAGATCCAACAAATTTACATTACGATTGTCTGGTGCATCCCAGAAATTTAAATCAAGTTGACACAAGGCCGTACTGATGGTACCTGTCAATTTGTTGCTGGACAAGACGATAAATTCGATAGATGACGACAAGGTTGTAGGAATCTCTCCTCTAACTGGTTGCTGCTGAGATCAAGGTGTGTTAATGATATGTTACCGATCTCCGATGGAATCACGCCGGTGAGGTAGTTCCTGACAACTCCAGCGTTCCCAAGCCTTCCAAGCTTCCTAGCTCCAGGGGATCGTGCCACTTAAATAGTTCCCGGAAAGTGACAGATGATTGGCATTTTTCCACCTGCTGATCTCTGGTGGAATGCTTCCAGTGAAGGAGTTATGAGCCATATCCAATGTGCTGAGCTCCGTCCAGTTTGTGAACAATTCTGGTGGGATACTGCCGTTGAGCTTGTTCCATGATAGTAACATGAATTCGAGACTTGGAAGGTTCCCCAGCTCGGGTGGAAGAGCAGAAACCAGATCGGCGCCACGTAGGTCGAGATAATTTAGCATCCGGCTGCCCAAGTGATGCTGGGATTGGTCCGCCGAGTGGGTTGCTGTGCAGATCAAGTTGTTGCAAACTAGACATCATCCCGAGCCATTTCGGGATTCCTCCGTAAGATTGTTCTGTGGGAGAAACAATTCTTGGAGCTCTCTAAGCCCTGGCAGCGACCGTGGTATCGGCCCAGATAATCTGTTTGCAGACAGATGAAGTTGATTCAGGTGCGCGAGCTTGCCCAATTGGTAGGGGATGGCACCAACGAAGCTGTTACTGCTCAAGTCCAGGTAGGTCAGGGTGAGCAGCATGGAGATGTTTGCTGGGATGGCGCCAACGAGATTATTTTCACTGAGGTCGAGCACGGTGAGGCTCCGAACGCGGAGGAGTAGAAGGCGTCGAGCGTGCCGCTGAGGCCGGCGCCGGACAGGCGGATCTCGGTAACATCGCCCGCGGCGTCACAGGCGACGCCGAACCAAGAGCAGGTGGAGTCGTTGGTACGCGACCATGAGGACAGAGAGGTGGAGTGGAGGAGTGCTTCTGCTCCGCCCTCCGGCCTGATGGTTCCATTGGCCATGCACAGCAGCAGGCAGAAACAGACGAGCATGAACTTCATGTGTTGGACTGTCATCACACTCACTGCAGGGGGGGCTGGCTGCCTCCTCAATTTGCTCTGTCCATCACAGCACAGGTAACCAGGCTGCATACATGAAGGGAGCGAGGGAGATATAATTCAGCAGAAGAATGACCAGCACTCCATGGTCAATCGTCCACTTCCAGTGGTCTTCGTTTAGGCGAATGACCATCGTTATCTTTCCTCCGACGTGATTGCTGGGGTGTAGAAAACTTCGCATAATCAGCACTCCATGGTCAGTCGTCCACTCCCAGAGTGTCCTTCGTTTAGGCGAATGACCATCGTATATTTCTACCGACGTGATTGCTGGGGTGTAGAAAACTTTGCACATTTGTCTAGCAGAACTACAGAAAAAGAAAGGGGAAAATTGTAGGTGGAAAGAGAATATAGAAGTTTAAATAGTAATTCCATGCTATTGAATGTACATATAAACAGGTTCGCTATTTCTTGGGAAGATGCAAATTTAATCACCTGGTCTTGCATTTAGGCAATAAAACCCTCAAAAACCTGGTTAAATCATAGACCAAGCCTTGAGGCCTAGTATGTCATACGGCACTTGCAATACATGAGGTTTCCTCATTGGGTAGAACAAGGTCAAAAGACAATTATGGAGTTCCAAGGACCCAGGGAGAAGTTTCAAAACAGGCAAGGTGGAATAACTTCAATCTATACAACATATTTGAACTACAAATGATGCAAACAAATTGGACTTGGAGATTATTTAAAATTAAGAAATATCCAAAGCCATCTAAGGTTGTTGAATTAAAATAAATTATACCAGAAATTTATCTAAGATAGGACAAAAAAGAATATTATATGCATCTTACTATCAGCCTTAGCAACCTTGTTTTCTTGGCTACACTCTCTCTGAGTTATCTGAGTTCGACCATTGTTTCATCGAATATTCTAGGAAGGAGGTGGCAGAACAAAAACTTCATCTTTGATTCACTATAACAGTTATGAACAAACACGCTTTAAATGGTGATACTCTCTCTACGGTATAATCTAAGAAGTCAATGTTGTGGCAGAGTACCATTTTCTTATACAAAACTGGAGTTTGGTCTGTATTGTCTATTCCATTCAGGTGGTATAATTTCCTGCCATCATCTTCTGCCCTTACGCAATGCATCACAGACCTTTGCAGCATCCACACCATATCCAACATTATGGACCCTTACTATATTAGCACCATTCAAAATCCCAACTGTAGCAGCTGCAATGGTGAGCAACATCTCTCTCAACCGGATTGGCACGATCGCATATTTCACCTAAAAATCTTTTCCTTGAGGGTCCAAGTAATATTGGCACATGTGAAGCACCTAAACTTATCTTACCCAACTCTCTTCTAATGGATTCCAAGCCCATGATTACTTCAAGGTTATGTCTGGATTTCTTGGAGAACCCAATACCAGGATCAAGAACAATCCTCCACAAAGGAATCCCAGACAACTCTACTTCTCTCACCCGTGCATATAGCTCGAAAAACTTCCTTGCAGACATCAACATCTCAGAAATTCTGTTCACTTTGCATAGTCAATGGATCTCCCCTCATGTGCATGGCAACATATGGAACTCCAAGCTCAGCTACAACTTTAAGAATTCTTGGATCATTGTCCACTGGATACATCATTAATCATGTGGACTCCTCTTTTCACAGCTTCAGTAACAACTTCTGCGTAGAATGTATCCACTGAGAGCAACTTCCCTTCCATCTCGGGAATTTTTGTGATTGCATGCAGAACAGGAACCAACCTCTCAAGCTCTTCATTTGCAGATAATCTTCTTGCAAATGGCCTTGTGGATTGAGCACCAATATCAATGATGTCTGCACCTGCTGAGATTAAAAGCTTGGCCTGAGATATGGCAGCATCCACTTCTTGAAACTTACCTCCATCACTAAAGCTGTCTGGTGTCAGATTAAGCACCCCCATGACAAGGGTTCTCTCACACCAATCCAACAGACGATTTCCAACAGGTAATACCCTTTTGATACCTTCTGTTCCAATTGTACATTCACCCCCAAGTTTATTCCACAATTCAAAGAACCCACCACTGCACTTCGAGAGAGAGTGCCAACTTGTTTCCATACCATCATCAGCGGACGAACCTAGAAGGTCAACAAGAGGTGCTAAAACAAATGGTCTCTCATGGATGCGTTCATGTGGCACAATTAGAGTCTCAGTATTGATCTGGGAACTACCATATAGAAGAATGTCTAGATCGATTGGTCTTGGACCATACCTGATTCCACCAGTGCGCCCTATATGCTTCTCGATTTCCTTTAGCTGCTTAAGCAACTCATGAGGTCCCAGTTTAGTTGTGCCCCTAACAGCAGAGTTCAGGAAACACGGTTGATCGGTCACATAAGCAGGGGCAGTCTCATACAAGCAGGCGTGCCTAGTGATGTTTATGCCCGAGTTTCCCATCAGCTGCAATGCTCTGTCGAACGTACTGATCCTATCCCCAACATTGCTTCCCAGAGCAATCACAATCTCTTGGTCGGCGGAACTTCCCCCAAGCGAACATTGCGCAAATGAGTGAGCCCTGAATGGAATAACATGTCTGGATGCTTTGCTTGAGGAGCTGACAGAACGCCTAAGATGAAATACTGTTAAAATACAATAAATTAAGTTAGAACTGTTCTTGATTGAAGGGTAAGAGTGAGATGTACAACAAACGTTAGAACAGTACCTGAAAGCGTATCCCACGCCGCTGGCCCTCCGCAGTAGTTCTTGGCAACTGAATACATCTTCCTGAGTGACTCCTTGGCGTGGAGCATTGTAGAGCATATGAGAACCAAGAAAGCTAGCGCTTGTTGAAAATAAGCGTAGCCCTGTAGGATTCCTCACGCAAGCACCAAAGCAGTTGAAAATCAGGTCTCCGCTGTTTAAAACTGTAAATCCTTTATCACATCTAGTTCTTGCTGTGCAGAGAAACCACCATGATTGGCGCTCTGAAGAAGTCAACGAGCTCCCCACGTTACAGATAGATCTGCAAAGTCAATTAATCTGATCATCAAAGTAGCTAAACGAGAGGATTCGAGAACTTCAAGCAGCCATTTCCGAAGCTATCCACCTTCCAAACACAGACCACGCACTACATACAAAAAAAATGGAACTTACGGGTCGCCATGGTCGATTCCTCTTTGCCGAAGCCGCTTCTCGACTAACTAGCACGCACCTGCATACCAAAACGCCGAGACGATTCACCCCTAAAAATTTTCAAAAGAGCAGAGAAATCGGATGGGAGAGGCAGAAAGAAACCCTAAACCGCGGGTGGGGATCGCCGAGAGGAACAACAAGTAACCGAACAGGATTGCACGGAGAGAGGAGCACAAGGAGAGACGAGGGGCCACGGGAAAGGGCTATCCATACCGGCGTGGTGCGGGAAGGAGGAGCGGGAGGCGGGGGGCCGGCGGAGCTCGCCGTTGCCGTGGGCGAAGCTGCAGGTGTCGCGGTTGCAGTGGCCACGCTGCCACAGCGCGCACAGCTTCGTCTTGTACGCCGGGCCGCGGCGAGGAGGGCCCAGCATCGCGGCCGCCTCCGCCTCCGGTGATCGATCCCGGGCTCCCGGCTGGGGAATCCCGATCGCTCGCGAGGGTTAAGACCTAGAGGCGGAGCACGAGGCGGGTCGGGATGCACCGCGAGGCGGCGGCGTGATAAGCCCAAGCGTAGCGGGGGAAAATTGCATATGTACCCATAGTTAGCAGTGACATGTAGATTTACCTCACATTTAGATAGCTTTGCTATTTTGCCCCATACTTGAAGTGCCCCCTTATTATTTTGCCCCACTACCCACCTGGTTGCTGGGAAAGGACAGATCTACCCTTACCCAGGTGGAGGACGGCGCGGGCGTGACCGGCGGCGAACGGAGGCGGCGGCGGGTGCAGGAGAGAGCGGAGCGGAGTTGGCGTTGGCGGCGCGCGGCCGGGTGGCTGGGGCGGTGCAGCCGGTGGCCGGAGGCGCGCGTGAGGTCTCCCGAGCTGCGCGGCTCCCCGCGCCCGGTGACTGGCCGTGGTGGCCGCTTCGCAGACGGCGAGCAGAGGCTCCACGTTCGGCGCAGCGCTCGGCGGTGGCGGCACAGAACGTGCCCGCGCCGCTGCGGCAGCTCCCGTACCGCCTCCAAGGCGAGCTCGTCGACCTCGCGCGCCGCCTCACCACCCCGGCCGCACCGCCTCCGAGCCACCCGGCCGCGCCCCGCCAACCCCGCCTCGCGCTGCCACCCGCCTTTGCCTCCGCCGCCGGCCACGCCCGCGCCGTCCTCCACCCGGGTAAGGGTAGATCTGTCCTTTCCCAGCAACCAGGTGGGTAGTGGGGCAAAATAATAAGGGGGCACTCTAAGTATGGGGCAAAATAGCAAAGTCATCTAAGTGTGGGGGCAAATCTACAAGTCACTGCTAACTATGGGGTACATATGCAATTTTCCCGCGTAACGGTAGCAGCCTAGCGCCCCCTCCTGGCTGGTGCACAGGATGCTCTGCTGTGCTGGGTGAAATGGATAGGGTGCATTTATGACTTTTGGGTATATTTCTTTTAATTTCATGCGCTTATGGCTTTTGGTTGAAATTTTTGAATTTTGGCTATTTACAGATCAGATTACGGAGAGACAGATACTCACTTGCAATTTTGGTTGGTACGGATATTGGGCTTTTAACGTGTAGATCGTTTAACTTATAGACCCGTCTTGAGAAAATACTGCTTTGAAAGTTAGGTCTCAGTAACAAAAGCCAAAAGCCTTGACTTGTGAGGTAAAGAATAGGCCCTTTGTGCGTGATAGATGCCGTCCGATTGGAAAGGAACGGTAGTGATTGCGTTCGGTGGAAAATATTACTCCTTCGAATGAAGTCGTTTTGGGTTACGTGCGCTCAACATTATAAAACCTTGTTTATCAATATCTTTTTCTGATATCTAGAATGAATACATGATATCAATATCTTTTTTAATATTTAGAATGAACACATAAGAATGATATAGGTAGATTTGTCTTAAAAAATAATTTCATGATAATATAATTTTAACAGGTTTTATAAATATATCATAATAAAAATAAGTGATAATAGTTGTATTTTGAAGACCATATAGATGTCCAAACAGCTTTCTTTTGTGACAGAAGGGTACTTTTTTCCCCGATTAAGGGTGATGGTGTTTGCTTTCTAATCAAGACGGCTAGGAAGGAGGAAATGTGAGTGTCTGGTATTGTAGTGTGGAATATTTGTGAAATTGGTAAATGTGATCGTTTCTATTTTATTTTGATCATTTTGGTTTCCCAGCGTCTTCCATGCATGTTATTAAAGAGGCTATATGACATGAACAGACTTTTCGACAAGTTACCAATAACAAAACATAATTAAGGTGATTGCAAGTGATAAGTTTTGTCTATATGGTGATCTGATCCTATGGTACCTCTACTCCTATAGGTTAAAGCTGGCCACCTTTTGGTAGTCTACCTTTTTTGCACCATCCGTGACAGTATACGTGCTCATGTCAATGATATTGCAAGAGATAGATTAAGCAACCCAGCATATTAAGTGACACGGCATGTAGATATAGATTTGAACAGCATCAAAAACTTAGACCGCCAAGGGTTCTTCGCTTGATAGAACAGGCCAAGGGACATTGTTTTTCCATTTAAGGATGAGTGTCACTGCTATAAAAGAGGTTATACTAGGCGGTAGCGTTACAGACAATTCTTATGAACCATCTATGCTGCAGCTATCATAGACAATTCATACTAACAACCGTCGGTGATAAACAGAATATCACAGACGGTTCTTATTAATAACCGTCTGTGAAAATATCACAGACAATTGTTACTATAAACCGTCTATAATAATACAAGACATCACAGACGGTTCATATTAATAACCGTCTGTGATAATTCACAGACGTTTATTTATAAGAACCGTCTGTGATATGTACATTATCACAGACGGTTCGTAAAACAAACCGTTTCTGATAATGCCACGACACCGATCTGTGGCATCTCCCCCAAGATTCTGATCTCACCCATCCATTCTCTCCGCATCGAACGGCAGGCACCAATTCCTCCCACCTCTTGCCGCTTATTAATTACTCCCCCAATCCCTTTCACTCTGATATGTATGAGTTCTATCGAGTGCTCCTAGTTAGTTCATCTATTCCTAGCTTGTTCTTCGATGGCGCCGACTAACACCGTGGGCTAGCGCCTCTATTGTGACACCATGGTTGACTGCACAACACACTCTTTTCGTAAATATCATAAGAGTGTCTTATACAATCTCACCATCGTGACACAAAAGTAACGCTACCACCGCCTCTCCTTCGCTGCAAGGCACCGCGAAAGCATCTAGCTACCAAGGCGGTGCTCAAGTCGGCGTCAAGGACATCCAGCTCATCTTGCCGCTAAGATCACTCCTATATTTTTGCCATGGGTTTGTAGGATTAGGAGATGTGTTCTTACAATGTTTAAGAGTTGGATTCGTAGGATTAGGAGATGTGTTCTTGTCATATTTAAGAGTTGAGTTCGTAGGATTAGAATGTGTTCTTATCATAAACGGCTCACAACACATCTGTGATAACCTTCGATTATCACTCGACGGTTCAAAAAAGCTGCTCGTGATGGCAGTTCGAATAAATGCGTGATAATTCCTTTTTTGTTGTAGTGTGTATAAGTGTTAATCAGGATATTTCCTTGTGAAGAGTACGTAAGATGTCCTTTTAGACATAGGCGAAGAGTTTGTGTTGTTCTAGGCTTGTAACACCTTGTTTCATAAAATCTTTAAATATGATAATTTCAACATGTTCGTATTATATACTTCACATGTAGGTATAGTATTTCTCATTAGGGCTGAACAAAAACGGTTGACCCGCTCAAAGTGTACGAGCTTGCATGCATGCTTGCTTGCAGCTGCAGGAAACGTGCATGCCATCACATGCTTCTCCGGTTTGGCAAAACCGTCTAAACAGGCTTTGAACACATCTGTTCCTCGTATGTAAGTTGGCAATCGAGCTAGAACTTTGTTAGAAAAACTCCGCCAAACCAAGATAGGGGTGTAGAGTTGGTTGAGGATCAAAGGTGGGATAAAGAATCCTTGCAAAGAAAAGGGATAAAGAAGAGCAAGGGGTGTTCAAAGTGCTACCTAGATTGAGGGTCTGTTCTTTAAGTCAAAAGTGGCGGCTTTTGTTTTTCTTCTGATCCTAACTTTTAAGCGGAGTATTTTCTCAAGGCGGGTCTACAAGTTAAATGATCTACGTTAAAAGCCCAATATCTGTACCAGCTAAAATCGCAAGTGAATATCTGTCTCTCCGTAATCTATACAGTAAACAACTAAAATTCAAAAATTTTAACCAAAAATCATAAGTCGTAGCTAAAAAGAACATGCCCTGAGCCTTGAGTTCTTTCCTAGTGCTACCTAGATTCTAGTGGAGTCAAATCCTGTTGCTTTGTTTAAGAACCACATAGAACGGCAATAAGACAAATCAGAGTCGTAGATACTCTTCTATGTTCGGCCTGATGCCTCAAAAGAGTCGGCCCATCGTAGAAGGAGAGGCTGACTGCACCTGCCTGCAAATATTTCTTTACGTTGAGGTCTTAGTCAGGACTCGGTGGTCAGGTTTTTTTTTATGTTGAATCAGTGCACGGATCAGATTCAGACTCAAATGACGTCGTTTCCATCCGTCTAGCCCTGATCGAAGTTCTTGCTCTGTTTGTTTCTTGATCTTGTCATCAAACGCTGTAAAAATTTGCCTTTTTGGTTAAGTCAATTTGGATGCATTTGCTGCCACAAGAGCATTAAAAAAAACTGCGGTAGACTGTAGCTTGCGAAGGAGAAGGAAAGCCAGAAAGGCGCGGCTTTTACCTGTTTAGTCTGCTATGCCCTTTTATATTTTATATTTGCTTGCATTTTTTTAGATTATGGAATAACAATATTCCAGCTTTGATCATTCATGGGAATGACTACAATAACAGTACCAAACAAAATACAAACCAATCCACAACCAACAGTGATACAACACCAAAAACACAAAAACTCAAGCCAAAAGACCTTAAGCCTGCAATCTAGCCCATAAGTTCCAACCAAACTTGCTGAAAATCTCTAGCACCACTCTCTCTAGCCTTGTGCATCCTTCTAGGAGCGTGCTTCTCTCTTCCTCTTTAGATAGTTGCGACCAGCACCGAATCCAGTAAGTCCCCCTGAAAATGACCTGCACAATGGAGTGAGTATTGGTCCCCTTGAAAACGGCGTCATTTCTATTCAACCATAAGACCCAACAAAATGCTGCTATCCCAACTAGAATCTGATTCGTAAGCTTTGAAGAAAAATTTCTAAGCCAAGAACCAAGTAACATCCCAACACTATCAGGTGGTTGAATTCTGAAACTGATGACTACCACATTCCAAAAGGCCCGAGCCACATGGCAATCGAAAAAAAGATGTTGAATGCTCTCATTAGAGGAACAAAAACAACACCTAAGGCTTCCTTGCCACTGCCTTTTTGCAAGATTATCCTTTGTTAGAATAACCCCTTTTTTCAAGAACCAAAGGAACACTTTGATTTTAAGTGGTATCTTTGTTTTCCAAAATAAATTGTTTTCTGGGATGCTTTCTCTTTCCATGAGATCCCTGTACAAGGACCGGACAGAGAAAGTTCCGCTCTTACTCAAATTCCAAATCAAAACATCTTTTTGCTCATTCAGAGAAACTTGTACTATCAAACTCACCAGCTTAAACCACGAAGCCCTCTTTTCACGTACTAAAGCTCTCCTAAAAGAAATCTTTAGCGGTGTAGTACTCAGAACTTGAGCTCTTGTCATATTCTTTTCCTAACAATTCTATACAAATCCGAAATTTCGACCTTAGTGGTTCCTTCCCAATCCACTTGTCCTCCCAAAATCTCGTTTGTTGTCCATTGTTAACCTTAAAACTACTTCTTGCTAGAAAAAGATCTTTGACTTCCATAAGACCACTCCAAAAGTGAGAGTCCCCTGGTTGCTTAACCACTTGTGACACAGTCTTACCTTTTACATACTTTCTCTTAATCATGGTCGCCATAAGCCTCCTCATTCAACAACTTAAACAACCACTTACTTAAGAGACAACAATTCTGCGTTTCCAAGTTTACAACACCCAAACCCCCCACACATTTTGGTTGACTAAGAATACCCCATCTGGCCAATCTATATTTCTTTTTATTTTCATCATTTTGCCAAAAAAATCTAGATCGATAATGATCCAGTTTCTTAAGGACTCCCTTAGGGATCTTGAAGAAAGACATCATAAACATCGGAAGACTCGACAAAACCGAGTTGATTAGCACTAGTCGCCACCTCACCGATAGTAACTTGCCTTTCCAACTACCAAGCTTTTTTGAAACCTTTCCTCGACTTCCTCCAATCCTTGTTCGAGACTTTTCGGTGGTGCATAGGAGGCCTAAGTATCTAAAGGTAACGACCCTCCTTGCAACCAAAGAGTTCAACATAATCAGCGCTCTTGACCTTAGCATCCCCAAAACAAAAAACCTCACTTTTATGGAAATTTATTTTGAGACCCGACAGTTCCTCAAAAGTACTTAGTACCAGCTTCAGGTTCTTTGCCTCCTCGAAGTCACTCTCCATGAAGAGAATAGTATCGTCTGCATACTGAAGAATCGACAAACCACCATCCACCAAATAGGGAACCAAGCCTCTAAATCTCCCATTGCCTTTGGCCCTATCTAAGAGGATTGCCAACATATCAGCTACCAAGTTATATAAAATTGGCGAAAGAGGATCCCCTTGCCTCAAACCTTTTCTCGACTGGAAGAACTGGCCTATATTATCATTCACTTTAACCCCTACACTACCACCACTTACTACCGACTCGATCCATTTACACCACTTCGCTGAAAAGCCCTTAACTCTCAGGACCTGTTGTAAAAACTGCCAACTCACCTTGTCGTAGGCTTTCTCAAAATCTAGTTTGAGAATTACCCCTCCCAACTTCTTCTTGTTTAGCTCATGCAGCGTTTCATACAAAACAACTGCACCTTCCAAAATATTTCTTCCCGGAATAAAAGCCGATTGAGAAGGCCTAATCACCTTGCTAGCAACCCCCGAGATCCTATTAGCCAAAACTTTTGTGAAAATCTTAAAGTGACATTCACATACAAATTGGTCTATCTTCTTGAATCTGCTTGACCTCTTTTTGCTTTGGAAGGAGAGCTATTATTCCAAAATTTAAGCTAAAGAGAGGAGCTTATTCATGTGGAAATCTTTAAACATAGCTAATAAGTCCTCTTTAATTAGACTCCAAAACACTTGATAAAACTCGTAGAAACCATCGGGACCGGAGCTTTATTGTGTTTCATCTGAAAAATGGCCTCTCTTACGTCTTCTTGGAGAAAGGATCCGTAAGAATTCTATTCTCTGCCTCCAAACACATGGGATATCCTCTTTGAGCGATTCATCCAAAATCAACTTATTACTCCCCTCGACCCAAAGAGTTCTTTGTAGTATTTTGTAACATACTTCTCCAGATTAGCATCTCCTTCAATCACCCCTTCTTCTTGCTCAAGCCGATAGATTCTAGTTTTTCTTCTTTTACGCTTGCAACTAAGTTGAAATACTCAGTATTGTTACCTCCTTGCAGGAGCTCTAAGGACTTAGCCCTTTGAAACCATTTTATTTCCTCCTCCCAAGTAAAGGGCTAGCCTTTCTTTACCCCACGCAGCGCTTCCACTTCATGTTGACTTAGGCGTTGCGTTTCGCTTTTTATCCAGCTCATCCGCTACTCAAACCAACTTTTGTTTTCCTTCTTCCAAGCCCCATTCTCGTTCTTTGCCCAACCACTTGAATTGTCTCAATCTCCGATTTTATTTTTCCACCTTTGTAGAGCCGAAAAGCCCTTTTTTCTTTCCAAACCTTAGAAACTAATTCAATGAAACCCTCACGTATAAGCCATCTGAGCTCAAATTTGAACATTGGGCGACCTTTACTCGGTTTTCTTCGCAGTGCAAAGCAAGAGCGGAGTATGATCCGATAACTCTCTACCCAAGGCCTTAGCAGTGGAAAGAGAAACCTTTGTTCCCACTCTGTACTTACTAAGATCTGTCTAGTTTTCATAGGTTGGAACTCTCGGAATTAGCCCATGTAAAGTTTCTACCCGACATTATGATTTCCTTTAGATTCGTTTGTCTATGATTGCGTTGAAAAGAAAAGGCCATTTTCATCAAACTTATCATTATTTTTTTCATTTGGGTTTGAATAATATTGAAATCCCCACCAATCATTAAAGGCAATGTTTCCTTATCACAGGCTTGGACCAATTCGGTAAGAAAAAATTCCTTGAATTCTGGTTGGGCTGCCCCATAGACAGCCACCAAAATCCACTTAAAGCCATCCTTTTTGTTTCTGAGAAGGAATTTCACAAAGAAGTCCCCTTCCACAATACTGCCTATATCGAAGATATCTAGATTTACCCCCAACAGGATTCCTCCTGACCTTCCATGTGGCACCGTCCAGTGCCAAAGAAAATTTCTCCCTCCACACAATTTGCTAAGCTTAGCTTGCGAGAAGTCTTTCTTCCCGGTTTCCAACAGTGCAATAAAATCTAATCTCTGCTCTTTCGAGGTTTCACAAAGAAATCTTAATTTAGCCAAGTCCTTAAGACCTTTGCTATTCCAGAAAAATCCTTTCATGCTAAACTCCATTTCGGGACTTTAACTTTTCTTTTTGCACAAGCCCTTTTACCAAACGACTTAGCGTTTGACTTGTGTTTTCGATAAGCGACCTTGCATCACAACGAGGCGATAGTTGTCGTCATCAAAAATTTCATCTACCAATTTTCCACAAAAGTGACCTCCTGCCTCTGAACCTATATCCTCTAAACTCTCCGAATCGCTAACACTACTCCGAGAGTCAGCACCACCCTTCGCTGACTTAGCCAACCCCATAGATCCCTCTAAACCCAACAAATGATTAACAATACAAGACAAGTTTTCATTACGCTACTTGCTACCACCCCAATTCCATAACCTTCCTAACATCGGAAGAAAAGGAATAGAACAAAAGTATTAACTTCATTGTTACCTTCCATTTGCTCCAGTTACGCACCACCGCCCGCCTCTCACGCGCCAAGGAATGCTCCTCGGACTTTCCGCCAGCGAGGACTTGACCTTGAAGGAGAAACCATCACCTCTCTTCTGCTGCAATTGCCTCAGTCGAACCGGTGACACAGGAACACTCCCGGTCCATCCAGCCCTTCCACATCTTCCACCGTAGAGACAACCTTGCCTCTCATCAACCGAGATCCCCGACTTCCCCTGCCGCTTCAAGCCCGCTGGCAACTCCTCCTCCTCAACCGGATGTCCCTTCCCACCACCGCTCGCCAGCGACGCACTCCTCCAACCGACCCCTCCTCCTGAACAGAACCCAGAGTACTGGGATCAACCCACATTTCTTCCGAGCCCTCCCAGTTAACCCACAGAGACATCAACCCCACAGAGGTTACGCGGTCCCCACCGAGCCCCAACCTGCACTCCTCCTGTTCTCGCTTGCTCCGGGTGGGCGGTGCTCCTCACCCCTTTCCAACTCTCCACCCCAACATTCCACACTGCTCCTATGCTCTTCCTTTTCGGCAAGCACCTTGTCGGCCGCTTCTCCTAGCACTTTATTCACCGACCCATTCAACAACTCCTCTGCCTTTTCTTTAAGAAAGGCTCTAAATTCCTCCTCACTCATTCTCTGAACTTTTTCTTTAAAAGATTCACCGCCCGACTTTCCCTCCATAGCCGACGCCCCATTACTTTCTCCCCCCATTCCCCTTCAAGCGCTTGTGCTCTCTCGCACCCTCCATCTCCTCTCCCAACAGATCATCCTCCTCCATACCCTCTTCCCCACTTCCAGAATCATCTTTTCCTCCTCCACTCCAATCCACCTCAACTTCTTCCCCATTTTCATTAAACCCTTTCTTCTTGTCGGGCCCCCCGGATTATCAAACCCGGACCCTCTGTGTATTTCTGCACTAGTCCCAGATCAAAGCTAGTGCACACAGTTAAGCAGAATGGAAAACATCACCATCAACGATTTATTACAATAATTGAGTCTTGACCAAAAGGTCTCATTATTACATTGGAGGTTTCAAGACCTCGCACAATCCAAACACAATGAAGCAAAGAAAACTCAAAGCGACCCATCAATATGCCACGCAGCGATTGGTAGGGAAGCGCGACCTAGTCCTCGGGAAGAATCCGTCACGACCACAGATTTAAGCGATGGTTGTAATCACCTTCTTGAGCTTCATGATCTTACGAGATTTATTTTAAGTGTAGCATGTGAGTACATAAAGTACTCATGCAAGTCTTGGGAAAAATGCATAGATGCAAGGCTTAACAAAGGAAGGCTATATGGTTCTTTTGCACAAAGCAACATTTTAAAATTCAATTACTACTAAATATTTTAGAAGGCAATATTTTAACCAAATAATTGTTCTAACAAAACTATCATTAATTCTCTAGTGAAGGTTCCAACTACCACTAGCTAACAACTTGGACCGAGTTAATCTGCGGGTTACTTCCACCCTCTCGGCTCCATCCGCCAGATACCCTTAGAGAGTTCCTCCACTCTCGAGTACAAAACTTTGATTTTAAAACCAATACCAGAAATCTACCATGTGAATGCATTCCTTGCATGCCCTTGACCGTAGGCACGGCTATTCGAATAGTTTTACACTCTGCAGAGGTTGTACAACTTTACCCACAAGAGATAAATTATCCTAAAAGTCAACACGCTTCCTTTGGCATGAGACCCGGATAAAATATCACAAAGCCTTTACCTTACTCTAATCTAGCTAGATACCACCACGAGGTTTCACCGCAGTAGGCTAACTGCCCAACCAAGCCCCTCTTGCGCCATATGAGTACAAGAAATCCTGTCCCTCACCGTGAATAACCGGTCCATCCACAGCACCCACTTTCCACTGGTGGCACCTAAACTAGACTATCATAAGTTAGTCACTAGGTCGCACCCATATAGACTTGTGGTTGTACGGTTAATGCTCGATCGGACAAACACAAGCGTCGGTCCTTAATTGACTAGGGTGGAACATACATAACAAGATCTCGTGCGAATCGCACCAAGCTAAACCAACCATCCACCCTAATCTAAACCAACTTTCACATTTTATTTTATTTTAAAGATCAGTGGCAACTCAATTACCACTACATTTATAAACACAAAGGTTTCATAAACCATAATTTCCCATTTTCAAGAATTTCCAATGTATTAGATAGCATGACTAAGCATTATACTACTGGACTACTATTCACAAGTGGTTACAATAATCTCATTAATGAGACAAAGGAAACTTCTAGGGTTACAATGGTACATGGCATTCAATCTCAAAGGAGGGTATAACAAAGTTGGATTAGCTAACACCTTAAGATTTGAACTAAGGTTTAATGTAAATAGCAATGCACATAATTTAAATTATTTAAAAACATTTCAAAATCATGGGTTCAAGATGATCAAAGGAGACTTGCCTTCTTGCGGGGGCTCTGGTCTTCTTGTTGAGGAGTGGGAGGTCTTCTTCAACGTTGGATTCTACGCACGAGGAAAAGCAACAAAACAAATAAATTCAAATAAAAATTCAAACAAACTCAAAAATTCAAATAGAGGCCATGGTTGGATAGATCAGGATTTTAGATGAATTTAGAAATTTGAATAGCTGAATTTGGAGTTAAAATGAGAAAGTTATGCTTGTTTGAAGTTTTCAGTTTGAATAAATCCAGAAATTAAGAAATTTCGACAGTGGGACCATCGGAATATTCAAATTTAATCTTTTATTTTAATTCCGAGAATCTGACAGGTGGGACCCACTGAACAGTAGACCCTCTGCGATGCACGACATGTGGGACCTCTGTCGATGACCTCATCTGCTTTGGTCATCGACGGTGGGACCCATCGATCTGGACCCACTTGTCGACGCGACGCAGACGGGTGGGGCCCGATGACGATGGCCCGCCTGCAGGCGGCCGCCCGGCGGTGGGACCCACTTGTCGTGCGGAAAATAAGCGAAAAACTCAACCCACGGCGGGCCGAGGGCTCGAACGCGCACCGGGAGTTGAGCGCGCACTGTTAACCGGGGAGGAGGCTTTGCCTACCCATATGGGGTAACAAATCCCTTTGAGGGTACCTTGGGTGGCGGGCGGCGATGGTCGGGCGGCGGCGCGGGCGGCGGCGGGGCGTGCTCGGGTCTGCGTGGGTGTAATCTACGTGCGAAGGGGTTCGGTTGGAGTAGTTGGCGGTCCGGGATGAGCGAGACGGCCGGCGGCGAGGGAGCGGCGGAGGTAGCTCGGGTGCTCGGTGCGGCGCGCTCGGCGACGGAAGAGGTGGCCGAGGTGCTCAGAGATTCCCGATGCTCGGAGAAGGCAGAGGTGGCGCTACGGGCTCCGGAGGTCCGAGGCGCGAGAGCTCGTCGGAGTTGGGCGGGGCTCGCGGAGAGAAGCTCAGTGCGGGCGTCTCAAGGCTCCGGAGGAGAGATGGAGAGTCTTTGGACGGTGGTGCGGGAGAGGCGAGGTCGAGGGCTACTTATAGGGCTCGGGGAGGGTGAGGCGGCGGGAATTCCTCGCCGAAGTCGCGGCGGGTTCGGTTTGAATTGGGATGGCCGTGAGTCGGCGCGAGCTCGGGTTTTAGGGGATAAGGAGCGTATCTCCCGGAATTCAAATCCTCGAGCGAATCGAAGATTGAGGCGAGTTCGGGTAGGATTCGGTCGCGGTTTCTTCGGAGAGAGAGAAGGAGGAGGAGTCCGGCGTCCGCGCGAGAGCGAGGCCCGACCGACGGGGCCGCGATCGGCGAGGCGGGGTGCGTGGTGCGGATGGCGGCCACGTAACCGAAGAAATCGGCGTCGAGCGCCTAAGTGGAAGGGCGGTGGAATGAGGCCAGCGCGGGGCGCAGCTCATCCGGCCGCCCACGTCGGCGAGGAGGAGGAGGAAGGCGGGGCGCGGCCGACGGCCGGGCGGGCCAGAGCGGACGAGGAGAGGGAGTGCGGCTGGATGGGCCGAGCGGCGACGTGGGCGGTATTCCACCCGTCCACGTGGCGGCGGAGAGAGTTGGAATTTTATTTTTAGAAATTGATTTAGATTTTCGAAAAGGCTAGAAAATTGTTTAGGCCTCGAGAAAAATATGAAAATACCTCCAAAAATTCCAGAAAAATTCACGAAGCTTCGGGGACATTTTGGACTGAATAAAATTATTCCCAACTATTGTTGATATTTAATTTTCATAGTTTGAATTACCTTTTACTTTTTAAAAATAGGTTTTAAATTCCGAAAATTCAGAAATCCAATAAAAGCCAAATAAGCTCCAATTATTTTAAAATAATTAACTTGAATTTAAATTTTCCAAAAGCAAATTTTTGGGATGTGACAAACCTACCCCCTTAGAAAGAATCTCGACCAGAGATTCGGATGGTCGGAAAAGATCGGGAACTCTTCTCTTAAATCATCTTCACGCTCCCAAGTCGCCTCCGACCCGCCAGTGATTGCTCCATTGCACTTTACAAAATTTTATGACCTTGCTTGGGTTCGACGCTCTGCTTCTTCCAATATCCTCACGGGATACTCGGATAGGTTAGGTCCTCATTCACATTTACTTCTTCTAGTGACATCTGTTCCTCTGGTACCGGAGACATTTCCTCGGTTGGGACACATGGAACACATCATGCACTTTGGACAATTGAGGTGGAAGTTCAGGTGGTAGGCAACTTCTCCCTTTTTGCCGTAATAGGAAGGGTCCAATGAATCTAGGGAAAGTTTTCACTAACTCCAAAACGCCGCATACCCTTGAGAGGTGAAACTTTCGGATAAACGTGATCCCAGTACAAACTCTAATGTTCTTCGACGATTATCCGCATAACTCTTTTCCGGTTTGAGTTGTTTTTAATCATCTGGATTAGACGAACTTGTTCCTCAGCTTGCTTCAACACATCTGGTCCAAATACTTGTCCTTCTCCGTCTCCTTCCAATACAATGGGGTCCTACATTTTCGCCATACAGGGCTTGAGCGGAGACATTTGCAAGCTAGATTGGTAACTATTATTATAGGAGAATTCTGCATAGGGCAAACTCGATCCCAATTAGCCTTGTTTGCAGTACACAAGCCCTCAACATATCTTCCAAAATTTGATTTACTCTTTCGATCGACCATCATGCTGGGATGATATCTTTGTGCTAAAGTTTAGATTGGTGCCCAAAAGTCCATGTAACTTATGCCAAAATCTCGAGGTGAATTGAGTCCTCGATCGACACAATCTTCTTTGGAACTCCGTGCAAACACACGATTACGGACATATACAACTCAATGAGTCTGTCTCGAGTAGGTAGTCTTTACGGGAATGAAATGGGCGACTTTAGTCAAGCGATCTACAACAACCCAAATCGAATCATACCGATCTTGTTCTTGGTAATCCCGTTATGAAGTCCATTCCAATTTCTTCCCATTTCCACTCGGGTATCTGCAAAGGTTGTAGAAGCCCAAGAGTCTCTGATGCTCCGCTTTAATTCAGCAAACATCACATAAAGCTACATACTCTGCAATTTCTCTCTTCATACTTGACGACCAATACCTTTCCTTGAGATCTTGGTACATCTTTGTACTCCTGTGGTGAATTGAATATCCAGACTCATGGGCTTCTTTCTGAATTAAGTCCTTTATTTCTTTCTTCTGCACGATAATTCTTTTACCAAACCGGATGATACCCTCCTCATCTTCCGTAAATCCTGGTGCCTTCCTTTCTTCATATTTTCTTGAATCTCCTTGACATACTTATCTTCTCCTTGAGCTGCCTTGATCATCTCCTCTAGAGTTGGTTGAACCTCCAGAGTAGCCAGAATCCTTCCTCTACTACCTCTAAGTTGAGTTGCTGAAATGCAGCGAAGTGCGGGCATCTTGTCCTTGATCCACGCTTCTGCAGTAACTCTTTACACTCAATGCATCCGCTACTACGTTGGCCTTTCCCGGATGGTAATGTATTCCCACATCATAATCTTTTATTAACTCAAGGCATCTCCTTTGCCTCATGTTAAGATCGAGTGAGTAAATATATACTTGACTTTTGTGATCGGTATAGATTTCTACAATTACCAATCAAATAATGCCTCCATATTTTTAGAGCATGTACAACGGCACTAGTTCTAAATCGTGGGTTGGGTAATTTCCTTCATGGGGTCGTAGTCGCTGGAAGCATATGCTACTACCTTCCCTTCTTGCATCAAGACACATCCTAGTCCTGCCTAGGCGCATCACGAGAAAACTTGAAGTCCCTTCTAATATCCTAAGTGTTAACACGGCGCAGAGTCAACCTTTTCTTTAGTTCTTGAAAACTATCCTCACAGGCTTTACTCCATTCAAACTTCTTCTCCTTCTTTAGCAAGCGAGTGAGAGGTCTTGCGAGCTTGGAGAATCCTTCAATAAAGCGGCGGTAGTAACCACCAAACCCAAGAAACTTCGATCTCGAATCGACTTAGGTTGTGTCCATTCGAGCACATCATTTACTTTATCGGGGTCTCTCGACACTCCCTGCAGAAATCACGTGACCTAAGAAAGCCACTTTCTTCAACCAAAACTCACACTTACTAAACTTGGCATACAATTTGGTTTTCTCTGAGCTTTTCCAAAACTATCCTCAAATGTTCTGCGTGTTCTTCCTCATTCTTGGAGTATATCGAATATCATCGATAAATACAACCACAAACTTATCCAAATATTCCATGAACACCTTATTCATCGATTCATGAAGTATGCGGGTGCATTGGTTAGACCAAAAGACATCATCTGTATACTCATACAATCCATAACGGTAGCAAATGTTGTCTTGGTATGTCTTCCTACTTATCTTCAATTGGTGATAGCCCGATCGAAGATCAATCTTAGAGAAGACACATGACCCTTTCAACCGATCAAACGGATCATCTATTCGGGGTAAAGGGTACTTGTTCTTAATAGTCACATCATTTAGGGATCGATAATCCACACACATACGAAGACTACCGTCCTTCTTCTTTACTAACGATCTTGGTGCTCCCGGTGTGAGCTTGGTCTTACAAAACCTTTGCTTAGTAACTCCTCAATCTGTTTCTTAACCTCTGCTAAGTCATTTGCGGACATGCGATAAGGTCTCTTGGAAATTGGGGCTGTTCTGTGCATTTATAACAAATTCAATCTCTCTATCCGTGGCATTCTGGCAAATCTTGGGGAATACATCCGGTATTCACATGCTATAGGCACCTTCTCCAAGGTTATTCCTTTCAAACTATTTAACTTACCCTCCTTACGAGAATGTGAATTTGACCAAACCTTACTTGAATCCCTTCCGTGTTGGTAAGAGTAACAAAGAGTCGGCTAATCTATCTTTCCTTTATACTTGGCTAACCAATCCATACCAAGTATTACATCTAAACCCTTGGAGTCTATTATAATAAGATTAAGCTAGGAACTTAACTCCATTAATATCCACACGATTGCGTTAGGGCAAACTGTGTTAGTCCTCATTTCCCTTCGGGAGATTGGACTAGCATGGGATTCGTAATCTCGCACATCCCAATTATATTTTCCCACAACATCTCTTGACACAAAAGAATGCGAAGCTCGAGAATCAAATAACGCTGATGCAGTGCGAGTTGACAAGAAACTTACCCAAAACTACGTCGGTTGCATCTCGGAGGCCTTAGCGGTCACATGGTTGAGATGTCCCTGCTCATTGCTGAGGAGTCTTTGGAGTTTGAGGAGTCCCACGGCCTTGTCACGTGGTTGGAGCTCGTGTTGGAGTGGTCCCCAAATTGAAACGAATCGGGGTCACACTGAGCGCTTCGGGGCGATTCTTGGCATAGTGCCCCATATTCTTGCAGCTGAAACATTGCACTCCTGCTCTGAAGTTCGGTTCTGCGTGGTTGGCCACCACCGCTGTCAGGGAACTTGGTTATTTGGGCGAGTCCAGTGAATGGAGTCCGTGGCGCACTTGGTTACGGGGTTACGTGGGCGAGGTGGGGTGGGCGAAATCGAGCTCGCCGCGCCTGCTTGTGCTTGAAACTTCCTCTTAGGCTCTCATATAGCCGACGAGCATCTTCTTGGACAAAGGCCTTGTTCACCATTTGTTGGAAAGTTGAATAATCATTGGACACTAGCTGCACCTTGAGATTAGGTCAAGTCCCTGCATGAACCTCCGATCTTGGTTGCCTCGATGTGATCTCTTGGATACATACATGCAAACCGGGTGAACTTGTTCAGTACTCAAACACTAAGGTTCCCTTGTTGCGCTTGGTAGAACTCTCTTTCTTCATATCCATGATTCCGTAGGAATATGCGCGATCTGAAAAGCCTCAAGAAACTCATTCCACGTGATAGCTTGTGCATTTCGATGAGCGGAGCGGTAATTTTCCCACCAATTAGCGATTCCCTTGAGTTGGTGGGCAGCATATAACACTTTTTCATTGTCATTGCACTGAGCTAGAACCAACTTCCTCTCCACATCCTTAATCCAATCATCTGCCTCCATGGGGTCTACGGACCCGGCAAAAGTAGGAGGCCTTGTCCTCATAAACTCTCCCATCTTAGGCGAGGAGCTTGGTTGGATGCACGAGGTGTTTCTTGCACTTGATTTTGAGCTAAGGCTTGAAGAAGTTGCTGTTGCATGGCCATCATTTGCTCCAAGTCAGGGCTTGAGAAGGGTGGTGGAATGTTGTTCTCTGGTGAGCATTGGCCTCACGGTTGTTGTCGGGGTTGCTCCTTGTGTTCACCATCTGAAGGGGTTCGGGTTAGCGAAGGTAAGAGGAAATAGCAAAGATAAGAGATCTGGGAGACTAAACCACATCCCAAACCAACACTTTTAAAATCACGCAAATAACTCAAAGAACGAGTCTTTTATTAAAATCAAACTAGGCTTAGGAATGGCTGTACCACAAGTGCACTTAGGCTTGATACAGTCCATCTAGCACACCGAAACATAAATACGCGTTCTGATAACGTGGACATTTATTTGGGTACTACCGACTCTAAAGGCTACTAATCCTCCGAAAAGATGCGTTCTTGAGGGTCCTCCTCTGGTTCCTCTTCAGGTTCTTCTTCAGGTTCTTCCTCAGGTTCTTCTTGCTCCTTTACATGATGTCGCGAACAATCACAAGTGGTCGAAGCACGGGGATGGTTACGACTGGAGGCAGTCGAACGCGAGCGAGAAGGAGAAGGCTTGCGCTTCTTGAGCGTGATGACGGGTGGCGGACTGGGGCGTCGCACCTTCTTGCGTCTTTGTCATCCCGACGCGAGTCCCGAGTCGAGCCGGTGCCGGGTTGTTGGGAGCGGCACCGCACCGTGAAGACGGCGTGTAGTCGGTGGGTGAAGACGGCGTGTAGTTAGTCGCGGCCACAGGCGTCCCAGCTCAAACTCACCGCTCGCTCGGAGAAGCCGTGCGCGGTGTGTCTGAATCTTTGGTAGCCGAAGTGAGAAGCATCGGAGTTGTCCAATCTCCTCCCGAGCTCTAGCGTAAGTGATGTCCATTGCTGGGTGAGCTGCACTGATGTGACGATCGAGGATCGTCGGTGATATATCAAAGGATCTCGATACCTCGTCCGGCGAGGTTGATGAAGAAGCAAAAAGGGGACTGATGTACGGCATCCTTGTGCGAGATGCACGACTCGTCAATGGCGAGGCGTCTGCGTCTGGATAAATCGAAACAGCGGGGACCGAGGATGGGTGATGGGGTATGTGTGGAGTTGAATTCCCCTTCCGTGCATACAGAATACTTCCATCATCCAGAGTCTCGATCCAGAATCCGCGTCTTCCGTCCCACGAAAATGGGCGGTTGGCGGTACTCGGACATTGCATCAGCGTCGGAGAAGGCTAGCGAATGCTCCAAAGATCCTCTCCATGTGAATAGTAGTCCCACGGCGGCGGAGGATGAACCACCATCTACAAAGTTGAATAAAGAGAAGTTTAGTAAAAGTTTTGATAAAATAGAGTTGGAGACGAGCGAGATCCTAAGTAAGAAGAGAGTAGAAGCAAAGAGACTTATATATTTTAATATACTCTTTTATAAATATAAGTCCTTATGGTTTGCCATTCCTAAACTAAGTCACGTCCTACATATCAAATAGGCTCGATACCATCTCTGCCGGGCCCGGATTATCAAACCGGACCCTCACGTGTATTTCTGCACTAGTCCCGCATCAAAGCTAGTGCACACGCTAAATGAATGGAAAACATCACCATCAACGATTTATTACAATAATTGAAATCTTGACCAAAAGGTCTCATTATTACATTGGAGGTTTCAAGACCTCGCACAATCCAAACACAATGGAAGCAAAGAAAACTCAAAGCGGACCCATCAATATGCCACGAGCGATTGGTGAGAAAGCGCGACCTAGTCCTCGGGAAGAATCCGTCACGACCACAGGCAGAGCGATGGTTGTAATCACCTTCTTGAGCTTCATGATCTTACGAGATTTATTTTAAGTGTAGCATGTGAGTACATAAAGTACTCCGCAAGTCTTGGGAAAAATGCATAGATGCAAGGCTTAACAAAGGAAGGCTATATGGTTCTTTTGCACAAAGCAACATTTTAAAATTCAATTACTACTAAATATTTTAGAAGGCAATATTTTAACCAAATAATTGTTCTAACAAAACTATCATTAATTCTCTAGTGAAGGTTCCAACTACTGACACTAGCTAACAACTTGGACCAGTTATCTGCGGGTTACTTCCACCCTCTCGCTCCATCCGCCAGATACCCTTCCGAGAGTTCCTCCACTCTCGGAGTACAAAACTTTGATTTTAAAACCAATACCAGAAATCTACCATGTGAATGCATTCCTTGCTCGCCTTTGACCGTAGGCACGGCTATTGAATAGTTTTACACTCTGCAGAGGTTGTACAACTTTACCCACAAGAGATAAATTATCCTAAAAGTCAACACGCTTCCTTTGGCATGAGACCCGGATAAAATATCACAAAGTCTTTACCTTACTCTAATCTAGCTAGATACCACCGCCGAGGTTTCACCGCAGTAGGCTAACCGCCGAACCGAAGCCCCTCTTGCGCCATATGAGTACAAGAAATCCTGTCCCTCACCGTGAATAACCACCCATCCCAGCACCCACTTTCCACTGGTGGCACCTAAACTAGACTATCATAAGTTAGTCACCTAGGTCGCACCCATATAGACTTGTGGTTGTACGGTTAATGCTCGATGCGGACAAACACAAGCGTCGGTCCTTAATTGACTAGGGTGGAACATACACTTAACAAGATCTCGTGCGAACGCACCAAGCTAAACCAACCATCCACCTAATCTAAACCAACTTTCACATTTTATTTTATTTTAAAAGATCAGTGGCAACTCCAATTACCACTACATTTATAAACACAAAGGTTTCATAAACCATAATTTCCCATTTTCAAGAATTTCCAATGTATTAGATAGCATGACTAAGCATTATACTACTGGACTACTATTCACAAGTGGTTACAATAATCTCATTAATGAGACAAAGGAAACTTCTAGGGTTACAATGGTACATGGCATTCAATCTCAAAGGAGGGTATAACAAAGTTGGATTAGCTAACACCTTAAGATTTGAACTAAGGTTTAATGTAAATAGCAATGCACATAATTTAAATTATTTAAAAACATTTCAAAATCATGGGTTCAAGATGATCAAAGGAGACTTGCCTTCTTGCAGGGCTCTGGGTCTTCTTGTTGAGGAGTGGGAGGTCTTCTTCAACGTTGGATTCTACGCACGAGGAAAAGCAACAAAACAAATAAATTCAAATAAAAATTCAAACAAACTCAAAAATTCAAATAGAGGCCATGGTTGGATAGATCAGGATTTTAGATGAATTTAGAAATTTGAATGGCTGAATTTGGAGTTAAAATGAGAAAGTTATGCTTGTTTGAAGTTTTCAGTTTGAATAAATCCAGAAATTAAGAAATTTCGATGTGGGAGCCAGGAATATTCAAATTTAATCTTTTATTTTAATTCCGAGAATCTGACGGTGGGACCCACTGAACAGTAGACCCTCTGCGATCGGCGACATGTGGACCCTCTCTGTCGGTGACCTCATCTGCTGGTCAGCGGCGGTGGGACCCAGGATCCGACCCACTTGTCGACGACGCAGACGGGTGGGGCCGATGACATGGCCCGCCAGAGGCGGCCCCGCCGCGGGTGGGACCCACTTGTCGGCGCGGAAAATAAACGAAAAACTCAACCCGGCGCATGAGCCGAGGCTCGAACGCGCACCGGAGTTGAGCGCGCACGTTAACCGGGAGGGGAGGCTTTGCCTACCCATATGGGAGTAACAAATCCCTTTGAGGGGTACCTTCGGTGGCCCGGCGGCGATGGTCGGGGCGGCGGCGCCGCGGCGGCGGAAAGGCGGACGTGCTCGGTGCTGCGTAGATTGTAATCTACGTGCGAAGGGGGTTCGGTTGGAGTAGTTGGCGAAGTCCGGGGATGAACGGAGACGGCCGGCGGCGAGGGAGCAGCGGAGGTAGCTCGGGTGCTCCGGTGCGACGGCGCTCCGGCGACGGGAAGAGGTGGCCGAGGTGCCCAGGAGATTCCCCGATGCTCGGAGAAGGCGAGGTGGCGCTACGGGCTCCGGGAGGTCCGAGGCGCGGAGAGCTCGTCGGAGTTAGGCGGGGCTCATGAGAGAGAAGCTCGGCTGCGGGCGTCTCAAGGCTCCGGAGGAGAGATGGAGGGTGCTGGACGGTGGTGCGGGGAGAGGCGGAGGTCGAGGGGCTACTTATAGGGCTCGGGGAGGGGTGAGGCAGCGGGAATTCCTCGCCGAAGTCGCGGCCGGGGTTCGGTTTGAATTGGGGATGAGCCGTCGGAGTCGACGCGGAGCTCCGGGTTTTAGGGGATAAGGAGCGTATCTCCCCGGGAATTCAAATCCCTGAACGAATCGAAGATTGAGGCAGAGTTCGGGTAGGATTCGGCCGCGGTTTCTTCGAGAGAGAGAAAGGAGGAGGAGTCCGGCGTCCGCGCGAGACGACGGAATCGACGCCGGGCCGCGATCGGCGAGAGCGGGTGCGTGGTGCGGATGGCGCCACGTAACCCGAAAAATGAAATTGGGCGATCGAGCGCCTAAGTGGAAGGGACGGTGGAATGAGGCGGCGCGCGGACGCAGCTCATCCGGCCGCCCACGTCGGCGAGGAGGAGGAGGAAGGCGGGCCGCGGCCGACGGCCGGCCCGCTAGAGCAATGAGGGAGAGGTGCGGCTGGATGGGCCGAGCGGCGACGCGGTATTCCACCCGCCCACGTGGCGGCGAGGAGAGAGTTGGAATTTTTATTTTTAGAAATTGATTTAGATTTTGAAAAAGGCTAGAAAATTGTTTAGGCCTCAGAAAAATATGAAAATACCTCCAAAAATTCCAGAAAAATTCACAGAAGCTTCTGGGGACATTTTGGACTGAATAAAATTATTCCCAACTATTGTTGATATTTAATTTTCATAGTTTGAATTACCTTTTTACTTTTTAAAAATAGGTTTTAAATTCCAGAAAATTCAGGAAATCCAATAAAAGCCAAATAAGCTCCAATTATTTTAAAATAATTAACTTGAATTTAAATTTTCCAAAAAGCAAATTTTTGGGATGTGACACTTCTCCACCTCAAACTCCAATTCAAAGTAGTGATCCCCAATGACCACATCCAAATGAGCAGGTATCAGCTTCGGATTGAGGACAGCCACAAAGATTTTGCCAAACTCATTTTTTCTGGTCGACTCCATATCCACCGTCTGCGTTGACCCCAGCATGGACCCAACCGCCCAAAGATTCAAAACTCCCTTAAAGTTTTTCTTATCCCGAACACCCTGACCCACACCTTAGGAAGCAAAAAACCTTCCTCCTTCTCATGCCATTCCTCGAAGACCAACCAAATTCCCGTTGAAACACCATTCTCCTTCACATCTGCCCCTCCAAAGGCAATTGACCTTTGCAGTTCAGACTTAGAAGGAAATTGAGTTATAAAAGCATTATCCCCCCATTTCTTTAACGACCACTTCCATTTACTTGGCACAATCCTCTGTAACTGAACTCTAACTTGATCCTCCGAGAGCTCACCTCCTGTGATGGAAATCAGCGCCGCCTTAGAATCCTTCTTCCCCTTTGTCAGAGGCGGGTGCGGGATATGGAAAAAGCCCAATCCATGCACCGCATAACCAACAGCATACGCAACTGGCCTTGGCAATTTAAGGATCGGGCATCTGTGGTTCACATGATCATGACCATCACAGATAACACAATAAATGTCTGCCGAGCAATTCACTGCCAAATGACCTTTCTTAGTACACCTTGAGCACTTCAAACCTGCCAGCACAACCTCCCCATCCTCCTCTAAGCCTCCGGGAACCTCTTCCTCCTGCAGAACATCCACATTTGCTTGCAAATTCCCAGCACTCACCTTGACGATATCAGGCTCGACCACCTTCCTAGAAGCTGCTGAACCTTCCGCCGGTGCCCCTGAATTAGGTTCCGCACGGTCCACCTGATGCCCATTCTGATGTTGCGCACCCCGTCCTTGTCTGCCTCCAAAGCCCCCACGCTGGCCCCCGAACCTCCACCCAGCACCATTGCCAAACCCATGCCGCGACCATCCCCTTCCCCGTTGGAAGCCACCGCTAAAAGGGAGCCTCATTCCCCGACCTCCACCCTGAACCCCACGGCCGACCGCGCGAAAACCACCATCACCGGAAGCCTCCTCCTCTCCTCCGACGCCCTGCCCACGGCCCTGACCAGGCGGCAATCCGCGCCCACGGGACCCAGTCATACCGACCTGATTAGAGCCGCCAACCCTTCCTCCCACACCCCCGCGACCACCTCGCCACATCCTGCTTTCCTGCCGCCCTCCGGACACCGCTTCCGAAGACTCCGTCCCTCTCACAATTTCGGCAAAAGAACGAGGCCAAGAAACCGAGTGGACCACGAGAACTAGGGAAGTAGCGGAGGAGATCTGCTTTCTCAGGGAAATCTTCGGCTGCCCCTTTCTGGCGAGTAACTTGCTCAGTCCGCGGGGAAATCGAGGCGACCACAACTTCCTAGCACGACCCAACGTGCCCAAGACACTGTACATCCCTCTCGGCCCAACCTGACATTTTGTCTTTTCAAATTGAAACGCAGACACTTTCGTTCCCGCTTCCGACCCTTCCTCCCGCCTGCGGCGACGGCGCCTCCGCATTCACTAGCGACCCCTCAAACTCAGCTGCGAACTCCGCCAGCTTGGTTACCCCTTTTGGGAACCCCCCCCCAATCTTAAATCCTTCGCCCAAACATCCCCGGCCTCGCTTAGCGACACCTCTTCTGAGGAAGGGTCCTTTCCACGAATTGAATTCGACGAACTCCTTCCATGTCGCCGAGACCGACCACTCCACAACTCCCGCACCTCAAGCTAGAGAAGAAAAGGCTGCTGGAGATGTGAGACTCAACTCCCCTGGTCACCGCTTAGCCCATCCCTATTCGAAACAACCCGCACACAGACATCGCTCGACACAAAGGAAAAACGATCTGCCTCTTCCTCCTCCTCTTCGCCGGAACTCCAATCTCCAACTCGAGACCAAAACCGAGATCCACTCCTTGCCCCCCTAATCCCGACTAGCGGGTCTGGAGAGGAAAGCAGAGCCGGAGCCGAACGCCTTCGGAAAGCCCCCCTCGCCGCCGCATCCGCCATCAAAACAACGGCCTCCTCTGGTGATGAGCAAAACCCCCCACCTAAGGAAGAAAGATACGGTACCGAGGGAACCCGTGAAGACACAAAAGCTCGCCTTCCCAAAACTGCATCCTCACTCTCCAGCTGACTCCGCGCGAAACACCCTCACTGAATCAGCACAGCGGACCGCCGGCAAGTCCGCCGAGACCGCCTCGCTCGTCGGCACAGTCCCCTGTAAGGATGGCCTAGGAGCTAGGGTAAGGCGACGCCGGCGACGCATCTCATAGGAGGAAAGACCTGGTCACTTCAATGATGCCTCGCTACCAAGCTTCTTGTCTGGTGTATTTTCTCTTTGCTTGCATTTAGAAAGGTTTTGTGAAAAATCTGGACTTCAGTTTCTGTGAACGTATCAACTAGGAACATCACACATTCTTTCCGATCTTTACATTCTTTCCGATCTTTACAACATCCGATTGACTATACGATTAGCACATCTAGAAGTAACAACATTTAAAAAACATTACTTGGCACTCAATTTGACTCAACAAGAGGTGCTTGCCCTATGCGTGAGGGTAATCAATTGGGCGAGAGAGAGAATCATACAGAATGCAGTTAAGTAAGATCCGACGAATGTTACCGTCTTGGAACTCTTATCCGTAATCGAGAATGGACTTATCCGTAATCGAGAATGGACGTGTATACGAACGAACAGAATGCACATATGCACACTGTTAAGTCCTAAAAATTTCCTAATCAACAAGGATCGATGAACCGTAGTTGCATTGCATCGTTCTTCCGCCAGCTCTCAACTGCACGAACCAATATAGTCCAGTAGGTCTGGTGCATGGATGGATCGATGGAGCAATACAAGAAAGGAAGCAAGAGCAGGCTGCGAAGGAAGAAGAAGAAGAGTCAATTGGGCCCCCAGCAGATGAGGTGGTAGGCCTTGTGAAGCCTCACGTCCTCTGCCGACGCCGGCCGCCTCGGCTGGGCCCCGACGGCCTGCGCCGGAGGCGAGGCGTACGGCGCATCCTTGGAGAGGGACGCGGACAAGGCGTGGATCCTGGGTGCCGCGGCGCGGTGGTAGAGCGAGCGGAGCGCGTAGTCCCAGCGGCACAGGCCCGCCTGGTCCTTGAGCGCCTCCACCGCGCCCATGCTCGCCGCCACCACCAACGACGGCGCCTTCTTGCTCGCCACCGACGCGGCCATCTCAATCACTACTCCCTGGCCTCGCTTGCTTCTTTCTTCGGCACTTGGTTCACTGCTCAAGCCAGTGGTCTGCGGGGAGCGCACGAGGAGGCCGGCCGTTTTATACGCGATCGGGCGCGAAACCGGCGGTGCAACGGAGGCCGGGATGGGGCAAAACAGGAAGCGAGCCGCCGGTTTTGGACCCGACGGGAGCAGGGCGGCGGAAGGTGCACGCGTGCCGCCAAAGCTTCGCAGTACTGAACCTTCAAAATTGGACTCCCTAACGCTACACAACGTTGAAATAGATTTTCTATCAAGTGTACGGTGTCGATGTAGATTTTAAATGTTTTTTTTCTCTCTCTTTTTTTCCCTCGACGTGCGTTGTTAATCGTAGGCCTGCAGCCACTGGAACCACTTACACATATGACCACATAACAATTTTTTTTCAACTTGAGTCTCCTAGCATCCGGGTATGCAAAAAAATATCTCCCTCATCAAGCTCACAAGATGTGGCACGTGACACGTGTCATTTATCACGCCCTCGTAACTTGACAAGAGATGTGACACGTGACTAGGTGAGCTGGCGCGGCAGACGGGCGACTCTGGGCATCTGCCAAGCCGTGGTTGCTCGGCAGCAGCATGCCGTGCCACCCCGGCTCAATAGGCTACTTGGGCATGCACAGTGCGTTCGTGGGGGCATGCAGCAGGTTTACGCTCTAATAAACTGACAATTTCCATGTGTACATGTGTTAGATGGTTCACATAAATATAATAATATACCAAACTTCATATAATAAGATGAGAGGTAATAATTTTTACTAGTGGATTTGTCTTATAAAAATTTTTAATTTAAAATGATCCAATCAAGAGTTGGCACCGAACGCATGGCGGGTCAAGGGTTGCCGCCGTCTGCTTCTTGTGGCAACTAAGCTGGTCATAAGGGAATGTCAGCCTATCGTGAGAGCGTCGTATGTCACGCAAGTCGTATTGCGATGGTGGCCAAGTGGGAGCGAGTGCACCTTACAATTGACTAAGTCCAATCTCTTACGCGCTGAACATCTCGTGCACCTAATCCTTGGCGTAATGCTAACATTTTGTGGAGGAAAACACGTTTTGTTAGGCTGACATAAGGTAAAACTGAAATAAAACATGTAATTATAAGCACCAATGTCATGTGTTGTGCATATGATGAACCTCGTCGCATCTCGGTCCATGGTAATCATTGCGGTGAAGCTCAATGCCACGTAGTCTGCACCGTACTGATGGACCATGCAGCTATCATATGTTTGATCGTACCACTCGTCACGCTACTAGAGATGTGGATGGTCCGTGGGTATGTACGTGCCATACTACACCTCATGGTCTTGAACAGAGGAGTCGATGTTAGTGCCTATGGTGTAATGTGCGTCCGGCTGTCTCTATGACGAGGATGGAAGTAGAGTACTTCTTCATCCCTGTCTCCATGGCGATAATGGTCTTGGCTTGGGCTGCCTCCAGTGAAGATGAGAGTAGAGTAGCATCAGCCAAACGTCCTGCACGAAGACAACATGTATGAATAGCAACGAAAATAAGCTATCTTGCCAATTGCAACAGATTATGAAATCATCAAACCTAAGCAATGTGCTATACATACTAGGAGTAGACAAGGCTAGGGGGATGCGTTGATGAACTAGGATGTGAGGATGAAGCTACCGACGGACGATACAGTGGCTCGTCATCCCCAGGATAAACATGCCCCCCCCGCCCCCACCCGGCTTCCTCCCCACCTTGTCACCGCTCCTCCTCACTGGCGGATCTAGATCCCGATTGCCGACCGTCGCCCCATCCTCCCCACCGCCGCCTCTTCCTCATGGTTGCTCAGAGATCCGGATCTCGGCAGCTGACCGTTGCCCCCATCCTCCTCCTGGCCGCCACCCCTCCTCATGACTACCTGCAGATCCAAATCCCGGCCACCGACCGTCGCCCCTATCCTCCTCTCGTCCGTCGCCCCTATCCTCCTCCCGGCCGTCGCCCCTCCTCACGGCCACCTGCAGATCCAAATCCTGACCGCCGATCGTCGCCCCCCATGCTCCTCCCAGCCGTTGCCCCTCCTCACGGCCGCCACGGATCCGATTCCGACCGCCAATTGTTGCCCCCATCCTCCTCCCGGTCGTCGCCCCTCCTCACGGCCACCTGCAGATCCAAATCCCGACCGCCGATCGTCGCCCCCCATGCTCCTCCTGGCCGTCGCCCTCCTCACGGCTGCCTACAGATCCAGATTTCGACCGCCGATTGTTGCCCCCAAGCCTCCTCCCGGCCGTCGCCTCCTCACACCCACCGCAGATCCAAATCCCGATCGCCGACCGTCGCCCCCATCCTCCTCTCGGCCACCGCCCCTCCTCATGGCTGGTAAGCCTCCTCCCATCTAAAAATTTATTTTCGCGCCGCAACCGTTCGAGGCAGCGGGACATGGGGGCACGGGTGTGGACGAAAGCCTAGAGATGGTGGGGACGCTGCCGAGGCAGAGGCAGTGCAGCACCCACAGGGGCGTCACCTAGGAACATACGGCAGGCAAGGCGGAGGTTGGAGAAGGAGATCGAGGCGGAGGAGGATGCCACGAGGAGGGCGTGCAGGAGGAAGTCCACGATTGTGGCGCCGAAGGTTGCATCGGCGGACAAGGTGGCGACAGCAGCGGAGAAGAAAGAGGACATGAGCTTGGCTTTGATTCCGGCTCGTACCGATGCTGCTACTCACGGTGAATGAAACTATCTCTTGTTGGTTCTTGTTAATTACTAGTTTGAAGAAATCACTATGCTGAAATCACTGCATTTGAAGAAATTATTTTATTAAGGACATATATATTTGATGCGAATATAATGCTTATATGTATTTGTGAATGTGATGCTATTATATTTTCTAGCCACAACTACTGCTTATGGGGCTGTTTGGTTGCCTGCATGTGCTCATGCAGCTGCATGAGCGTGGCCAGGCTGAGGAGGGAAGCTCCTCAGCCACGTTTCTCCTCAGGCTGGCTCCAGTTGATTTTTTGCATCCACTTGTGCAGGCTCTCCCCCCATGCAGGCAACCAAACACTATCTCTCTGCATACGCTGGTGCGAGTCACCCCCATGCAGGCAACCAAACAGACCCTATATGTATCTGTCATTAGTTCAACTCTCGTATGGTGACTCTTAGTTCACGGGCAAATGGATATGCCCACGAGCGACAGGTATGGATGAGATTCTTTGCCCGTTGTTCTTCACGAATATATCTGTAGATGTAAATCAGAATCGTGGTATAGATATAAACAAGCACTACCTATGTCTACCATGCCTAATTGCCAACGCTAGACCCAACTGACGGGGCTTCGATTCGCTGCGTGCGTGTTTTGCCGAGACCCCTTTCCTTCGGTTTTTGCTGCTTGCTTTAGCGCGAGCTTGCTGGCCAGCCAGTTTAGCTAGCTGGGCGCTTGCACTGAGCAAAATAATTCATCGTTGACCGCTAGCCTGTGCAAATTCAAACCTTGTGTACGACTAATTCATTGTTATTTGCCGCAGATATTTAGGCCGTGCTTGGAGCACGGGATTTCCACAGAAAATTTTCCCCATGGCCACAAAATCCCCACGATTCAGGTGGGTCTAGCTTTTTTTATAAGGAAACCTTGTCTTCCATTAACCATTGGCTTTAGGCAAATCGCCAGAGACCGAATCAGCATTACAAAGGCGGGACTTGGTTCATGAACAATGGTGAACCCGAGCAAACAACGCCGCCCATACCAAGCTAAATTGTCGTCACCACCTTGTTGCATGATCTCGGACAAGCCGGATCACACATTGCACAAACGACATCGTAATGAAGTTTCTAATCGACTAAACAAGCACCCTCGACACTTCTATCCATCTCCGTTGAGGTCGCCTTCGCAGTTTGTTGCATCTGCTTGAGAATAATTCGGCTCATTCCCAACTCAAAGAACTCGATGAAGACTCATCAATGCAGCTTGTGCTTCGGCCTGCAAGGGACTCGATACTCTCTCCAGCCTCCCACATCCCCCTTCCAGAAATTCACCATTGTTATTGCGAGCAACAAAACCCCATCCGTCAGCTTGTGTATTGGCCCTAAAAGCTGCATCTACGTTGATCTTATACATGTCCATCGGTGGAGGTTCCCACTTCAGATTTTCTTTTACTCCCTTGTGGCCCTTTGTTTTTTTGAGCTTTTCAAACTCCTTCACATGGTAGTCGATTAATGAACAAATTTCTAGGCCCGAGGCTCTTCTTTCCCCTGCATTGACTTTATTTCTTACTGACCACCATCTCCAAAGTAGCACCCAAACCTGCGTCTGAATCCCTGCATCAAGGCTCCAGATTGCCCTCACTGTTTCCTTCGCCGTGTTGCAGCTGACCAAACTGATTCGCACGTCCTCCAGGTTCATTAATCTCCAGCATTCCTTTACTCCTTTGCATTTCAGAAACAGATGGCCGCCGTCCTCATCAGCTCTATTGCACATCGGGCATATTGTGTCACGCTTAAGGCCTCTCCGTGCTATGTTCCTCCTAATCGCCAAATCGTATGCGCAAACCGCCACGCAAACATCATCGACTTTATTTGGTGCTTCGAGCAGCCATATTCTCTTCCAATCGGCCGCATCGTCTCTCGGTCCCCATCTCCACCCCAGGCGTCTTTTGCTTGTTCATGCTCCCTTTTCCTTACTGCCACCTTGTAAGCTGATTTCACCGAGAAGACTCCTCTTGAATCAAACTGCCAGGCTGGCCAGTCATCAATATCTGCATCCATCTGTAGAGCTAGAATGGTGTTCACATCCGACTCCCAGAAAATGTCTTTCACTAAAGCCTCATCCCAAGAGCCAGTAGCCAGGTCCATGAGCTCGGACACCCGAGACAGCACCGAAGCACCTCTAGGGGTTACTGTTCTGCGCGTCATTCCAACCGGTATCCACGGGTCAGCCCAAATGTCAAGCGAGTTACCATTCTCTACCCGCCACACCACTCCCTCTCTAAGCAGTTGAGCTCCTTGCAGAATACTCCTCCAAGTATAAGATATGCCCTCTCTTGCCCTGCACTGCAGAATGTTGCTATTTGGAAAATATTTGGCCTTTAGGACTTGACTGCAAAGAGTTTCCGGGTTTGTTAGGATTCTCCACGCCTGTCGTGCGAGCATGGCTAGGTTAAAAAGGTGCAGATCACGAAAACCCAGGCCCCCCTCCTTCTTGGGTAAAGTTAGCTTGTCCCAGCTCAACCAGTGGATTTTATTTTCTTTGTCATTCTGGCTCCACCACCACCAACCTATCATGGAATTGAGTTCATCACAAAGCCCTTTTGTCAGATCAAAGCACGACATGGCATATGTTGGGATTGCTTGGGCGACTGCCTTGATTAGTACCTCTTTCCCAGCCTTTGATAATAGCTTTTCTTGCCACCCCTGTATCCGCATCCAGATCTTCCTTTTTATATACCAAAAGGCTTTCTTTCGTGACTTGCCAATGGAAACAGGAAGCCCTAGATATTTCTCATTTTTTTGCTTCCAGTGGAATGCGGAGTTCAGTGCGGACTTGATCTCTTTCTGCTTGGTTTGTGTTAGGACCAACAAAGTAAGACTTGTCCCTATTAATCACTTGCCCCGACGCTTTCTCATACACATCTAGGATCCTTTGTAATTCTCTAGCGTCATCCTTCGTGCCGCATCAAGATAAGGGAATCATCTCGCAAAGAATAAATGATTTATTCGTGGCGCCTCCCTACAGACTTTTATCCCCTCAATCTTTCCTTCCTCCTCCGCTCTCTGTAGCATGGCCGACAACGCTTTTGCACAGAGAATGAAAAGGTAGGGACTCAACGGATCACCTTGTCGTAGCCCCCTTTGTGGGATCACTCTGTTTGTGTAGTCATCGTTCACTTTGATCCGGTAGGACACAGTAGTAACGCACAGCATGATGCGTTCGACCCATCTTTCATGGAATCCCATCTTCTGCATCACTCGTCTCAGGAACACCCACTCAACCCGATCATATGCCTTGCTCATATCAAGTTTTATGGCTGCAACTCCCCTTCTTCCCCGTTTGCGCTGATACAAATAGTGGGTGAACTCGTAGGCCAGCAGCACATTGTCCGTGATCAACCGGCTAGGGACAAAGGCACTCTGTGAAGGTGAGATGATCTCTGGCAAAATACCTTTAAGCCAGTTTGCTAGTACTTTTGAGATGAGTTTGTACGCCACATTGCATAGGCTTATGGGCCTAAGATCCTTCAGTTTCTCTGGTTTACTGGTCTTGGGGATCAACACAATTACTGTGTCATTCCACCCTGTTGGCATAGTTCCTCCATTCAGAACACCCAGCACCTCCTTTTTCACTTGAGCCCCTACTAGTGACCAGAACCTTTTATAGAAAATTGTCGGGATTCCATCAGTACCAGGAGCTTTCAGATCCCCCATACTTTGTAAAGCCTTCCATACCTCCGCATCCGAGAACGGTGCAATCAGACCCTCATTCATAACGTGAGAGACCCGTCTTTGCACACAATCGAGAACCTCTTCCACATGATCTCCTGCAGTTAACATGAAGAGTTGTTGGTATTGATTAGCGATATACGTTTTAAGATGTTTCCCTGCCACCACAGCGCCTCCATCATCTACCAGCTTTCCCACATGATTTTTCCGACTCCGCTCCGATGCTTTGGCATGAAAGAACTTTGTATTACGGTCACCCTGGGTTAGCCATGACGAGTGGGTTCTTTGTTTCCAGTAAACGTGTTGTTGGTCTAGCAGCCTCTCCAATCTATACCGCAACTCGTGTTCCTTGTTTACTTGGTCTTGGCTGATCCTCCCCCTTCGACATCTCTCAAGCTCAGTCTTGGCTTTTTTGATCCTCTTCTCTAACTCACCCAGGACACTGCTGTCCCACTCCCACAGCTCCACCAACAGATGTTTTTGAATTTCCATTAGGCTGGTATCCCCCTTCTCAAGTGCTTTACTCCAGGCTTCCCCCACCCTAGACTCACACTCCTCCTCCTCCATCCACCTTGCTTCAAATTTTTTCATGATCTCCATTGGTTTGTTCCATTCTTGTTTCTCCCTCCCTCCCGTATCCAGTATGACAGGTCTATGGTCAGAGTGTCTAGGATCACCATTAACAACCCGAACGAGGGGGAACTTGGTCCTCCATGAGCTATTCGCCACCGCCCTGTCCAATCTTTCCTTCACATAACTCTTTGCTTTATGATGATGGTTTCTCCAAGTGAACACATCCCCAACAAACCCCAGGTCATGTAAGTCACAGTCTGCAAGAGCTTCATGGAAGATTTCCATACATCTTTCTGATCTTGGGGGTCCTCCCTCCTTCTCACAGTTGAACATGATTTCATTAAAATCACCACAGCACAGCCATGGCATATCGCTCCTATCTCTCAATATTCTCAACAGCTTCCACGTTTTCTCCTTTTCTTCACTCCTAGATTCACCATAAATACCAGTGAAACACCATTTTAAACCATCCTCCTCCTGCACCGTAGCCTCAATGTGGTATCGTGACATACTCTCCACCGTTAAATCCACCCCTTTTCTCCAGAACAACGCTAGACCACCGCTAGCACCCACGCTGTCCTTAACACACATATTTGGCATATTTAATCTCCACCGAAAAATCTCCAACCATGTACTGTTGTGTTTTGTTTCAGACAAAAACAGCACATCCGGGGCCTCCTTCTTCTGGACATCCAGAAGACCACGAACTGCCGGGCCACTTCCCAAACCCCGGCAGTTCCAAGCAATTATCTTCATTGGGTCTGGCGGGATTGACCGAGCAATCCCGCCTCAGCAACGTTGTACTGCTCCTCCCCCCTTGACTTACTACCACCTCCAAGCATTGCTTTTTCTTCCTTCCCACGCTCTCCTCGCCCTCCTCTGGTGCTGGTCTCTTTTTGTGCTCATCCCCCAGGACAGAGTCGGGCTTCCCTCTCCCCGAAACAGTTCGGGGGCACCGCCTAAATGTCGCCCTCTTTAAAACTTCTGAAAAGCCCACAGCCATCCCCCTCCTGTCTTCCTCCAGCTCCCCGTTCATCTCCATCTTGTTTGTTTCTTTGGCTCCTTCATCATGCACTTTTTCCCCACCACCCTTTCATTCCCAATTCCATCAACTTCCATGTTAATTTTGCCGTCCACTTGCTTCCCCACATATACCTGGACAGTGATTTGAGAGATTCAGGAAAAGCGAGGTGAGGGATATGGTAAATATCTTGGGCTTGGGCCGGTTTCTTGCGACGATCTTGCACTGTAGCCAGACTTCATAAATTACAAGGGCCCCTAGCTCCTTTCCTTCCGGATGCTTATAGGAGGCTCAATAATTATAGGCCCAAACTAGCAATGGAGCACCGTCTCTCCTGAAATCTGCTCGGAGAATCTCATATACACAATAGAACCGACAAGGCAAACAGCAGGTGGTGGCTATGATTTTTGGTTTAAATTTTTGAATACTAGCTGTTTATAAGAGAGAGTACGAAGAAATCGATACTTATATGTGATTTTGACCGATATAGATGAATTCGGTACAGTGTCTATTACAATCGACTTGTATACTCTACCTTAAAAAGACATACCGTTTGAAAGCTAGTTACTGTACCATCGAAACAGAACCCCATCCCCACTTCTCAAGCTTAGCATCACAAAAGCCTTCGACTTGGTCTGCTCGGAATACCTGCTTGACCTGTTACAAAATAAGGGATTCCCATTGCAATGGAGACACTGAATCTCCTGCCTTCTAACCACCACCACCTCCACCGTCCTCTTAAATGGGATCCCTGGTGAACATATTTAGCACCACAGAGACTTGCGACTGGGGGGCGCTATCTCCCTTCCTTTTTATCCTAGCAATAAACCCGCTGCAGAAAATTCTCAACATTGCAAAGTATCTTAGGGGCTTGCGGCTTCTAGGGGCTGAGAGGCAGCCCTTCGTACCTCTCTTTACACGGACAATGCCGCTATTTTTCTATCACCAAAGAAAGAGAACGTCTACACCTTGGTCACAATTCTACATACATTCGAAGATACCACAGGCCTACACAGCAACCTCCACAAGAGCCAGGTGGTGCCAATCAGTTGTAACCACATCGATCCACAAGGGGTACTGCATGACCTACCTGTCTAGCTTGCATCCTTCCCCTTGAAGTACCTTGGTCTACCCCTCACAACTAAAATACTTCGAAGGGTGGACTTCCGAGCATTGGAAGACAAGTACGCTAGCCGCTTGGCAGGCTGGAGTGGCAAGCTGCTCACCCTAACAGGCAAGAAGACCCTAGTCAAATCGGTCACCAAAATGTGTGATTAGGTCCTTGAAAAAATGGATGAGACAGTTACTTTGGGCTGCATCAGAACAACAATTAACGAGTGGCAAATGCAAGGTCAGCTGGGACAGAGTTTGCAGACTTACAAGCCTTGGTGGCCTTGGCATTCTTGACCTGGAACTCTTTGCTAGGGCACTCAAGCTAAGGTGCCTATGCCAACAATGGGGCACTCAAGCAAAACCTTGGTAAGGATTGGAAATCTCGTGCGATGACCAAGACCAACGTCTCTTTGCAACGGCCACTACTATAATGATAAGTGACGGAACGAAGGTGTCTTTTTGGACCTTAGCTTGGGCGAAATGGAACAGACTCTACGATATCGCCCCCGCCATCTACATAGCATTTATGAGGAAAAATCGCAATCTAAGTGCTGCCCTAGTGGGAAATAACTGGCTACATGATCTCAACTAGATGGGGGACCTCACCCCGCAACACATACACGAGCTAGTCTCCATCTGGAGATACATTTCAAACATAACCCTGCAAGACAACACCCCTGACACAATTGCATGGAAGCTAACTTCCAACGGAGAATATGCGGCTACTTCTTTCTATAGAGCGCAGCTTCTATGGGCAGTTTGAACCACAATGAATCCTTTAGTATGAAAGACTTGGGCACCACAACGATACAAAATCTTTGCTTAGCTGGCCTTTCAAAATAGGCTATGGACGGTGGACCGACTTTACAAATGTGGATGGCCGAATCACCAAACTTGTCCATTCTGCAGACAAGAGCTAGAGTCTGTCATACACCTTTTAGCTGAGTGCTGTTACACTAGAAGAATCTGGACCTCTATAGCTCATTGGACTACTTGCGATTCAGTGAGCCCGACTTCCTAGAGGACTGGCACCTCGGTCTATGACTGGTGGGTGTCTATGGTGCTAAAGCCTGGCACACCCCGAAAGGCAACGGTATCACTAGTAATGGTTGTCTCTTGGAACATTTGGAAGGAATGGAATGCTAGGGTGTTTAGGGCGATGAAGACCGCCCCATTACCCTTGGTCGTAGCAATAAAGGGGGAGGTTGACGTCTAGGTGTTAGCGGGTGCAAACAAGCTTGCGGAGCTCTAAATCACCCCTATAACAACCTAAGTTTGCTTTCTATTTCGTTTATGCCATATCCGGGCCTCCCTTGTTCTTTCCCTTTAACTCTTCTTGTGAATTAATAGATGACAAGCTTCTGTCCTACCTTTTCAACAAAAAAGTATAAGCCATAAGTCATAAGCCTAAAAAAACCAGCCATTAGACTACAGAGTAGGATGCAGGTGAGAGTATGTAAAGAAAATGGCATACTTCAATTACAAAAGGGTGTGTGGGTAATGTTTATCAACACCCATTACGGGTGTGTCTAGCCATCACCCAGATGTTTTCTTTCTAACAAAAACCATTGACAACTTGGCATGAAATAAACAGAAAAAAGGGAACAATTACAAGATATGCTATAATCAACTCTACAACAACATCAGAAAAAATCAGTAACTAAGCAGCATGTGTGTGTTTTTCTTCACTCTGCACACTAGCTATGTCTTCAGGTAACTCTGCCTTAATTAATTGGCTCTCTTGTGCTAGCTAGCTAGTAGCTACTGCAGCGAATGGATGCATCATCTGCATCGATCTCCCTACCTCAACGATGGTGCACGAATGGACCAAGAAAGCTCACTGATCGGTGGATCGGCTCATCTCTAGCGCTATCTTCTTCCTCATCTCGGCGCGTGCGTGTCGGCGAGTCGATGACGAACTTCCTCCGAACCGTGCTTCCTCGGGCGTGCGACACGTCCTCGAGTGGCACGCTCTTGGTCTCCGGCAGAAGACGGCGATGAAGAGCGTCATGAGGAGCACCACCGCCGAAGAAGTAGAAGAGGCCGGCGGAGGTGGCGAGTAGCGAGAGGAAGATCGGCCGATGAAGGCGGTGAAGAACATGTTCACCGCCACCGTCAGGCTTTGCACCGCCGACCGCACCGCCAGCGGGTACACCTCGCTCGGGATCAGCCACCCCACCGGCCCCCACGACCACGCGAACCCGGCCACGTACACGCACACGAACAGCACGATGCACATCGCGTACTGCTCTGACATCGCCCCTGTCCCACTCAGCCCGAATTGAAGCTCGATGAATGTCCCAACCAAGATCTGCATGCCATGGCATTGCATCGCATCATGGAAATGTTCATATACTTTTGGCTAAGAAATCTCTTATAGTTGCAATGACATGAAAATTTTGTGTTATGTTGTAATTTGTGATGGTTGTGTGATGTGTACGTGCCTGTGAGATGATCATCTGGGTGCCGCCTTGGAGGAAGAGGGCGCGGTGGCCGACCTTGTCGGTGGTCATGATGGCCACGAAGGTAGAGAACATGTTGACGAGGCCTGTGATGACGGAGGACACGAGGGAGGCGTCCTGCCGGAAACCGACGGTCTTGAAGAGCACCGGTGCGTAGAACATAATGACGTTGATGCCGGTGAGCTGCTGGAAAAAGGGGATGGAGAGCGCGAAGGTGAGCTGTGGCTTGTACTTGCCGCTGAAGAAGAGCTCCAGCCACGGGTGCTCCACTGCCTTACTCTCCTCGCCTGCGGCGAAGATGTCCTCAAACTCCATGCACACGTCACTGACGCCCCTGATCTTGGCCAGCATCGCGCGTGCCCCCTCGGCGTCACCGCGCACGATGAGGGAGATGGGGGTGTCCGGGATGGCAAGTGACCCAAGCGCGATGACAGCGGCTGGGATGGCGCCGAGCGCCAGGCCGACGCGCCACCCCCACGCACCCATTATCTTGGACGTCCAGTAGTTGGTCAGGCTCGCCGAGAGGATCCCCACCGTGATCATGAGCTGGAACAGGATGTTGAGCATCCCGCGGTGCTGCACTGGCGCCATCTCCGAGATGTACAGAGGAGAAGCCTGCACAGTTAAGCAAAGATTGATCCATAATAGCTCATGATCTACTTGGTGATGTTGCATGTATGCTCACGTGAATGCAGAGGCCGACGACGATGCCGAGGAGGATCCGATCGGTCATCAGCATGGCAAAGTTGGTGGCCACGCCGCCCAGGCAGCGCCGACGAGGTATGTGGCGGCGGCGACGAACAGGGTCCACTTCCTGCCGAATGCCCGGGCCATGGCGCAGGCGAACAGGGATGCAACCATGGCCGAGAGGAAGAGGGAGGAGCCGAAGAGCGCCAGGAGCTGGCTATCGAACTTGCAGTATTGGTTTGTGATCACCCGCTCCTGTTGCTGCTGGTGGATGGACGGGAAGAACTTGATCAGGAAGGACTCCGTCGACGTCAACCCGGCTTCGCGGTCGCTGCCACAACACACGAAGAGAAGAAACCTCGCGTCAGAGCTTAGCCATGAAGAGGCAATCCACACATGGTGATGGACAATGTCTGACTGATGGAAAGTAAGTTACCAGTGAGGCCAATGTCGTAGCCGAAGATGCAGCCCCCGACGGAGGCGATGAGGCAGGAGAAGAAGACGAAGCCGGTGACCTCGCCGGGGTACGTCTTGTACTTGGCGTGGTGGTGCACGATCACTGCCCCTGGCATTTTGCTCTGCCGTGGCTATATTGATCAACGGAACCACGAGCCGGCACCGGCGATGATCTCGATGTACGAGAAGATGGGAGAGGGAGCAGAGGCGCAGTGTAGGTAGCTACTACGAGCGGACGGACGCGCTGGCCCCTCCTGTTTATCGCTGCGCAGCGGAGGAGAAATGCATCAAGGGGAGAGCGGCGACTACATAAACGAGAGGCCTCGGCGAGTGGTGCGACGGCAATGGTGGTGCATGCGTTAGCGAGCTGTCCTCTCGCCCTAAATCGTAGGACGCGCGCACAACATCATGTCCTCTCCTCTCCTCGGTTTTTGTTAGAGAGGAAATCTCGGGATAGACAATTTTCATTCTATCCCATTTATGTAAATAAAGCCCTAAGAGGTATAAGGGGGGGGGACAAAGGCTCTTATTTTCCTAACTAGCTCTCTCTCACACACAAGTGATCTCTAGCTCTAGCAATTCCATATCCATAGGGAAGGAAGGGTAGCATATACCCAGTGTTGTGGGGCATGTCACAACAAATATAGTCCAAGAAGAGTAGCGTCTAATGTCACAGTGTGATCGTGAAAGCATATTCAGAACGCTTCAAAGGTTTGATGTCACAAACAAACGACTAAATGATTATACGTCTTGCAGTTTCACAAAATTAATTGTAAACCTTGCAATTTCACAAAATTTTCATGTATACGATGCAGAGAAATCGCAGTGATCACTAGTGAACATTGAAATATCACAAAAAAAAAGCGGAACTATGGACAAAACAGACTAAAGCTAAAATCAAGGAATTATATGCTTCAAAAGGCATCAAATGGTTACGGGAGATGGTCAGAAGGAGCTCATGCGATCCGGGTTTTGGTAAGAATGCTTTGCAGCCTGTTGTTTCTTAACGATCTTCTTGGCATAAAGGTCACCAGAGTCTGCCAGTTCTTTTAGCCTGCTCAAATGCCCCGAAGATATGATCTTCTTCCTTCCAATGCTGGTCTCTGCCAAGGACATGATAGCAGAAAGGGGCAAATCTTTGGCCATTATCTTACCATTATCGGGTTCAAGCGACTGCAACAGCCGGTTCAGATTGTCGTTTTCTTGAATGAAAACAACACGATTAGAGTGAAGCAATAGTACGTTGCAAAGCACTTGGGCTGCCGTCTCTCTGACTTGGCAAGGTTTGGCTGCAAGCAAACTTCCCAGAGCAGTCATAAAACCTGCTCTGCCCAGTGCCCACCATCTTTTTGTACTCCTCGGAAATCCTAGTTAGTTGTATCAGGGATTTGAGGGTGCATTCCAGGACAGCATAATCACCATTGTTGAGATAGGAGAGAAACCAGCTAAGAAAATTGGAGCTGATGAGATCATCTGTAAAAGTTTTGGATGGGAAGCAGAAGAACTGAATGACTGAGAGAGCTACCTCCCTGGCTTTGGATGAGTAAGGAGGATCAGGGTTTATCAAACTGAATGAGTGACTGGATCACCCCCATGCTGATTACTGCTTGTCTGACATTGGCATCACCCAAAGCCATGGAATGGAGCAACTCAACAGATCCAACCTTGCGCTCTTCTTCCTTTTGCTGGGAGAACTTCGCCAGCTCTGAAACTGCACCTTCCTCCACCATGAACATCTTTACCTCCTCCACCATGCTCAGGTTCTTTAGCACAGCGAAAGCTGTGCTAACTAACTTGCCGCTGCTGTCGGCATTGGCGCAACCGTTGAGCAGCATAGCGAGGCCACCTTGTGCACATACTGCCCAGACGTTGTTGGATTTGTCCGTCAGCTCCCTCAATGCCTGAGCTGCTCTCTGTTTTGTTGACATGGTGCTGGTACTTGCACTATCCAGTAGCTGGACAAGTGAAGCAATCAGCCCTGTTTTCACAAGCACTCCTCTAAAGGAATCGTAGGCTCTGTTTTTTAACAGATTCTAAAAACGGTTTTTAGTTTTCGCTATAATATCTAACTTTCAAACGGAGTATTTTCTCAAGACAGGGTCTATAAGTTAATTAAAGTTCACTTTAAAAGCCCAACATCTGTATCTACCAAAATCGCAAGCGAGTATCTCTCCCTCCGTAATCTCTGTCGCAAATAGCTAAAATTCAAAAATTTCAGCAAAAAGTCATAAGCTGTAGCTATATCAAATAGGCCTGTAGTGTTGTGGTCAATGGTTGAGTACGACTTTGAGTATTGAGGGTACGACGCTTATTCTCATCTAGTCACCAGCAGGACTCTTTCCTGACGTAGTAGAGAGGCTCTAAAACTTAACTTTAGAAGAAGAGCGAGACTAGTGACTTGTTTGATTGTTCATTACTTGATGATAATAAGTACAGTGTCATCCCTTTTATAGGGCTGGCTAGACTCACATTTAAGAAATATATCTCTATATTAAAGAAACTAATCCTAATAATAAAAATTTATCCATAATACATAAAATAATTCTAAAAGAAAATAAATCCAAATAATAAAAACTAATTATTATATTTCTAATCCACGATATGCTATCAATACTGTCAAACTATCCGAACAAAGAACCACTACAATATCGTGCGGACACTGTTCACTTGTGATACAGTACCACACACTATTCACATGCCTACTGTCGTACCTCACTAGGATCATAGGGTCTCGGTAGGACTCAAAGTTGACTTTGGTTTGTACGTGCTACAATAACTAGCTCATAAACGGTGCGTTTTTCAACGCGAGATCAACAGAAAAATTGTAGTAAAAAGTGTATTGAGTTCAACTGTACTATCCAAAATCATATACGATTATTTCTCTTTATATACTGCCTATCATGAACAACCAAAATTTAAAAATTTAAGGCATAAGTCATAGTCTAAAAGAACTCACTCCAAGAAAACTAATCAGGAGATGGATGCTGCTGTCTAGATCAAGCGCAACAATCTTTGCATACTCAATATCTTCACAAAGATGGTGGCCAAGGCTTGGCTTCTTTGAACCCAGTCCCCAATCCTCATCCTCAAAAACAGATCATTGATATAGAACCTGTTAAAAATAATTTTGACTTCGAGTTCAAGACGTAGTAGAGTCCGTCTTCGTGTGTAACTCAAGTTGAAGTTGTGTCCAACTTGAAGTCCGAATACGTATGCTAGTAGGAGATTATTAGCCTATATATTAAAAATGCTTGTAGCCAGTTTTGTAAAAGAGAAGCAAGAAAAAGGAGGAGCAAGTAAGAGAATAAAGAATTCAGAAATACTCATGTGTTCTCTTAATTTATTTACGATGTGTATGTTTTCTCTTATATCAAAGTTTTAACAGAACCTCTTGTTGCCTAGGCTGGCATCAATGGCAGGCGTCGTCGCAACGACAGCTTGGGAGTGCATTGGAATTCTGGAGCAAACCATCTCCTTAAGGTCCTTCAGATGGACATCAGGCTTGCAGCTGATGCTATCCAGATCACTCCTCAAGCGAAGCCTTCCACCATGGTATGATTCATCACTGCATTGAGAAGCAATAGCTTGAATATGACTTACAGTTGCCATAGCCGTCTCAAGGAACTGAAGAAGCATAAGCTGTTCGTCGGAGTTGCCGCCGCCTGACGCATTCAGGTTGGAGCAGAGCTGCTGAAGCTTGTCCTTGATGCATTGCCACTTGGCTGGGAACTGTGGGACAGAACAAACCATTGATGCTGATGCCTTCAAAATTTGCAGCTTCTCACCAGGGCTGCATTCTGCTACCTCCATTCCTGCCCTCGTATTGGCACCAACGCTATCTATCTACAGTACCTATGAATCATGGGAGTTCCTGGGGTTGTAGACATGGAGTTGGAGCTAGAGAGCTAGTAGATTTTTTTTTTCTGTGTAGCATACTACCATTATAAGGTTATTGTAGCTCTAGCAGTCTGCAATCCATATAAAATGCCGGGACAGATGAATGGATCGGTTGGTGAATCCATTTGGTCTCCCTTTTTGCTGCCTCCTTTCGGTTCCTTCGATTGGAATTTTGCACTGCTGTGCCTGCCACTGTGCCACAGGCTCGAGGCATCTTTTGCTGCAATGAGGGTTAGATTTTAGTGGGGTGGGTGTGTGGAGTGGGTAACACAGCCAGTATAATCTCAGTTGGATTGATCACAGCTAATGATTGTATACTTCTTCTCATTATGATATGTGCAACCATCAACAGTTCCATAAGTGCCTTTCTTGAGTAAAAAAATCAAAAGTATTCACATTTACCCTTTTCTCTCTCTCGTCCTGTGGAGGAAAGTTATTTTTAGATTGTAGTATCATAGTACATGCTTGCATTGAAAGAAACACTGTATAATGGGGTCATCTATATATGTTTCAGCATCTAAGAGTAATGCATGGGGACCTACGGACCTAAATATGCATATGTAACAACACCTTGGAATGGAGGTATCAAGGGGTTGCTCCGGTCGACTCAAAAGCTCCTAACTTCTGTTTCGGGGCTCTAAGCTTTTGACGATAAATACACTATAACAGTTGTTAATTTTTTAATTTTTTTAAATCAAAAATAAAAAATAAAAAACCGATACATCGTCGCGAACAATACAAATAAATAAAGGAAAAAAAACAAAAAAGATCAAAATTAAAAAGTCGGTACGTTCTAAGTATTCTTCTGGCTAGAAACTAAAACAGTTTAGAGTATAAGCCATATGGCCTAAAGTAATGTGGGATTACTAACCCTGATATGTCATTAAAAAAAAAGGAAGGACGATGAATGTTGAAGAGAAGACTCCAAAATCCAAATGAACCGTTCTTGCATAGCCCCAAGGGAAGTAGGGAGCCATGCATGAACTGCAAAACGCAGGGTGTGGATAATAACGAGCCGCTATCCAGCAAGCTTTTCGCACTTAATTAGCAAGTTGGTTACAGGAGAGAAGATCTTAGGGGAGATTAGAGGAGGTGCAGCACGTGATGGAAAAGAGCCAATCGGTTGGTGTGAGCGCTGGGCAGGAATGGACCAGTAGGCCAGTAAACTGTACTACCAGTACTGAGATGTACCAGCGTCACACCACCACCCCATGTGATGTACTGACGTGCAATCCTTAATTCAGAATGGATAGAAGCAACAGGAATTCAGAGCTTGAGACAAAAATTAGTCTTATATCATCCTTGGACGTCAAGGAAACCCTGCACCAAGCGCACAAAAATTCAAATTTTTAAATGATGAACTAAATACAGGCACATAGCTCCCAATATGAAAAGAAAAAAAAATCATAGGAGAGAATGGTAGCTACAGTGCTGTACGATTTGTAATAAGCGCAAAAAAAAAAGGATTGCAATATATGCTCCTATATCTGAACTAAATGAACTGAAAACAACGCAACACAGAAAATGATACAGAAACGAAACTTTGTACAGTGAGATTTGAATACAATTCTCAAATGAGGTATCTCTTTGAATGTGCAAACAAATTTGCAATGTCCGGCGTACCTGGCTACCTGCTAAATGCTACTTACTCTTAGCTACCTCGAGAGTCCAGATGGGAGCACTTGCTAATGGGAGCCCTTCCATCTGTCAAGGATCGCTTGTGCTCCCCAAAAAAATTAAATACCGAGTGGCGGTGCTCGTTAGAGCTTTAGCTTTTAACTTTTTAATTTCATCTTTTCTATTTTTATCTTTTTCTTATTCAATTGTATTATTTGTGAATATATATATATATATATATATATATATATATATATATATATATATATATATATAGCATATCTAATGCTATGGTCTATTATATAACATGCTATATAATTACACTAAAAACTATCGATAGCTACAATGAAAAAGTCTAGCTCAAGCTTTTAAGCATAAATGAGCATAGCCGGTCCATTCAAAACAGCTTATGGCTTCAAAAGCTAAAAGCCATTTGAAATGTATTATCTTCTTAATGCAGTTTTTTATTTTTATTTTTCTTTTTCTTTGCATTATTGATGGAGACATAAAGGTGTCTTTTATTTTTTCTATTATTTATTTATTTTTAATTAAATATCTCAAAAAACTACCGTGTCATTAAAATCAAAAGGCACGGCACTTAACGGAGCCTAAGGCTACGAGACTTACAAATAAAAGCGGTCTGAACTCTAAACATAGACCACCACTATCACGTAGCCCACAGACGCCGACTAAAGCTGTTCACATACTGTTCTGATACAATAAAAATACGGTGAAATGGAAGGACAAACGAAAAGCAGGTACTGGAAAGGACAGAAATATTTAAACGTCGAGAAGCATTCATCCATACGAAACATAAATGGTAGTTCATGATTTTATTACAGATAAATAGTATTGAACAATGTACTGTGGGTTGAAGATTGGACGGAGAGAAGCCACCTGAGCCGTTGCGGCGAGACTTTTCCAATTCATTGATTTCATGACCCATATCAGATCAACAACCTGTCCAATTTGTCGCATGAAATCCAAAATTAGAGGGAATCCCAAGACCAACACCCCAAACAGCCACCTCTATGGCGCAGACGTTTCACCAGCTGATGCCTGATGAGTTCTTCGCGGTTATTACATAATCAGACATCTTTATCACTAGGAATCGTGCTTCCTCTCGAGGCTTGCTTGACTCCCTGGAATTACCTTCAGCAAAGATGAATTATCCACTCATCAAACCTTCATTACAGGAGTACAAGACCATAAGCACGTTAAGCTCGTAGAAATGGCAAAAGGACAAAATGTAATCTCCAGAAGGATGCTACACCAGATAGCGCAGACGTTGAACGGTTCAAAAGTGGTGCCCCGATACACCAGATGTAAAAATATTTACTGGTCAAATGTACAAAGAAATCGCCCTGACAGTTTTGAGACTTTAAAATATGTACTTGTGTGCAATCGGCTACCAAACAACAACTAAGTCTAAAAGAATATGTTGACTTCCTTCCGCATCTAGAGCAATACAGGTACTTGTAGTGTAGCTTTCTACCTTGAGTCAAAAGATAACATCGCATGCACATTAAATAGTTAAGTGCTCAATAGGTTGTTTGTAACAAGAACCCAAGGAATTTCTGTTAATATGAAGTGCAACATGGACACAAATGAACCAGAAGATACTTGACGCCATAGAATATGAAGCTCATTCTAGGTGCAAGGATATTTTACTATATTTTGGAGAACAATTAAATTGAACACAGTTTGAAGGTTTAGTAATGGCCACAACAGGATATGCAGTGCACAATGCAACATAATAGCTAGATAGTGTATACTGCATTCAGACGTTGATTTCGACTTTGGAGCAATGTAGTAGTGCTTAACATGAGGATTGAAGAAGGTATATATACCATAGATCCCGTAGGTACCTATGTAAGCATGACAGAGTCACCATATAACATCATCTTTGAATGTGTCTGAAAATGAAAGGGTTTCGAGTGTTCATCAAAAAGTTATCTCACAAGTAAATAATCATAACCTAGTAATCCCCATCCCAATATGTTACAACATCTAAATAATGGATGCATTTATTTATTGCATCAATCTTGAAATACTCAGCTTCTTAGAATGTGAATTCCTTCTTTTCCCTATACACTAATAAGCACCACCAAAAAAATAAGAATAGCCCACAACTTCAAATCAGAGCAAGTGTGAATCGACTAATTTCAAATAGCTGGACAGACCCAAGGAAAGCTTTATATTAAATTAGCGAAATTCAAGAGGCACGTACACACGGTGCACATCCTAAAGGGTTTACATTCCCCCCAAAGAAAAGGTAGCCCCTAGCCCCAGGGAGAACAGTCTTCTGATACCACCAAACAAAACAAGCAATTATAAATTCAGTCACAAACTTACCTGGTATACTATCTTTAAGGATAATATACCAACACCAGAGTGCCATTAACATCTCAGCATTTCAGCTTTCATAGGAATCAGACTTAATTGCACAGATTTCAGCAGTGCACCGTCACAAATCAGCAATTGCCTGAAAAGTCATTGTTGCTAGTACCGACTATAATTTGCTCCATCAATCTGCAATTCTGCTTTCTAAAAAAGGGTTAATTTGATCTGTTATAGTAATTGCATCACACAAAGATAAGGCAAGCAGATCACACAACTAAATACCTTTGTTGGAAAGCTCTAGTCAAAAGCATGTAAAACGAGTAAGCACTTTGCGCATCCCAAAAGAAAGAGAAATGAGGGGAAGAGGAATCAGCCGAGTTCAGATGCATTTGAAAACAGCAGGAATCAATCTCCACATGAAATAGAAATGCGTAAACTTCACAACCAAATTGATGCCATCTCCAAGCCCAAAAAGAGCATACATACTTGAAATCAGCAAGCTTGTATATATTGGTGTGAAGGAAAAATCTACAACATTGCAGCTCTTTGCACCGTTCCAACTGAATAAAGAACCAGTGAACCACTATACTGAATAATGAGTAAAGAGCAAGAGTGTTTAAAAAGTTACATTTTCCTTCCAATATTTTCATAAGACTACTTCCGTCAAGTCGCTATACTGAAATCTGTTCACTCACTATGAACATCAATCAAAGCACACAGAATATGATCCCAGAGATAGTATTCACAAGATCAAAGCACACGGAATATGATCCCGGAGATAGTATTCACAAGATAAGACTTACAGACAAGCAATGCATACTTGAAGGATGTAAGACATTATACAAAAGCATGATTCTTCAAGGACCACAGATAGCCTCTCTTAAGGGTTGCACAGATATCATGGCATACAGTCTGAAATAGTGGCTTTATTGTAAAGAAGTTCTTTGATCATATGATTCCTATCTATTTAATGACAAAACACATGTTCCGTGCCACCTGTCCTATCTAAGCTCAAACCATATTTTCACCTATATAACCAACGGAAGAAGGCAGATATAATGTCAATAACCAGTTAACCGCTGTAGTTTGTACAATTTATCTGCCCATAAGTTGTCGAAGTCCATTGCTTCTCTGATGCATGTATTTTACAGGCATCGTGAAGATCAGGCAATAGATTATATAAAAACTTTGTTTCATCAGATTACTTGTGTAGAAGCTATACTTATCGAGAAGAAACCTGGACAGAGAATAAGGTATCTGACATCACACAGTAACTTATCAATTGAAAGGTACAAGGAAATCAATCCACCTTTCAGGATTAGAAATCAGTTTTCCACACATAAAATGGAGTTGGTTCTGTTTCTATGGATATTTGTTTCATCTATATGATGTTCCAACAGCAACTTATAAATAAGCTAAGTCCAAAGAGATGTCTGGTCAGGCAAATCTCCAAATGTTTTAAGGGGTGTAGAGAGGGAGAGGTGCGAGTAGATTGGAATACCTCAAATTTCAACCATCTTGCAAGAATATTTGAAAACACAAATTGCAAATATCTTATAGCAAACTCTGTATGTCTTGCAGATTGTTTTTCATGTCTGTCTCCTAACAACTATAAATGTAATAATTTAGGAGCAGCAATTGAACTACAACACTATTGCTGATTTCAAGCTAAAATCTGACAAAGACCTCCGAATGTAATGGGTGGATCTGAGGACCATCAAGCTCATCAAAATTATCTGGGAGCTTGCTGAAGCTCTTTCACGAAGCAATATGTCTGTCTTTATAGAATGGGGCAGCACGTCTGACTGAACCTTTCGAGCCCTTGTGGGTGATCCTCCTTAGGAGCATTCAGGAACAGTTTGTTAAGACAACTAGCCTTCCTCAGCACAAAATCCACCAGTCGCATCTCATTGCGATGCCCTTGAAGTTTGTCATCTTGACCAAGCAAAGGTTTTCTAATCCGCCTTGGTGGTTCTTCCTCTGCCACCTCCAAGTAATTCTTCGTGAATGAATCATGGGTGTTTGTCGGAGCTGTCATATTGAGCACCACGTGTTGAGACATACATGCATACATATATAATAAATGAACTACAATCAAATGCATTTTGCATAAAAATAACAACCTGCACGAAGAGCCTCTCCAACTGAGGACAACAACATGTCTTGAGGAAGCTATAGATGTCTGCAAGGTTGGAGTTGGCCATTCCGAACATGAGCAACTGGAGCTCTCTCAATCGGTGCAGGTTACTCTCCATGATGGCGTTGGCTGCTGAGGCAGACACATACTACAAGGCGAGCAAGCATAAGCGCATAAGCAATGGAATGGAAACGCGCCGAAATGACATAGATGCCCAGACGAACCTGGAGGGCAATGCTGCATAGGGTGAGGGCAGTGAGGTTTGAGAGGCGGGGGACCGCCGAGGGCAAGTTGGTGAGCGGCAAGCCGGTTTCTGGCCCGCCGGAGCAGAGATACAGATGCTCAAGACACCCCACGGCGCCAGAGAAAAGGTTGCTGCAGAGGAAGGGGCCGCTGAAACGGAACGACCGGAGGCGGGGTGCCGCCGGGACCCGCAGCTCGGTTGCGCGGGAGCAGTCCACGACGGTGAGACTCCTGAGGTTGGCGGCTCCCACGGTTGTGAAGTCGACACGGCGCAGGCGGCGGCAGTAGCGGAGTTCGAGCTCGCGGAGGCAGGGACAGGCGGCGACCACCCGCCGCAGCGCGGCGTCAGTGAGGGACACCGAGTGGAGGTGGATCACCTCGAGCGTGGCGACCATGGCGTTTGCCGACGCCGTGAGCTGGAGCCCCCGCACCGACAGCCGCGCGAGGAGCGGGCTCCCCACGGGGAAGTGCACGGCGAGCACGCCCGCGCGGCGCGTCCCCCCGCGCGCGCCCCGGCCGCCGGCGCCGTCGAGCCGGAGGTGCAGGTCCTCGACGCCGCACGCCGCGGCGTAGTCGAGGCAGCGCCTGAGGTCGGGCTGCGCGAGCTGCCCGGCGTGGAACGCGAGCGAGAAGCAGTCCATCCGGCGCCTCCCGCGCCGGTCGATGGCCGCGAGCTGCTCCCCCCGCGCCGCCGCCGCCGACGCGCCGGGCGGGAAACGGAGGTGCATCGAGGAGGGCCCGGGCCACCGCTGTGCCCAGAGGTCCCGCCACCGCGAGGAGAGCGCGCCGGTGCGGATGGCGGACTTGAGCGGCAGCAGGCTCAGAATCTGCAGCCGCAGCGCGTCGGGGAGCTCCGAGATGCGGTCCTCGCCGCCGCGCGCCCGCAGCCGATCGCTCGCCATTCCGCTCCTCCTCCACTTACCAGCCGCGGCCGCACCGCATCGAGGAGGATTCGACGGGGATGGATGGCTGAGTGCCACAGGGGTGTGTACGGTAGTCAGGAGCGGAGGAGGGAGGAAGGGGAGAGACGTGGGAGGTGTCTCGCCTCGTCTCGCCGGTGCGGTGCGGTGCGGTGCGTGTTGCGTTTCCAATCGCTTCCTCCTCCCTTCGCTTCCTTCCCTTGTATTGCGACTATTCTACCGCTACTTGTTCGGTGCGCCCGCTGCTCTCTCTGGTGGCCCACGCGCCTCCTCGCACCGCACCGCACCATTTTGCCCGGGGCGCCGGCCGGCCGCCCCCTTTCACACGGGCCCCTCCTCCCCTCCCCTTGTTTTCCTTTATTTTTTTCCCTGCCGAGCCGCTTTTCACACTGCACCTCTACTCCTTTCCAGTTTTTTTCTCCGCCTTCCTTCCACACCCTTTCCAATGCCTCGTTTCCTTTTCTCCGTAATTAGGGTTCAACACTTAGCAGAGCTCAGCCCAACAACCGTAAGTACCTTTAAATGAGGGTGAGTTATTTTAGAATATGGCTTATGGTCCTATTCATTTAGGCTTAAATTTTTAGTTTCTGATTTATTTTTCATTATTCTTAAATTTCATCTTTTTCTGGTTTTTTTGGCTTTTTTAGCTTTTTTCCGGTTCTTTTTTCCATTTTTGTTTGCATTGTCTACGATTGGCTGACATATTTTTTCTATTTTAAATTTAGTTACGTCAAATAAACCACCATCAGTTACAGTATAATTTTAGCCAGCTTATTTCAGCCCACCCGAGCGGTACCTATGTCTTAAATTGATGGAATTCTGACTGTTCGCGAGAGACAGTACGTAGAGAAAAATAGTCGCATGCGATTTTAGTCGGTACAACTGAACTCAGTACACTTTTTACTACAATCTTCCTATTAACTCCGTCTTAAAAAATATACCGTTTAAAAGGTAGTTATTGTAGCATAAGCCATAAGTGAAAAAGAAACGAGCTCGAAAATAGGCCGGCCCAATCTAAAGCCCATTGGGCTAACTTGGACATGTTTAGCTTCATTGCCTACCTTTGAGAGAAGCTAAAAGCCAAAACAAAATATCATAATGGGCAAGTAGGCATGCTTAATTTGCTTGCCTAGCTTTCCTTAACGACGAGGAGAGCAAGGATTTCCTTCTTCTGAGGAAGGGCTATCAAGGATGTTCTTGGCCACTAACAAGTTAGACAGGCCAAGGAAATCAAACATCTCTCTTATCTCGTTGGGACTATTTTTTCTAGATAATACTTGAGCGAGTCAGTCAAAAAAAACTTAAATTTCTTACCCTATAATTCGCATGGAGATTCATGCTCAGTGGCTAACAGATATAGAGGAGGAGGAGCTACGGCAGGAGAGGAGAGGCAGAACATTGGCGATATCACCGGTAAGACAGCTAAGAGAAGAGGGCGATACCTCAATAGTGCTAGGGTTTAGGGAAAGGGGAAGGGGGATATTTATAGTTGGTGGGGACTGGGGAGATGATGATACACGGGATCTTGATCTAATGGTTGTAAATCGAACTGCTTTTTGCGAGAAAAACTCACATGTTTCGTGAACAATACCATTTTTCATATCTCCGGCCATTTTTCAGTTTTGTTTGCTTGCTTGCTTGCTTCTTTAAGCAATAGTTTCCAAGGACTAGGAAAAAAGGCAAATAGTTAGCAAATGAGAAACTTAGAGCAACTCCAGCAGGGCCCCTACTTAAGCCCTCAAACCTCATATTTGAGGGCTTGAGGCAAAAATAGAGGTCCAGCGAGGGCCCTACTAGAGCCCTCAAATTTGAGGAGCCCTCAAATCCCTCCCACCCTCATTCCTAGGGGCTCCTCCACCCCTCATTTTCTTGTTTTTTCCCGCACCGTGAAACTTCTCCCGCCTCCCGCCGCATCTTTCCCCGCCGCCTCCCGCCCGCCCCCTCCCGCCTCGACTCTCCCCCGCCTCCCGCCCCTCCCTCCCACTCCGCCGCCCGCCTCTCCTGCTCCTTCCCCGCCGCCTCCCTGCGCCCCCGCCCCGCCGCCCCTTCCCTTCCCCGCCTCCACCTCCACCGCCGCCCGCCTCTTCCCCGCTGCCGCCTTCCCGCCACCCTTCACCCTTCCCGCGCCCGCCCTCCACCGCGCCCGCCTCCGCCTCCCACCGCTTCCCCGGCGCCCGCTTCTTCCCACCTCCCCAACTCCCGCTTCCCACGCCTCTTCCTTCCCGCCCCGCCCCACCGCGCCCGCCTCGCGCTTCCCCGCCCCGCCCTCTTCCCGCTTCCCACGCGCTTCTTCCCGGCGCCTCGCTTCTCCACTGCGCCTCGCCTCGCTTTCTCCCGCCGCTTCTTTCTCGGCGCCTCGCCTTCTCCTGCGCGCCTCTCTCGTGAGCGCCGGCCGTGGGGAAGGGCGGCGGCGCGACGCAGCCTGCGGCCGGGGCGCGGGCGGTGTTTTCAAGGCGCGGCGAGACACCGGCTCACGGGCGTCGCCTCAGATCTCATCCCATTCTCGTGTTCCCCCGATGCCCTTGCCGCACCTCGCGCCACGCCGCCGCCCGCTGGTGCTGCTGGTCGAGGCGGCGACGCGACGGTGGAGGAGAACGCGGCGGCGAGTGGACGCGCGGCGGCGGAGGCGCGTGGCGGAGGAGGCGAGATGCGCGGCGGTGGCGCGCGAGGAAGCGGCAGCAGTGCAGCAGGGCAGCAAGTGGCGGCTGAGCAGTAGAGAATTTTGAGAATGACGAGTGTGCCCTACATGTCATTCTCACTTGGATTGAATTTGAGGGCCCTGATTTGAGGGCTTCTGCTGGAGTTCAACTCAAAAAACAGGGCCCTCAAAAGTAGGGGAAGCGCTCAAATCAAAAGTAGGGGCTCTGATTTGAGAGCTCCTACTGGAGTTGCTCTTAGAACTTAAAGCAAAATGAAAAATAACCAAGGAAACGAAGGTGTTAAACCAAACCAAGGAAAGAGAAATTATTGCGGCATTAAAGATTTGGAGTGCCATTTCACGGAATGCACCTATACATTGGGTGACAATGGGCTAAATTTCCTTATTTTCTCCATTCCACACACCACACTGCTAAAATTCGAGCGAACCTTATCGGCTCTCTCTGTCTCTGTATTTGGTCGATTCTTCATGAGGTGACACCGAATGGCTACCGTGAAAACCGCACAGAAATGGGCACATCTTTCATTTTCCATTGTTTTCAGCAGTCGCATGAGGGGTTTTCTGCTTCGCCCCGGCCGTCAAATCACGCAGTCCCTTTCAATCAAGGTTTTACGGGATTGTCCATGTAGCACATGGGTAAAGTTTCACCTGAGACCAACCCTAACCTCGATCTTCACTAAGTAACCATGATTTGTAATTTTGTGACTGGTAATTAAAATCCTATCCTGAAGTCTGAACAAAACTGCACGTATTAGACTCGGCCTTTTAGTCGGTTTTTTATTTCGATTTTTATCTGTTCCTACTATTTGTCAGATATACCATCTGTGCCAAAAGCCATTAGCCACAATCCCAAAAGAATAGGTGTAAGCATGAAAGTATCTCATGATAATTAAATAATCCATTAAATGCAGTTTTAATACTTAATTAAGGTCTCAAGACGTATGTGGTTGCAAGCTTTCAAAGATAATTGTCCAAGTACCTCTGGTCAGAGACCCACTATATATTTTATCCGATCAGTGGCCACTCAGAGATCTCACGACTGGTATGAAGGCCCTCCTCTAGGCAATTCATTCCGTGCAGCAAATAAAGTACGTGCTTTATCCGCCTCCTAACCGCACGACGATTCGGCCTTATGTCTTTGACGGTAACCGCCTTGCCGTTGTCTCTATAAATTCTCTCATACTGACAATAACCGAAGATCAGTTATTGTCATATTTTCCTCGCTGATAGCAACTGTTTGCTCGACCGAACAGGATGAATTGATAAGGCACATGCTCACATGGATAGCTAACATCCCTTCAACGCTATTTAAGATTTGAATAGAACAAAACCGGAAAGAGGAATAAGAACAACACCAGAGACAAATCCTAAAAAATCAATTAAGACCTTCCGGCTAGATACAAGATTACAGAGACTAGAGCTAATAGCATCCTTTTATAATATATCATTGAAAATATTTTATAATCAATTTATAGTAATAAAGATTATCCGCATTCTTACCCTAAATTCTTCTTGACAGACCTAGATTTTTTTTCTCACAGTTCGTAAGATGACGACGTAACCGTCGACAGTATCAATGAAAGTTTTTTTTTCTACTAGACAAGCTCTGATAAGTAGCATTCATGGTTAAATCCTGCTGCTGCTTCTGCGCCTCCTGTCCCTGTTGAACTCGGCCTTGGTCTTGCGCAGCCGGGCCGGCCTTGTAATCCTCCTTCCAGGCGCGGAACTGCGACTTGAGATTCTTGAGGTCATTCATCGGAACACCGGGCTGCCACGGCCTCTGCTCGACGAGTGCCGTCGCGCCGCTCTCGAGCGCCTGGCTCTGTCGCCGGAACTCCGCGCACAGGCGGCCCACCGCGCTTCGCCTGACGGTCACACCGTGGCAGCCGTTCCGCCGCCTCGCCGACGTTTCTTCAGACGTCTTCATGTGAGATTCAGAGGATTCATGGCGATCGTACGCCCTTCCAGCAGCATCTTGAGCCATCCGCAAGAAGCAGACAGGAGAGATTACCTCAGTTTTTGGTTAGACTTGGCACAGAAATTTGCATAATGTTTCGCGGTTAACCTGCAAAGACGTCATTTGTTCATGGAAAGTTTTCTCCAGACTCCAACCATCTGACATGGTAGCTCTCGATCTGCCGTCTCAACGCGACGTTCTCCTCTTTCTGCCTCAGCTGCGCCTCCGCCTTCATTGCCTTCCTTTCAAGCCCCATCAAGACTGAATCTTCCGCCCCCGCGTAATCCTGCCAGTAACAAATGACAAGCCATTGAATTTCATTGCACCTCGTATGATCAGCTCGAATGAATCATTAACCAATGCTAGCGTGTTAATGGGCATGAATTGAAGATATGGTATGTTAGGAATAGTCCCACATCTACATCGGTTGCACAAAAAAGTAAAACTTATAAGTACGAGAAAGATCTCATATATTACACTAGTTTTTTAGATAGTATCATTTATAAGGTTGTTGCTATAGAACTTAAATACTGCAGCCTATGTGCTTAATTGCATTTAGCTTGTTTGAACCTAGCCATGTGGCCCTAGACCAAAATCAACATTTGATAGCAGAGCGTAGTCACCTAACATTTCCTTAAACTTTATGGTTGCAGAAATACGCATCTGATGTGTGAACTTTATGGTTGTGAGAGTGCATATCTGATGTGTGAGGAGAAGAATATTAGGAATAGTCATATATCGATTACGGGAAGGAAAAACACAACTTATAAGTGTGAGGAGATTTCACCCGTTGAACTAGTATTTTGGAGGAGAATACTCAATACCACTGTTGCTATATAGCTTATGTATGGCAGCTCGTAAACTTAGTTGTATTTAGCCTGCTTAAATCTAAGGTCCAGAAAGAAAACCTGGTTACATTTAGACATATGGCTCGACACCAAAACCGACATGATAGTGTTGTATATGAGAGGGCATTTTGGGGAATTTCCCAATTGCTTCAAGCCATCGGTTGCTTTAGTGCGGGGCCCATCGGCGTGGTCGTGGCAGAGAGAAAAAGGAGGAGACTTGCCTCCTCTCCCGATCGCTCGCCTAGCGGCGCCTGCTCTCTCCGTGCGGCGGTTGAGTTTCTCCTCCTGCATCCGTGATTTTTGGGCTCGTGGGAGATGGAGAGTGGGGAGGCACGGAGGCGGCGGGGCAGCCCGGGTCTCCGGAGCCGCCGCTCGCCACCCCGGCCATCCTCATCTCCTCCTCTTTAAAGAGGGCTCACTGACGTGAGGGACTGAGCTTCTTCCATTTTTCCGATTGACTCTCTTGCTTGATTCTCCCTTCGCTGGGTGGTGTTGAGGTTGAGGGCTCCGCCATCACCGATTGAGGCTTGTTCCTTGGTTCTGCGCAAACCCTAATTTAGTGTGGGACTTGGGACTTGGAGCTCTACCCGAGAGAGGAGAAGGCAACGCCGGTTCCTCGTCAGGTGTGCGCGCTGGGCAAGGCGCAGATCGTGGTCTTGAGCGGCATCTCTGCACTCGGCTTTTCCTTTGGCTTTCTACTGAAAGGAGAAGTGCGGCATTGTATCTCCGTTGATCATCTACTCGCTTATGAATGCTGGTTGATAGATTTTCCGGGACAATAATTCTTCGTGCCTTGCCGGATTGATTGGTTTCTTCGGTTTATTGACTTCTTGACGCTTTAGAGTACCGCTTCCTGTGGAGTATATTCGGTTCTTTATCATTTACAGCAGATATCTTGATCTCGAGAATTTGCTCAAGTATTAGAGGTCGATCGTGAATGATTGTGGGTACCATTGAATGCTCTGTGATGAAATTAGTCATACATCAATTAATCTAGACAACAATTGTTAGACTTGAGCTCGAGATTTGTTTTCTGCAGACCTTATCAGAAACCACTACGCTTCTATCTGTTAGATCTGATTACATGCCATAGAAATTGTGAGAAGTGATCTGTTAAATCTTGATTGGCTTGTATTATTGATGCAGATACTTCTTGTTTCACCTGCTTTAGACTTGTTTATTACTGCAATTGATATACATATATATATATTGTTCAGTTTGTCGCTAGTTACTGAACATCTTTAGATCACTGTCTATTGTTTCTTATCCGTAATCATTTGGTAGAACTGCTTTTTAAACAAAAATCATCATATGTTTGTTTGGGTCATATGATAAATAAATTAGAGCTCAAGTCATAGTTGTTAGATTAATTATGAAGAGTTATGACATATGCATGAGAAGGCCAAAATCTCTGATTTTGCGCAACTATGTTCTGAGAGCAATAATGAAACAATTAATTTGTTTTATGCTAGATTTAGTTGTTTCATTGTTCTTAGGACTATTATGCACATTGCTATTTTCAGCATTGATGATGTTATATTCTTTGAATATATATGTGGAGTTGAATGACATGTTAGAATTCCATGTTTTTATGAAATTAATGTCATTCTTATGCTGGAAATATATAGTTTATATTATGTTGGCTGGAATTAAATATTCAAATATGCTTATACCGCAATATTTACAACAATCCAGAAAATCTATATTGAAAGAAATGGCTTCCTCATCTGATGTTGTGAAACTCGAAGTGTTTGATTTGAGCCAATTTCAAGCGCTATGTGCGAAGGCCAAGCTTTGGTCGATCGACCTTAAGCTCTTCTCGATCATCTCAAATCCACCGCGCTTCACCGGAGATCCCCGAGACGATGAAATGGGAAGATGCTAATAATGCGCCTTAGCCCGCTTGTCGCCATCCTGCCTAACCGCTTGTTTGACGCCTATGTCAACTTCACTAATGCCAAACAACTTTGGGATGAGCTCGAGGAGAAATACTCGAGGAGATAATGGAAATGAGTCCTTTGTCACACCAATTACTTGAACTACAAGATGGTTGAGGGTCGGTCGGTGATGGAGCAGCTCCACGAGCTTCACTCCATGTACGTGACTTATGTCGCACGATCGCGCCTGCCGAGAGGTTCCAAGTAAATGTCATTTTGGCTAAGTTACCGCCGTGGCGTGACTTTGTGATCGCACGGAGGCATATAAAGGAGCGCTTGACGCCAATGAGCCGTCACCGCTATTAATGTCGAGGAGCGTGCTAGAGCCGGTGACGGCTCGGAAAGGCTCAAGTTCAGGCTCATCAAGTTCAACTTAAGAATGGTGGAGGACCCGGGAAACCCAAGTTCAAGAGTCAGCCCCAAGTCAAGCTACACCTAAGAAAATGAAGAAGAAGAAGGAGGACATCGCCCGCTTCGCTTTGCGTGAGGTCGCCATAAGGCCAATCATTGCCGCAATCGGAAGGGCAAGGGTCCATCTCCGGTCAGACAAGAGCCGCAAGGCTGAGGTTAATGTCGCACTGCTAGCACCACTCGGATGAGTACGCACTCATGGCCTTTATGGCAAGTCCATCTATTGATTGGTGGATTGATACAGTGCTACTAGACATATATGTGCCGATCGATCTTGTTTCTCTTCATTTCGTGGTGAAGGTGGTGGATCCGTCTAATGGGCAACGGAGCCGCCGCAACAAAGACGTGGGATTGGACAGTTTGCCTGCTTACTTCGCAAAACACTCATCCTAAGAGACGGTCAGACGTGCTCGCGATGACGCGCAATCTTCTTAGCGGTCAATGTTATGTAGGCAAGGAATAAAGCTTGTGTTTGAATCAAATAAAGTCATTTTGACTAAGTTTGGTAATTTTGTGGGCAAAGGCTATGATAGCGAGGCATGTTCCGCTTATCCATTCTTGATTTGAATAATGTAAACGCTACAATGTTTCCCATTGCAATAAAGTTCATGATATTTGGCATTCACGGTTGTGTCATGTTAATTTTGAAGCCATTACGCGGTTAAGTAAGATGAGTTTAATTCCAAGCTACGCTTATGAGAAGGGTTCAAGGTGCGAAGTGTGTGCAAGCTAAGCCCGAAAACCTTTTCATAGCGTTGAAGGGCGAAGCACTTCTCCACTTGAACTAATCCACTCTGATCTTTGTGAGATGAATGGAACATTAACGAAAGGTGGCAAACGATATTTCTTAACTCTCATAGATGATGCGACTAAGTACTGCTATATTTATCTACTTAAGTCGAAAGATGAAGCACTTGAATACTTTAAAATCTACAAAGCTGAAGTTGAAAATCAACTAGAAAAGAAAATCAAACGGTTAAGATCGGATCGAGGCGGTGAGTACGTCTCACATGAGTTCTCCCAATTCTGTGAAGAAAGTGGAATAATCCATGAAGTTACTCCACCATACTCACCCCAATCTAATGGAATAGCCGAAGGAAGAACCGAACTCTTTGTGACTTGGTTAATGCCATGCTTGAGTTCGTATGTCTGACTATTGGTGGGGTGAGGCGCTTCACAACTAACTATGTCTCGAATAGGGTTCCACCTCGCAATCGTGAGGAAACACCCTATGAAGGATGGAAGGGAGAAAACCCAACTTATCCTATTTTCGAACGTGGGGATGCCTTGCAAAAGTGCATGTGCCGCTGCCAAGAAAAGGAAGCTTGGTCCTAAGACCGTTGATTGTGTCTTTCTAGGATATGCTATTAATAGCACGACTTATAGATTTCTAGTGGTCAAATCCGAGGTAAGTGACATCGCTACTAATATAGTGATGGAATCTCGTGATGCGACATTCTTTGAGCATGTGTTTCCTATGAGACCGAATGGAGACAGTGGACATGTCGGCATAGATGATCTCTATTTCTCCTAGTGTGGATAACACCGCCCAGCATTTGGAGTTGAGGAGGAGTAAGAGACAGAGGACCGAGAAGTCACTTGGGGATGACTTTGTCACCTATGTCGTGGATGATGAACCACGAACCCTTTCAGAGGCATACGATCTCCGGATGTGGATTATCGAAGGAGGCATCCAGTAGCGAGATGGATTCCATCATTGCTAACGGAACTTGGGAAATTGCAGATCTCCCGTCTGGTTGTAAGCCAAGAGGATGCAAATGGATATTTAAAAGGAAGCGTGAGGACTGATGGTACTATTGAAAAGTACAAGGCCCGATTAGTGGCTAAAGGCTTTATGCAAAAGAAGGTAAAGACTATTTTGATACATACTCTCCGTGGCTCGCTTACCCACAATTCGAGTGCTTTTATCACTAGCTACTGATACAAACTCCTAGTACATCAAATGGATATAAAGACCGCTTTCCTAAACGGAGAGTTGGATGAGGAGATTTATATGCAACAGCCTGAAGGATTTGTGGTTGAGGGGCAAGAAAGGAAAGTATGTCGATTGATTAAATCTTTGTATGGTCTAAAGCAAGCCCCTAAGCAATGGCATGAGAAATTTGATAGTACGATGACGCCGGTCGGCTTTTGTGTAAATGAAGCCGATAAATGTGTCTACTATCGGTTTAATGGGGGCGAAGGTGTCATTCTATGTCTTTACGTAGATGACATATTGCTATTTGGGACCAACATAGATGTGATCAATAGCACAAAGTCTTTCCTTTCCTGAATTTTGATATGAAAGATCCGGTGAAGTTGATGTTATTTTAAACATTAAGCTTATAAGGGTGAGAATGGGATTACTCTTTCGCAATCCCATTATGTGGATAAAGTCCTAACCAGATTTGGGTTTATGGACTGTAAGCCCAGCCTACACCCTATGATCCAAATGCAAAGCTACATAAGAACACGGACATGGGAAGGATCAACTTAAGTATTCTCAAATCATAGGATCCTGATGTACCTAACTAGTGCGACGAGGCCGACATCTCATATGTCAGATGCAGATTGAGTCGTTATACGCCCAATCCAGAGATGATCATTGGATAGCACTAGAAAGAGTACTAAGATACTTGAAGGGAAATCCTAATTTGGGAATACACTATTCGGTCATCCCAGCCTTGGAAGGATTTAGTGATTCCAACCGGATCGGTGACTCGGATGACATGAAGGCTACGAGTGGTTATGTATTCACTCTAGCGGTGGGCAGTGTCATGGAAGTCTTCTAAATGCACTATTATTACACTGGTCCACCATGGAGGCTGAATTGGTAGCGCTTGATTCAATGGTGTAGAGAGGCGTAATGGATTCGAGAACTCCTTTCCGACCTACCAGGCTTTGAAAACCTATTCCAACCATATTGACCCATCGCGATAACCAAACCGCTCGTTAAGGCGAAGAGTAGGAAGGACAATATGAAGTCCCGAAACATATAAAGCGCCGACTTAAGTCGGTAAGGCATGCCGAGAGACGGTGTTATTTCAGAGAATACATCCACTCAAAGGAATTTGGCGATCCTTTCACTAAAGGATTGGCGCGAAAGGTCATCCAAGCAACACACAGGAATGGGGCTTATACCCGTATAAAGGCTCATATTGGTAGTAACTCATCCTAGGAGATCTGAGATCCCGTGAACTAGGCTCTAGGACAACAAACTGTGTGAGATTAAAGAGCACATCTAACGGGCCCCATTAGCCGCAGTGCTGCATCAGATGGAAGGTTGAGCTTTGGCTCTTAATGAACTCTAGGTCTATATGACTTATGGAATCGTCCTACAGGATTCCTAGAAGAGTTCACCTACGTGAGTGTGATTGTGAGGTCGCAATCGAAGAAAGATAAGGGTATATTTTCTTAAGCACTCATGAGCTAGATACAGGGACATGACCGTAACGTCCCAACCCGAGAGGGAAAGGGCAAGCCGCCCAGTACAGAATGTGATTTGGGGGAACATTCTCACACCAAGGCATTGGATCAAGGCGTAGTCCTCCTTTGTCTGTGCAGAGTCGTAGTCCTTATCGCTAGGCTTTGGGTTCAAACCCAAGGTACCCATAGTCGAACAATTGTATATTAAACAAGACTTTGATATCTTTTACCAATTGGTAAATTGGTGGGGATCATGTATATGAGAGGGCATTTTGGGAATTTCCCAATTGCTTCAAGCCATCGGTTGCTTTAGTGCGGGCCCATCGCCGGTGGCGTGCAGCAGAGAGAAAAGGAGGAGACTCGGTCTCCTCTCCCGATCGCTCGCCTAGCGCGCCTGCCTCCTCTCCCGTGCGGGCGGTTGAGTTTCTCCTCCCTGCATCCGTGATTTTGGGCTCGTGGGGAGATGGAGAGTGGGGAGGCAGCGGAGGAGGCGGGGCAGGCCCGGGTTCTCCGGAGCCGGCCGCTCTCGCCACCCCGAAGCCATCCTCATCTCCTCCTCTTTAAAAGAGGGCTCGGCCGACGGTGAGGGACGGAGCTTCTTCCATTTTTCTCGATTGACTCTCTTGCTTGATTCTCCCTCTGCTTTCTGGTGGTGTTGAGGTTGAGGGCTCCGCCATCACCGATTGAGGCTTGTTCCTGGTTCCGCGCAAACCCTAATTTAGGTGTGGGGACTTGGGACTTTGGAGCTCTACCCGAGAGAGGAGAAGGCAACGCTGCCTCGTCAGTGTGTGTGCGCGCTGCCAATCGCGCAGATCGTGGTCTTGAGCGGCATCTCCGCACTCGGCTTTTCCTTTGGCTTTCAACAAAGGAGAAGTGCGGCATTGTATCTCCGTTGATCATCTACTCGCTGCATGCGGGTTGATAGATTTTCCGGGACAATAATTCTTCGTGCCTTGCCTGATTGATTGGTTTCTTCTTTATTGACTTCTTGACGCTTTAGAGTATCGCGCCTGTGAGTATATTCGGTTCTTTATCATTTACAGCAGTATATCTTGATCTCGAGAATTTGCTCAAGTATTAGAGGTCGATGTGTGAATGATTGTGGGTACCATTGAATGCTCTGTGATGAAATTAGTCATACACTCGAATTAATCTAGACAACAATTGTTAGACTTGAGCTCGAGATTTGTTTTCTGCGGACACTTATCAGAAACTACTACAGCTTCTATCTGTTAGATCTGATTACATGCCATAGAAATTGTGAGAAGTGATCTGTTAAATCTTGATTGGCTTGTATTATTGATGCAAGATACTTCTTGTTTCAGTCTGTCTTTAGACTTGTTTATTACTGCAATTGATATACATATATATATATATTATTCAGTTTGCTGCTAGTTACTGAACATCTTTAGATCACCGTCTATTGTTTCTTGTCCTGTAATCATTTGGTAGAACTGCTTTTAAATGTAAATCACATATGTTTGTTTGGTCCATTGGCGATAAATAAATTAGAGCTCAAGTCATAGTTGTTAGATTAATTATGAAGAGTTATGACATATGCATGAGAAGGCCAAAATCTCGATTTTGCGCAACTCGTTTCGAGAGCAATAATGAAACAATTAATTTGTTTTATGCTAGATTTAGTTGTTTCATTGTTCTTAGGACTGTTATGCACATTGCTATTTTCAGCATTGATGATGTTATATTCTTTGAATATATATGTGGAGTTGAATGACATGTTAGAATTCCATGTTTTTATGAAATTAATGTCATTCTTATGCTGGAAATATATAGTTTATATTATGTTGGCTGGAATTAAATATTCAAATATGCTTATACCGCAATATTTACAACAGATAGTACGTTGTGAGGTGACAATGAGGATGGTGGAGTCCACGGCCTGGCTCCGCGACCTCGCAGCGACGACGCCGGCCTTGCAGGTCGGCCGCGCGCGCGGCGGCGCGGTGAGACGAAGGCACCGTCTCTGGGCGTCTCGATTGATGATCCTTATCTTTGCATCAAGAATTCATTCATGGCATATGAGTGAAAGATCCTTGGATTAAGGAAGCGAATTTGCAACGAGATGTTGCGGCTAGCATCGGAAACGGGAAGCCTTAATCGATCAACGCGCAGATGCATGCATGCATGCATTGATGCATGTGTTGTTGTTGTCGCAACGAGAGCTAGAGTAGGAACAGAATAGGGATATAAGGAGAGCTTGAGGAGGAGAGCGCCCGGGAATATAGGACCTGCTTCACTGATATGGGTTTAACCACACACCTCACCTGATATGTATATGGAGTAGTTTGTTTGGTTTCCATTCCTACCAAAGTTCTCTTTTCTTTAATTTTCATTTCGAATTGTGTGCTTGAATTTTGAGAATCTGTTCAAGTTGTTCTGATCGGAATCAGATTCCGTTTATGTGTTCTATGATAATTTCCTTTCATACTGAACTTACCACTCGATATTCCTACTTTCATGTTTCATCCTGAGATTTGAATTTTTCACCTGAGAAAATCAACTTTCAGTCACGAAGGCACGGCAGAGATGCGCTACCTGTAATAAGCAGCTTGTAGGCTTGCTGTGTAACGACCCACGTCGTTAATTAACCATAATTAGCGAATTAGGACGTTAAGTAGGATTAATTACATAAATGATAATCTAAAAAAATACGAGGAAATTTAAACTTTTTCTACGTAACCGTATACATTGAAACCAACGAACGATAAACGAATACGTTACTACCGTAATTCCGTCGATGAGGACGCAGATCAAATTGTAAAGACTAGAGCTAGATAAAATATACTTGCACGACAAATAAAAACTTTCAAGTCAATTAAAATATATATAACAGTCCGTAATACAATTGTGTAATTATTACAATTCTTGGACAACAAATCAAGTCACATCCCTTGAGCTACAACTAAAACTGGCCTAAATTAAATAAAGATATTACAACTCTTTTTACATTAATAACGACAATACAAATTACTGTAAGTTTACAAGTCTCAGTCTTAATCAAATGACCGTCTCGCAAACTTAGATAATTGCAACACAATTGCAACATTAGAAACTACATTCGAGTAACATACAATATTCTGTATACATCAATATTAAGAGAAAGCCCGATTACAATTTAGGCCATTTCATACATGGATCAGACTATCGTCGAGTTGCCGTTACCTCGTTATTCATTTGTGATTAAACAATCAAATTATAATACCGAAAAAGACCAAATAAAAGAGTAATTGAAAATAAGGAAATATAAAAGAAGTGTTGCCGTCAGAGCCCTAAGGATTAACTTCGGGCGGGGTAATCCGTTCACAGAGATACCTGACCGTCCGGGGGCCAGTCGGCACCTCTCACAACCATAGGCTCATCACACGGTATATATATATATATACAAACCTTTTTTGAATATAGGAATCCAACCAAGGCAAAGACTAGGTGAGCACAAATCATCCCAGCCAAACCCACAACAGAGAAAACACCTGTCAAAGCCCTCACCATGCAAATATCCATCACAGTGAATCAGATAGCACCGGGCCAGAGCAACCACGCCCAGGGAGTATCGGCAGCCAACAAAGCCTCACGGGCAAGCCATCCACCACAATATCCCACACTGCATACCAGTAGCCAACCCGAGAGGAAAGAGCACAGAGGGACAAAGCAAGGTAAGGTAACATTCCCCAAATTCTTCCAGCCAATCCCCAGACCGCAGAGGCATCGTCACCAAGTGGAGCCGAAGGCCAGGGAGTGAAGAACCGACAAGCCGAAGGAAGATGGGGACGTGACGGCCACAGGAGAACCGCAAGCCAGCAGCAAGCCTCAGCCACCGTCAATCGACCACCACCCCAACCCCAAACCCTAGCATCCCGCACAGGCACCAGTGCAGGTAAACCCCAAAAGCCCAACATCTATGCAATGCCATTATTCCATTCCATCCAACATAGGCTAGCAAGTAGCAACCATAAGCATTCATCCACAATAGAACACATGAACCATAAGCATATCACCGGAAGTAGCAGAGGAGAGAAGAGGGTTACCGTGAGGGCGCGCACATGGAGTCACGGCCGAGCCACCGGTTCACCGCCGCCAAGATTCTCCACGCATGGCGACGGCTCACCGGGCGAGGACGGCCACGGCCACCCGCCTCCCAATACCACACCTAGGCAAAAACCCCACACGTTAGCAAATCACAAAAGTAAATCACGCAAAGAAATGGGGAAAAGGAGGAGGAGCATCCGAGTGGCCGATCTGGCCGAGATTCCCTGCGGCGCCTGGTCATCTCTGCGGAACGGCCGCAGAGGAGGCGCGGCGGGAGCCGCGTGAGGGGAGCGGCACCGAGGCAGAGGCGCCGAGGCGCGGCGCAAGAGAGAGGCGCGCGTGAGGGGAGCCAAACCGGCGGCAGCACCGAGACCCGGCGGAGGAGAGGCGGCGCGCGCTGCGCGGCGTGGAGAGAGAGGCGAGAGAGAGAGAGAGAGAGAGAGAGAGCTGCGGAGCTGGAGAAAAAAAGGAGGGGGCTGTGGGGAAAAGAAAGAAGGGGCGAGGCGTCGTCAAGGCCGTGGAAAAAGGGCCCAGGATAGAAGAGAAGAACAGAAAAGAAAGGAAAAGGAGAAGAAGAGGAAGAAGAAAAGGAAAAGAGAGAAAATAAAAGGTGAAAGATTAAAATGTGCATTTAGGAATTTTGTATTCGACTATTAATTGTATAAACTTGATAGAGATTCTTTTAGGACTTAAATGAAAGCCTAGAAAGTCGCAAGTATATCTAGCAAGATTAGTTTAATTACTTAAACAATAGCATCTCTTCGACGCCATAGATTAAGTTAGAAGTCTAGGATAATTCTTAAGTTCTTATAATAAATGTAATACTGTCGATGGATTAAAACTGGTACGCAGGTGGATTAAAATTTGTGTATCGTCGTTTAAACTATTTTAAGGTAAATTTAACTATTCGGACAATTTGATTAATAGCATTTAAATTATAGAAACCCACCTTTGGTTATTTAAGGTCATTGGAACAAGTTAACCGGGTCCGATGATTTAAAAAGAAGCGAGTCGATTAAACTCATACGCATACGGATTTAATTAGAGTACTATAGTCTAAGACCATTTTGATTGCAGATTTAAATACCCAGATAAATTGATTAGGTCCATCTAAATAGTAGAAGACCAGAATCAATATTTACGATGATTAGAATAAATGTATTGCCATCTCAGAAATAAAGTTGTAGCATGTACCAATTTAATTGATGCATTGTTAATTAAATCATTCAAGATTATAGCTAAATACTTAATTAGCGGGATAGTGTTAAATCATAGAATTTTCCTAGTAAACATTATTGGATCCTAAAATAAACTAATTGATGCCGTGGCTGAAAATTGCACGCATGCGAGCAAACGATCATAATATCATTTAGATCATTATATTACGCGCTTAAATGCCCAACTAAATTTTGTTAGTCGAATATAAATCGTGGAAATCCACTAATAACTATTCTAAATTATTAGAATAAATTAATAGCCGTTAGAAGATTTAGAACCGGTCATGACGACTAGAATAACTCGTACCAAATTAAAATAGTAAGCCATGATTTAGAAGTTGTGCCGCCAATTAAACGGTACGTAGTAATTTAAATAGCATAAGCCGTAGCAATTCGCATCTAGCTAAAATAAAACTTGGAGATCGTGCGAAGACGCTTTAGTATAATTTAATTAATAGTACTAGGAATTAATAAAACGTTGGGCATGCCTACTAGATCAACCATATCTCAGACGCTAGTGCGATGATGTCGAGTGACGAGTAGTGTACGAAATTAACCTTGATTACCACGATCGGATTAAATTAATCAAAGTCTTACCTTAGGAGCACAAGCACATCGACACCTCATATGTTATTATATTTTCGTAAATTAAGTCGTAGTCGACGTATTTAATTGCAGCAACAACCAAGCTACGGAACGACTTCACCGATCCTAATTGAATCCGAATATATGGTTAAAGTTCAAAGCATTCCTTTGATCAAAGCTTCGAGTATATTTCGTAAAATAAGTATTTTGTATTAATCTAGTATCACCGCATGAAATAAATAAAAGATTATTTAAATCGAGAATTGGCAAGAGATAAGAGAAAGAAATGAATGGCAACCGATGGAGCAATTGGCCATTAAAGTTAAGTAAGAAGGTGGGCGAGGTTGCTGTAGGTGTCATGAGTGGGAAGGTGTGGGACCTCTGCATAAGCATAGAATATAAGGAATTACCAACCGTCGTGTGAATGCAGACTGCACCAAACCGTATCCCAACATCCCGCTTTTACGGACAGATTAGTAGCTCTATCAAAGTGTTATATTCTCCACATGGGTAAGTATTTATTAAGCCGCTGGGAGAACCCACACGATCCGGCCGCACTTGGGTGCCGGGTGGGGACCCCGTGGAGGAACCCACAAGATCCGGCCAAGAATCGGGTGCGGGTGGGGACCTCCACCACCGCAGAACCCACATGATCCGCCGAGTTTGGGTGCGGGTGGGGATGCAAGGCGATATATTAGCGCGAGTGGAGGTTGGGGTAGGGCGAGGCCTGTGGCGCCGAGCGAGGTGAGAAACCACTCGGGCCGCCCCAACCAACAACTATGTCGAGGTCCGTGGGCGCCGAGCGAGGTGAGAAACCACCTCGGGCGCCGGTGAGAATAGTTGGGTGGAGATATAATTCGAGATAGATGCAAACGTACTATACTGCAGTCCGGCGCCGCATCTAAGGAATTGCGGAAATCCTAAGCCACCGTGATCAAGAGTGGTGTTGGGTAAGTGATACAAGCTTGCGCAATGCTATCCAAATCATGAATTCATGCCCGCCTCCGGAAAGGAGAATTACGGAAACTTATGGGGTTTTTATTGCTCATGCGTATGTTCGTAGTTTTATGAATTAATAAATTGTAATTGTTTCAAGACCAACAAACCTTATTTTCTATGTTGGGCAAGAAATTGAGGATAGGAATTGAGATTCCTAAAAGTGAAAATGGATAATCATTCTGTGCATTTTTTTGCTAATATCGCTTGCTGAGTACTTCTGTACTCACTCTTGCTATAAATCTCCCCTTGCTTAGGAGCATGTCGGTTCGAGAATAGCAAGTCGTGGGAGATTGCTTGACGGAAGACCATGGACTCGGATTGCAATAGGGCAAGGTGGGCATTCCATGCGAAGGTTGTGTTAGTATGAGATATTTAAGCCCTTGAGGCTTTGTAATAAATTTTAGCCCTGCGTGGCGACATTCTTGTAATATCGTGTTTTGTCTCTAATTATTGTTCTGCTGCAACATTCTGATAGGCTTATTATTCGTTAGAGCGATGTTTTATCGGCTAAAACGAATAATAATCCGTTGACTAGCGTTATTACCCCATGGTAATAATGCGGGTCGTCACATGCTGCCTAAGGCCTTTTGCCTTCTCCTTAGGGAATGATGTTTGTAAGTAGAGAGATCCCTGTTCTGGATATCTAATTTCTTGGCACAGGCCCAACCATTACAAGCACTGAACAACTCTATCATCAACAGAGAAGCATGTTTTAACTTAAGTAGCAAATGATGCCGTTGATGCCAGGTGAAGAAAGGTTGCCATACAGAAGTGAATAGTATCAATGTCACATATCAAGTCCTATTTAGCATATGAGGTTTACCCCAAAAAATATCAACTCTACACGTTCGGAAGAAGAAAATAGAAAATCTTTCTATCACATGCTCGTAGCCCACCGCCTGTTCAAAAGTGTTGTGGTTTCTGGTTTTTGACTGATTACAAGAGATATTAAGGGAGTAAAGGACACTCGTGTTGAGAAGTGACTGCATTCAAAGCAGCCCCCTATAGTGACTCATATAAACGGGTTATAAAAACTATTTTGACAAGCTACTCCGTTCAAAAACCGACTTCTAAAGGTAGAAGCTGTTTGGAACAGGGAATGAAGAAGCTTACACAGCTATACAAACCTACAATTTGCTAGTCAGTTACAAACCATGCACGGACAGTAAATTTCTGGATGTATCACGATCATTTATCCCTCTTCGCCAAACTCTCTGGTGAACCTCGTATGCACGTCCAGCTCCTTCTTGCTCACCGTCGGCCTCTGCCTTGCGAGGACCTTCTCAAAGTCCATCATTGACATCGGAGGTGGAGTAATCTACAACGCCACAAGAAAACATCACTAACCAACCATGATGAAGCTATATGTTGCCTAACAAATGGCATCAGTGTTTACCTGAGCAGCCAGGCCATTTGCCGCGAGTTTTTGCATGGTGGTCTGAACGGCGCCCGATCACTTCGGCCCGCAAGGCATTCACGCACCGTCGTCTGCCCTGAAGAAGAACATGGCGTCCTGCGTCTTGCACACGGGCTCGAGCAGCACATCCTTCACCTGTTGAAGAACACAAGCAAGGGGAATCAGTAATTCAACACCATCTAATGTACTACTTGTAAACTGCAAAGGCTGGGCGAAATGGGTAACATACACAGACAGCAATGTCTGAACCAGAGAAGCCATCTGTCCAGCGAGCCAAGCCCTCGAAATCACTCTTGGTTAGGTTATGAGGGGTGTCGCCGAGATGGACCTGCAAGGTGGATTTCAAGGTTCAGTAATTAAGTGAAGTTGGTGACAGTGTCAAGGGTAACATGTTCCAAAAATCGCGTTGCTTTTTTGACACTTCGTTATCTTAAGGGTAATGATAGCATACAGATGTCCGAGCGAGAAACTTTTACTGGGCGCCTCAGCACCACTTCCCTACCCCGCCTAAAAGCAAAAGAAAAAAAGAGAAACAGGTGGTTTATTTTGCTTTCTTGTTGTACTCCATCCTGCTCTGTCCCATCCAGAGCTAATGCTTTGCCCCTTCCCTAGTTGTTGTGCACAACTACCCCCCCCCCCCTCTCCAAGTCGAGATGGTGGTACACTAGGGGTGTGTTTGGTTGCCTGCATCCCCTTCATCCTGGATGGGTGGATCCGTATAATCTGAGAAAGAGCCTGCTTGGTTGCTGTATGAGCGGATACAGCTGTATGAGCGGATGCAAAATACGCCTCATCCCGGATGGGTGGATACGCTCAAAATGAGCTTCACTATCCATCCCGGATGAGTGGATGCGATGTATCTTATGCGGTCCCACGTGTTAGCCTCTCGAGTTTGGTAGATCGCATCCGCTCGCATGCAGCAACCAAACAAAGATCTCGCTTTTTGTATCCGCTCATACGGCCTTACCAAACATCTTCTTTTCAAATACGATTCCACTCACCGCATCCACTCATCCAGGATATACGATGCAACCTCCATCCACGAACCAAACACACCCTAGAGGAGCTGGGGAGGGAAGCGTCAGACATGTGCAGATTAGAGGGAGTTGCACGACAGTTTTGCCAGTAGTGGGCCGGCAACGAACCATCATGCTATGGCCCCACCAGATCTAGGTGTGTTAGCTCTGAGCTAGCCCCCTTCTCCTCCAATTGCGAGCTCGGCCATTGCCGTCTTGGGCATGACTGTGGCGCTCCATGTCATTACCCCGAGGGTAATGACATTTAAACAACAGATTATTATTTGTTTGCTCGGTAGAATACTACTCCAACGAATAATAAGTCTTACCAGAGTTACACAATAGAGTAATAAGTAGAAATTTGCACTCGTATAGTCGTTTGCCACGCAGGGCTATGGTTTTAATTACAATCTATTTAAATACAAAGGAGATACAGGAATTTATACACTATCTCCATGGCTATCTTAGTTTGCTGTTTACTCATGGACCATTAGTCCATGTGGTTCTCTTGGTACTGTACTTCAGATTTTCTATGGCGGAAGATAAGTCGGTAAAAGGTGGGTATTGGGTTCTTTTGCTGCCGTATGATGAGACCCACTTAATTGAGAGGTGTCGGCTAATCCCAGACGGTCTAGGTATCTCGATGAACACTAATTAAATTTGACATTCTAAATCCAAAGGATTCAGGTGGCAAAACCTTTTATTCCTTTTATTCTCCTTTGGATTGTTTACTCTTTGACTTTTTAGTCTCAAAAGAAAATGTTTGGGTTTTGGTTGGACTTCGAGGGCTACTACTGTCGAGCAATACACGAAGGATGTAATATCATGAAGAATGCAAATGCAATTTTATTTTATTTCTTTCTCAATTAATGCAATAATTGCAATGTAATTTATTTATATCTTGATGCAATTTTATTTTATTTCTTTCTCAATTATAGTTCTTTCAGCTTCCCCCTTAGGAAGATTTTATCCCCGAAATCGGGTTCTCACTTGAATAGGTTAGGGTAGGCTTCACGTAGATCTTCCTCTTTCTCCCACGTAGCTTTACGAACTAAATGGTTCTTCCATAACACCTTGCAAAAATGCATAGTCCGGTTTCTCAACTTTCGGTCCTCAGTTTCGAGAATCTTCACCGGATGCTCTTTGTAGGTGACATCATCTTGTAGAGGCATGTCGAGGTTGGTTAGTTATTGTGAGGGTTCCTGCAAACACTTCCTTAGTTGGGAAACATGGAACACGTTGTGGATTCTTGATAGCTGACTTAGTAATTCTAGTTGATATGCTAGGGCACCTTTATTCTCTAAAATCCGGAATGGTCCCACATATCGTGGACTCAACTTTCCCTTTAATCCAAATCGACGAACCCCTCGTATTGGTGAAACTTTCAAATATACATATTCTCCAACTTCAAACTTTAGGTCTTATCTACGTTGGTTAGCATAGCTCTTCTACCTACTCTGGGAAATCTTGAGGCGTCTCGAATTATTGTATTTTCTCATAATTTTCTCTTACAAGTTTAGGTCCCAATAGCGGTGATAGGCCGTGCTAAAATTCAGTTTGGTACCTAGAGCAATTCGTAAGCTCTTCCAGAAACCTGAGGTAAATACTGAATCCCTATCTAATGTGATGGTTTTAGGTACTCTGTGTAGGGTGATTATTCTTTCTTGATAGAGTTCGGCTAGTCTATTAACAGAATATTTTTGATTGGTGGTAATAAAGTGGGCTAATTTGGTGAGGTGATCCACAATAACCTAGATCATATCTTTTTGTTTGAGTGTCATGGGTAGGCTGGTTATGAAGTCCACACAGATAACCTCCCATTTCCACTCAGGGAGTTCTAACGGTGCTAGCAATCCAGCCGAGTGTTGATGCTTAGCCTTGACTTTTTGACATGTGTCACATTGGCTTATTTATTCTGCTATCTTCCTTTTCATGTTCGCCCACCAAAAATGTTCTTTTAGATCTCTATACATCTTAGTGCCTCTAGGATGAATTATGTATAGTGTGTCGTGGGCTTCTGTAGAATAGTCTCTTTAATCTGAGGGTCATTTGGCACATAGATCCATTTCTGTCGCCTCAGGACTCCCTTCTCATCCATATTAAATTATGATGGTTAGCCTGATTTAATTCTTCGGACTTCCTCTTTAATGAATGGATCGGAGAGTTGTTTTTCTTGTATTTGATCAAGTAGGGTTGGGTGGAATACCATGGCTACAATAGTAGCTTCAGATGTAGTGGTTTTTATTTCTTTCCTCATTTTGGCTAAACCTTGAAGTAGGTCATAAGCATGGTTTTCAACAGAAAGGTGGTGGCATTGGGTCTTCCTACTGAGGGCATTGGTAACCATATTGACTTTTCCAGGGTAATAGTTTATGGATAGGTCATAGTCTTTGATTTGTTCTAAACACCTCTTTTGCCTCATATTTAACTCCTTCTATGTGAAGATATATTTCAGGTTTTTATGGTCGTTAAATAGAGTGCATTTTGATCCATACAGCTAGTGTTTTCAAATTTTCAGGGCAAACAGTACTACTCCTAAAGTCCTAATTCGAGATCATGAGTGAGATAGTTCATTTCGTGGGTTGAGATAATTCATTTTGTGGGGCCTTAATTGTCTGGAAGTATAGGCTATAGCCCTTTCTTTCTACATGAAAATAATATCATTAGATTTGTCTTGCAAAATTCTTTATAATATATATATTTTTATTATTTTTGCTAGTATATCATGATAATAAATCATAATCAAAATTTTGTATTAGAGACCGTAAAAAATCAAAACGATCTATATTTGTGGACGGAGAGAGTACCATTCTGCAAACATGTGACAGATTGGTGAATGGTGAGGTTTGGTAGTACGTAGCTGTCTGCCACGGCATGTATTGTGTTAGTAGAGTTCATCTATGGACTCAAGAGGCTCAGTTCAACAGCTGCCTAACTCAGAATTTGAAAATGAAGAAAGAGAAGTCAAAATTGACCCTCGCTTATTTAGGGGAAAATTTTGACCTCCATTTTGTTGGAGCCAGTGTTTTTATTTGGCTACTGAAGAGCAGTTTCAGTTTGTTCCTTTTTCTTTTATGTTTGGACTGGAGGTATGAAGTAAGACTGGCAGTTTGTTCGGTTGGTGATTTAGTACTCTAATTCATTGGAAGCTCTACAGTTGTGGTCTTCCTGGGTGAAGTAAGTTAAAATATATATAAGGCATTCATATCATGTCACATGATAATGGATTTTTTTGCTGGAGGAAAATATTAGTATCTGCTCAATTCTAGATGCTGGGTGATCAGACTTTTTGGGGGGGATTGTGATAAGACAAAGTTGATATTATTTGCAGTTAGCACTTTATAAGCACCCCCCATGTCTATGAAAGTATCATTATGATACCTTGCAAGACACAGCCACTTCAGATCTGCAGTTTCCAATCCAACATCAGATATGCAGTTGAGCCAAACACTGTTCAGTCCCCGAAATGCTCTTAACTCACGCCACATCTGGGAGCAATGCAAGCAAGTATACCACCAAGAAAGGTTGGAAAGGCCACCAAGAAAGCAAGCAACTACCTCAAGAGATCCTCTCATTCGTGTGACCGACATCATAAGATGCTGTGATAGAACTTCCTGAAAGAACACACGACATGCTGAATCCTGAAGACAGTCTTGTGGCAGCTCATGCTTTCCTCGGAGCGCTGATCCGCGCAGCCAGTTCATCGAAACCCGGCATTCTCGGGTGCACATTCCCTCTAGACATGTCCGGCTGCATCGAGATGGACCTAGCAGTAGCTTTCAGCTTCGCATCCGGGGTAGAAGATTCTGTAGGTAGAGATACAGCTCTTTCTGGAGGGTGCATGGGGTCCCCGTTAGATCGTTCTCCGATGCCGTCAGCAGGTTGATCAGCTCGAGGTCGTGGGGTCCGGGATTTTGTTCTTGTCTTAAGCTCCTCCTTATCTGCACCTTTCTTGCTGTAGTGCATCAGAAGCTTATCCATCATCCTTTCCTCATCGTCACGGCCTCCACTGTGGGCATGAGCACTCCTACTCCTGTGTCTCCGATGTGAATTGAACTAGGTGCTCGGGGCAAAAGATTGCCAAAATCAATTGCATTGTTCATCTCATCCTCCTCTGACTCGTAGTCATTGCCGCTTGCTGATCCATTCTGCCTGCTTGTGTGTTTTCGTTCGCTAGGAATTCGCGGAACATGCCTCGCATTACTGACACCTTCTAGAGGTTGGATATAACCACCTTTCTGGCCATAATCACCATAGGAACCATTACTCTTGCTTGAATGTCTTCTTCGGCCACCAGGTGTTTGGTTTGTCATCTTTTCCTCATTAGCTATTTCATCATAAGGATCACCATATGCAGGTGGCTTTGCATTTTTCCTTCTGACAGAAACAGGCCGAAGTGCATCATCATCAACCAGCCCATCTCTCTGGTGACCTTTTTCTTCCAAACCAGTACGCTTGTAACCATTAGCGGCTTGATTTGTAGCAGGTCGCATGTTGAAGTTTGGCTTAACATAAGGAGGCTGCATATTGACTGCCTTCTCTGACACTTGCTGCCTATGTTGTACCGACTGTCCGAACTCTCCTACATGTTGTGGTCTATTATACAAACCATTTTTATCTTCAGCAGACTTCTCACTCGTTGCTCTGTAGGGCTTAGAATAAGGAGCATTGTTCAGTGTTTTACCATTCAAGGTACTAGCTGACTCAATTCCTGGCTTTTCTAGGCACAGACTTTTAAGCTCCAAGTCAACATGTCCCCAGTTATGACCAGGGCCACCCGGCATGCGTGATCGATGGACGTGGTAGCCTTTCACATCAGCCATTTCACTAGCGTCTTTCTTCTCAGCTTCTTTTGATTCTGTGCGTGGAGCCGGTGGAGGAACTCAACTACTCTGTTGATTTCTCCTTGAAGAGATTTCACTACACCAACCTCCTGTTTCTTTAAACCACTGAGATCTAACTCCTCTGTATTCTTCAGTTCCTCCAAGGGTGACCATCCGTTTTGGCATCTTTCTTAATCTCCTTTTGACCATTTCGTTGCTTCATGTCCAAAGGAGGCAGGTCATTATCCATATGCTTCTTCTCATTAGGTTTATCTGAATAGTTCTTCCTGCTTTTCTCGCCAAGTTGACCAATGCCATCAGGAATTACATGAATATCTTTTGGCTTTATCTGCATTTCCTGCTTCTTTTCATGCCCTTCAGGTGTAGCATTAGATTTTCTTTCATGCACAACATGCCTATTCACTTTTTGTCCATTGCGTGCTGATGCTTCGACCTCTACCCCTTTAAATGAACCCTTCTTCAGAAATTCCTGATGAAAAAAGAATACAAGATCACAAGTGAGTGACCCCACATATATTTAGTAAATGATTATTTGAGTAGTTAATAAAAAGGAATACATATAATGATATAATTCAGTAAGTTCACTAAAATATTACATGTTTATTTTAAGGTACACCAAATATCTTCCGTTCCACTGTCATGGTATTAAACGGGATTGCGAATTCTTCAGCAATGTTTTGCATCACTTGCAGCTTCTCTTCATTAGTAAATGACTTATTCTGAAGCTTCTGAACAAACTGTCCACAGAAAGGTTAAGTTAATCAACGTAGGTGCAACACAAGAGAGCAGCTCAAACACAATAGAAAGGAAAGCATCTTAATCACCTCAGAACTAACAAAAGACTCAATGGAATGGAACTCCCATATCTCTCCGTGAATACATATCTGAGGTCACACAGTTCAGGCAAATCAGGAAATCTAGCAGCAGCAAAAATTAGAGTCGACACAGCTTCCAAGGCTTCCTGAGGGGGCAGTCACTGTTAATGGACCACCACAGATTTAGTGAGCAATTGCAGCAGAAAGAACGTTAAGTAATCTTTGTTGAATGCAATGAGAACTATTTCTAACTTTCGCAAAAGGCACAGACTTTATTAATCTAGCCAACACTAAAACAAACTTATCTAGCATGACAGTTTCACATACGCACGCGTGCACATGTATATACGACTGTGCTAATCTGCATGTGCGCGCCGGAAAATTACTATCGTTTGTAAGTAAAGTTACTATTAAATACATGTAGAATTATTACCTAGTTGTATACTGACAGTAACTCTATATGTGTTTGGCGGCAACTTCACACATAAATGATAGTAACTTTCCATCGCGCATTTTACACCTGCGCGCAGAATAGTGATTATATATATATGCTTGGAATGTGGCTGGGGCATTGGTGAGACCAAAAGGCATCACCAATTATTCATAGTGTCCTAGATATGTCTTAAATGCAGTTTCAAAAACATCATCCTTGCTCATTCTAATGTGGTGGTATCCAAATGTTAAATTCAATTTGCTGAAAACTGCGGCTCCATGAAGCTCATCCAACAGATCTTCAATGATGGGTATAGGATATTTGTTCTTAATTGTTTGAGAGTTTAACTTCCTATAATCGATGCAAAGTCACCAAGATCCTTCCTTCTTTTTCACAAGAACGGCAAGTGAAGCATATGGGCTAACACTGGGTCTAATGATAGAAGACTCAAGCATCTTTCGTATTTGTTGTTCCATCTCCTTATGATGATGGGGAACTTTATAAGTGGCTGTGATCGTTTTGGCTTCAGCTTTTAGATTTCAGCTTATTTTTCACAATTCATAAATTCATCTTTTCTCGAACTTTTGACTTTTTATTGAGCTTTTTGGCCGGTACTTTTTTCCCGTATTTGTTTGTATTATATATAATGGACTAACATATTTTTTATATTTTTTAATTTTTTTTAAATTTAATTATGCTAAATAAGACTCACAGTATTTTTTCAACCAGCTACAGTGCTTTTCAGCCATAAGTCATCAAAAAAACCCAAATGAGCACCAGCAAGATCTAACATTTGGAGGCTCTACCCCTTCTTTGGTGGGAATTGTATGATCACAACTCCTTGCTGGTGGTAGTTCTTGGGGCTCCTGGAAAATATCTTGATATGATTCGATGAGGGCCTAAAAGGGTGGCTTCATTGTGATGTATACGGTAAGTATTATTGAATGCGGTGCTTCACGTATACGGAGCAGCCTTAAATGCCGCCACTTAACTACGGTCTCTATTTTTTTTTTAAGTAGATCACCTTATATCATATACATGGGCTATGTTTCAATTAAATACATAGCCCTGACTTACTGCAAAACTCAAATTTACTGACGTAAAATCATAGATACTGCTAAAACCACGGCTGACTGTGGTTTTCACCCGCGGCTTTTGGCTATTAACTAAACATATACTATAATAATTATTAGTTTTTCTAAATAATTTAATTGAATAAAAAAATTAAAACATTATTATATATCTACAGATAATATAAAAGAAAAAACTAAAATTAAAAGTTAACATGTTTTAAGTGACTTCTAGCTTAAAGAAGAAAATGTGAAAAAAAAAATTAAAGACAAAAGGGAGAAAAATTAAAAATTAAAAAACTAAAATTGAAAGCTAATATATTTTAAGTGAGTTTTAGCTTACAAAAAAATAGAAACCAAAATCGTTCAGTCTATAAGAAAGAAATGGGTAAACCCGTAAAATATCAAAGGAAACCACTGCGTGGTTTCCCGTCCTGTACGTCTTTTTCTAGAAACCCAAACCGAAGCCGCCCAACCCCGACGACGCAGGCACACCTGGAAGCATCTGGGGGCGTGGCACTGCAGCCGTCGCCCGCTGCCCGCAGTGACCAACTCCCCGCATCGCCGTGCACCTCGCGGCGTCGAAGCAGAGAGGCGAGGCGGCGAGCGAGCGACTGATCGGGAGGGCGAGATCGAGGCGCCACCGATGGATCCGTCAGACGTTGAGATGGAGGCCGCGGAGCCTCCGCCCCAGCCGCAGCTGCCGCAGGCGGGAGAGGGATGGGGCATGCTGTCCCGCGCCCGCGCGCTGCTCGAGGAGGGCAAGCCGTCCCTGGCGCTTCAGGCGGTGAGAGCCATCCCCCTTCCCTTCCCCTTTTCCATTCCGCTTCCATTTGGTGTGCTATGTCACGTCTCGACGCTCGCTGGGTGCTGGGATAGGGAATTCGCGAGGTTCACGTCCCGTATCTTACCCATTGGAGTTTGATCAGTCGATTAGAGGATCGCGATGAGATATCTCTGATTCGATTTCTCTTTGGGTCGTCCTCTCCATGGCGTATCCAGCCTGGAATTTCGCACGCAGAGAAAATGGGAGTTTAGGTGTGATTCGTTCTAGGGTTCTAGGCCTTGGGGTTCGGGATTTGTTAGGTGTGATTCGTTCTAGAAGATGTTAGGTGCTTGGGTGGTGCCTTCCTACTTTTGTACCTATCCTTCGGTTATGTCCCTGTTTCTTAGACTGGCAAAGAGCGTTCTTATGTTTCTCCTCCTTAAGAGGAGAGGAGGAAGATTGTGAAGTAATGCATACGCAGGAAATGCGCGGTTTCAGGTGTCCGCTTCAATTTGCTATTCACAACTGAATTTCCAATTGCACGCTGAGTAGGCACTAACCATGTTGTGGACAAATGCGTGGAGATTGACCACGGAAAAGTGGGGAAGTCGAAAGGATTCATTACAGTCATGCAAATCTTTTATGTTGATCCCTGTCAACTGATCATCTATCATATTATCATTGCCATGTCATAATTTAGATTTGAGTATACTAGTCAGGTTGCCCGTGCAATTGCGTTTCTAGTTCCACTAATTTTCGAGAAATAAATTATTAGAGTTTGAGTTTCCCGCGCAATTGTGCAGCTAGTTCTGCTAATTTTCGAGAAATTAATTATTAGAGTTGGTTTCATGCACAATGTCCTTTTTCTGATGTTTTCTTTCTAATTATTAGAGTTTATCCCCTACACAATTTCCTTCACTATTTCCTTTTCCCTCGATTAATGTGGGATTTCTTACAGTTTTTTCTTTCCTTTTTTAGCATGTGGCAATTTCAAGATTGTTCTCCTTTGGTTAAGGTGGGAAATGGGAATGTCTGCAGAAGCCTACTATTATTAATTTATTATTTAGAATATATATAAAGACTGTTTCCGAGGGAGGGTTCTAGAAATTGATTTTGCCTGAGCAATAACTCTAGTACACCACCAAAAGTGGGGAGAACAACTGCCCCTCAATCAACCGAGCCTGTTTTGAACTTTAAGAATGGGGATTATTTCCCTTGTCCATGGGCTTTGTTAGTTCTGCGAAGTGTGTATCTATGTTGTTCATACTATTGAGCTTTCTTCATGAGGCCACATTCAATTAGGCAGAATACTTAATGTGTACTGGAGCATGATCTAAACTCAATAATAGCTTTGATGCATCTTAGGCTTTTGCAGGGTATCTTAAGTTCTTCGCAAAGCAGGTGGTGTCCTAGGCTCGTAGCTCATATATGCAGAATACATTTGGTAATCATTATTCTGCTAGTCACAAAAGACAATTTAAACCCTCTGTTGATGGGTAAGGGTAAAGCTAAAAGATATGAGCACAGCAGGTGTGAATGAGAAGAAAGTCAACAAGTTAGGCTTTACTACCTTGATGAAACCACTCAAGTCAATGGTGCTAATTTTGGGCATGATAATGTGTGACTAACCAAATCTTACTAAATCTCTACTCCTTAAAAATATGAGTTGGTGGTCGTTGGTGCATTCTCCCTCTTCTCTTCTCAGCCGTCCGATCTAAACGCAGAAATCTTGACCATCTATATCCCCTCTCTCACACTAATTGTCCCTCCTCTCCACTTCCATCTTCGGTTATTCTGTTCTCTCATTTTCTCCAAATCTCTCTCCCACGCTTTCTCTCCCTCGCAGATGACCGTAACCCATCGACTGCCACCTCATCTCCCTCTCCTCGCGCGCCATCGGTATCTCCCACCGAGACCACCCCATCTCCCTCCTCTCGCCATCGGCCACCGGGCATCTCCTCACCGCCACCACCTCATCTCCCCTCTCCCTCCTCACTACCATCGGGCATCTCCCCACCGCCGCCGCCCTATCTCCCATCGCCCCTCCAACGAAGATTTTTCGCTACACGAACAGAGCGGCGAAGCGATTCCAGTCAAGACGGCGGCCAAACTGGTGGGAACTGTGAGGCGGCACGACACTCGGCGACAGCGGTCGGTGGATCTAAGAGAAGGGCGCTCGGCGATGGCGGCCAGTGGATTCGAGAGGCATGCTCGGTGACAGCAGCCGGTGGATCTAGAAGGTAGCGATTGAAGGCGGCCAGTGGATCCGAGAGACGGGCGCTCGTAGATGGCAGCTATTGGATTCGATGGCCGCCCTGCTCCCTCCTCGCCTTGCCCCCTGCGGCGTTGCATCGCCATGGTTCTCCTGCCGCACTCCGCCCGCCGCCGTTGTTGCGGTCGCGCGGCGCGCGCTTCTCTTCATGTGCCCACCCACGTGGCTCTCCTGCGCCGCCGCCAGCCGGTCACATCCGTAGTTGAAGGGAAGTGGTCGACGCCGGCGGCCGTCGGTCGGGACGATGGTTGAATGGGCGATGGTCGAAGTCAAAGGGGGCAGGGGTCGAAGTTGGTGCCATGGTCGAAGGGGTTCGTGGTCGAAGGGGGCCGTGGTTGAGGGGTTGTGGCCGAAGTCGAAGATTTGTGGTCGAAGTCGCAGCCATGGTCAAAGGGGGCGGTGGTCAAAGGGGGAAGTGGTCGACGTCGAAGGGTCGTAGTCAAAGGGGACAGTGATCGAAATCAAAGGGGGCTGTGGTCAAAGTCGAAGCCGTGGTCGACGTCGAAGGGGACCGAGGTCGAAGTCAAAGGTCTGTGGTCGAAGTCGAAGGGGCCGTGGTCGAAGGGGGCCAAGGTCGAAGTCAAAGATCGGTGGTCGAAGTCGACGCCATGGTCGAAGGGGGTTGTGGTCGACGTCGAAGGGCCATGGTCGAAGTCGGGGCCGAGCAGGCTGGCGCTGGCAGTCGGGCTATAGGACACGGTCGAAGGGGGAAGTGGTCGACGTCGAAAGGCCATGATCGAAGGGGGCAGTGGTTGAAGTCAAAGATCCGTGATCAAAGGGGGCCGTGGTCGACATCAAAGGGCCGTGGTTGAAGGGACAATCGTTGAAGGGGACACTGGCCGTGGTTGAGGGGCAGTGGTCAATGTCGGTGCCGTGGTCGAAGGGGGCCGTGGTTGAGGGGCTATGGCCGAAGTCGAAGCCGTGGTTGAAGGGGGCAGTGATCAAAGGGGGAAGTGATCAACGTCGAAGGGCTGTGGTCGAAGGGGACAGTGATCGAAGTCGAAGATCCGTGGTCGAAGGGGAAAGTGGTCGACGTCGAAGGGCCGTACTAGAAGGGGACAGTGGTCGAAGTTCGAAGTCGAAAATCCACGGCCGAAGTTGAAGCCATGGTCGAAGGTGGCAGTGTTTGAAGTCGAAGCAGTGGTTGAAGGTGGTTGTGGTCCAAGGGGGCAGTGGTCGACATCGAAGGGCTGTGGTCGACGGGGACAATGGTTAATGGGGGCAATGATCGATGTCGAAGGGGGCGTCGAAGTCGGGGCCGTGGTCGAAGTCGAAGATCCATGGTTGAATTCGACGCCGTGGTCGAAGTTGGGGCCGAGCAGGCTGGCGCCGGCAATCGGGCGATAGGGCACAGGCGCACCGTAGGCCAACGTAGGTGGAAACAGGAGGCTGGAGGCACAGGGGGGGCGAGCAGCTTTAGGAGTTGGAGCTGCACCGAGTGACAGTGGCGGCGAGGTTGAAGGTGAGGAGACGGGGCGGGGCGCGGGCGAGTGCGGTGAAGGAAAAGTGCTTGAGGCATGGACCATGCGACATGTAGGTAGACGGCGAGATCTAGCCGGAATGATCGATTGGAAGGGCCCAAAATCTCACTAGTCGTGTGAAGCGATCATAGCCATGTGAAACGGTCGTAGTAGCCGTGAGAAGCGGTCTTGTGCAGATCGTGGAATGATTCCAGCGAGCATGAGAGTAGGCCTAAGTTAGTGGAGTTAGTGGGTGCGTGGAGGTCGTGTGTGTACATGAGGCTTATTTAAGCCATGTAATTCCTGTTAAGTGGTAAGAGTTGGAGAAAGAAAGAAGATTGTGCGATTCAATCCCAATATGTTCTAAAAGTTTGGTAAAATTTGTGGTATGTTACGAATCCTAGAAGAGTGGTTATCCTACTGTTACTTATCATTATTGTTATTACTAGCTGAATGTTCGTGCGTTGCTATGAATTTTTAAAATTTATCATACTACATGTTCTAAAACTCACGGGAGGTAAAAATTTTTAGAATATGCATACAAACATGTTCTAAAAGTTTTTAAATCCATAACAACGCACAAACATTCAGCTAGTTTGCCTTAATATGCAACATAGCATTACAATATTCATGCCCTGTTTGTGTTGGAGAAATATATGATATCTTACCTGATCTGTGGGATGGACCATTTTTAAGATGATCCAGATCAAAATGTGTGGTCTTGGTGAGGATTGAAGTAGTTGAAATCCTACGCAAAGACCTTCCCATCTGCAATACTGCAATACTTTCTTATGTATGTGGGTAGAATTGCCTATTGATACCAACCACTGATCAACATGTGCAAATTACACCAATGGAAATACTAATTGTCGGATCCTATGATTGTGGTATTGATGTATCCACGCCATATGACTCATGGGATTCACTTTTAATGATGAATTTTCCCAAAGACTTTCACTTCAATGACATTGTTGTCTGTGGGCGTGTATGTTGATACTTGGTAGCCAGTACATTCCTGATCTCACTTTTACTGAACCGAGTATGTTGATCTTTTAATGAAGATAGCTAAAATGGCCAGACTTCTCTGTAAAGGATATATTTGAGATGTTTGCTTAGAACTTTGTTTTATGCTTGCTGTTGCATGAGAAGTGAGAACTCTTCAAACCTTACGTACACTAAAATAAGATGCATCATTAATAAGTATTCCTGAGGCCTGCAACCTGCCTTTTAACTTGTATACTTCAACGAGAATTATGTTCTGTGCGTGGTGCAAATATAGGAAGTTTCCAGACTTGTAGTCCTGTGCTAATTAATTTAGCCTGCCCATTTCAACTTTTCCTAGTTTTGTTAAGAAATTAAGCCCATTTCCTTGTATTGATTCCCAACTGCTAAAACTATGCAGGTTCTCTTGGCCATAAGATCTCAAGGTGGCGAACAGGCTCTCATCCAGACACTGAGCCGCGCACGTGAACTCTACATGCAGAGATCGCAGGCCAGTCCTAGTGTCGATGAGCTAGCTTCTTTGCTTGCACAGTGTGCTATAGCAGAGGCTCAGTCATCAAACACTAATGCTCCACAAGCACCTGGTTCTGACCCTGTCATGATGTTGGATTCTGATGAGGCCTGCATACTTGCTGAGAGTGGAAGGAAGCAGATCATCTTGGATGCCTTTGCCGACGGCAGCAGCTTCATTTGCTTGAAATGTGGTGGGCTCTTTAGCACATCGCGCAAAGATGAGCACTTGGCCTACTGGTGCGGGACTGCATGATCCTGGCGGCACCTCCTTACTATTGTATATCTGTGGTCGCCCCAGGCGATGGTCATGATACCCGTGAGATTTTGTAAACCATTTCTCTTTTTCGATTACCGCTTCTTTACTACAGGGATGCCGGACATACATCTTCTGTTCACCGAAGCAAATACATTGCCGATGCAGAATGCTATGGACTAAACTTGCCACCTCTATTTCTTGTACTGTGTTCGTGTTGCGCTTTCTGCTGGTGGTAAATCCTGGTATGTTTAAGCATTCTCCTTTTTTTCTCTCTTCTCTCGAGGTCGTCAGATTATCATAGTTGAATGAGTTAAAATTTGTTTTCATCGACTTAAATAGGATGAAACTGGGTGAGAAGGTAAGCAACTGATATGGCTGTCCCTTTTAGTCATGGGTTGTTGATTCGAACACTAGGACGAGTAGTGGTATCCACGAGCAAATCTGCAAGAAGATAGAACTCTGCTATCACTACCTGCTACCGTACTTTTAAGTATGGTTTCACATTATGTTTTAATTTCTCTTTACCAACTAATGCTTTGTTTGGATGACCAACCCATGCGTAATGTGAGATTGTTACTGACGTGAACAGCTGCAAGTTCTACCCTGGAATCAGCTCTGGAAAGCATGAAATACGCGTAGGTCCGCCGCTTCATCAACGTCCGCCTTCGCCGTGAGCCCGTGACGCCGCCCGCCGCTGGAGACGTAGCCACGCACGCCGCCGTACGTGATTGTTGTCGAGCCCCCGTGGAGGTCGCTGGAGCAGCCGCAGCCCGTCATGTCGTCGCGGCAGCCGTCCTAAGGCCCGAGGCTGCGAAGCCGCCGCAGCCGGAGCCGTCTCCATCAACAACCGCCTCGTCGTCGTCCTGGGCCCAAGCCACGTCGCCGAGTTGCCGTGCTCACCGTACTACCTACGTGCCGCCGGGGAGGATGCCCATCACTAGTTCCCAGATCAAGTTGAAGACAAGAATACGCATGCATCGTGCACATGCATGCATGCACCATGCACACAATGTATGTGTACGAGCACCTCGCAGGCAATACGTTGACAGATGTTGCAGAAAGACACTGTGCTAACAGTGTCCTTCCTTCTATATCCAAGGATTTATCAAAGTACTTGAAGATCATCTTCCGCCATCTTGACATCATCTTCCGCCACGTCTTCTAGTTAGTCTCCCGCTACCGATGAGCTAACCTCATCATCGACGTGATCCTCCACGACGACATTGCATATCTCCAAGAGGCTTGCCGTCTCTTGCAATGCTTAGTCGAGACGACGGGCGACTAAGTCAATCTTGCCGAGACCTCTCAAGAAATGGAAGAGAGTCTATGGGCTCAATTCGACTTGATTATTCAGTCGAATGATGTTTGGGAAACACTTGAACGAGTGCGTCAGCGGATGGACGCATCTTGGGCTTCATTTGATGATGATCTCGAACCATCCGATGCCGACCACATCGCCTACGAAGTTTTAAAGACGGAGATATCATGCTACATCTGCGACTAGAAAAACTTTGAAGTAATTAGATTTCTACTTTTATTTATCTTTTGTAAGAAGCGACGGGCCACGCTGTTTGGCCACATATAAGTACAAGTAGTTGAATTTGTATTTACTGTTTTCTATATATGTAAACAGTCTCGCTATAACGACATGATCGACGGCATTATTGATGGGTAAAAAATAACTAAGTAATACATATTTACTCATAAGATATTATTGAATTTGCATTCATATATATAGGAATGTGTCATATATACGTGAATTTACATTTATGTATATATACGAATGTGTTTAGAACAATATGTAATGTATTTATCAGAGATGGTTCTACTTTAGAACTATCTATGATGTATATTCACAGATGATTATTAATTTAAACCATCTGTAATAAATAATTATCAAAGACGGTTCATAATAATAATCTTAGAACATATCTCTGTCAAATTGATTCGATTTGATTGAAGTCCCAGAACATATCTCTCTGTCGAATTGATTCGACTGACTCAGATCACCCGACTTGCATTTAATTTCAAAAACAACATTCTCAGGAAAATTTATCTAACTGAAGCTCTGACTAGTCCGGACAATCCAACTCACATTGATCATCAAGAACACAGACCTCTGTCCAATTGCTCTGACCTATGGGCCAACTAACTTGGATCATCCGACTTAAATTTAACCTTAAAAATATGCCCTCTGAGAAATTGATCTGACCCACCGTCCGGGCCACACAGATTATCCAATTCAATTGAAAAACTTCATAAACAACTCTCTGGAATAATAGTCAAACTGATGATCTAACTCACTCTGATAATCCAACTTAATGCAATTTTTTTACCAAGCCTGAGACTTAGCAAACTTCGCAATCCTCGCAACAACATTTGCTTCTTAGCTTTTTCTAACTAAAATTGAGCTAAAGAGATCTGATGTACATCACAACTAGCTATCAAATCTAACCAAGCTCGAACTACTAGCCTTAAACCCCTTAATAATGCGGTTAAATAAAAAACAAAACATATCACTAAAATAAACCTAACTCAACTCCTTGGATCATATATAGTTATAGGGTCTTTAGGTTCTACCCATTTCGGCTTAAGTTTCTGACTTCTGGCTTATTTTTTACTATTCCTAAATTTCGTCTTTTCCTGGCTTTTTTGAGTTTTTTTGCCAGTTCTTTTTTCCTGTATTCATTTGCATTGTCCGTGATGTGATAATATGTTTTTCTATTTTTATTTTTTTTAAAATTTAGTTCCACCAAATAAGCCACTAGTAGTTATAGTGCAATTTCAGCCAGCTATAGTATAATTTCAGCCATAAACCAGCTTATTTCAGCCCAACTAAGCGTCATCTTAGTCTTCTGTAAACTCTATGCTTTGCCACCATTAACATATTTGGGGATCATAAATACCAAGAACAAGCAATTCCATTATAAGACCTAACTCAACCCAAAGACGCTTGAAAATAAGGTTAGCCTTAACGATTAGGAGTTATTAACCATCAAAACACTAATTACATCCAATTAAGGGCCTATATGCTTACACCCCCTCCCCCATCTCCTCCCCGGCTTCTCGCCGGCGTCGAGTGGGAGGGGATCTCGTCACCCCTTTTTCTTCACATGTATATTGCTCTAGAGCAGATCTCCCCCCGCGGTGGTGGTTCTTCCGTTCGGTGGTGCCCTACACCTACGATCTTCTCGAGCGGATCCCGTCGTCTTCCCTGCTGAGAAGCTGTGCTTCTCTAGCCATCAGGAGTCGCTGATTCGGTCTCCCTAGTCAGATCCCTCCAGATCTGGATATGAAGCTGTTGAACCCACCTCTCCTCACTGGTTCCGCTAGAGTAGAGGCCTCGGTGGTGGCGGGACCTTGGTCTTCCGCGACCTCGAGCGTCCTCTGGTGACTCCATTTTCCTGCGGTCGGCTCCCTCCTCCTCTACAGCACCTCTTCGCTGTTGGTTGCCATGGCGCCATCCGCCGCCATCCCCTTGGCGATGGGGATGGTCTTGTTCATAGCCGACGCAGCGATCTCCGGTGTATCCCCTTCAATGAATTTCCCTTTGTGGATCTAGAGTTTATCACCGTCCTGGTTTGCATGCCTTCCCCCCTGATTTGCACTTCAAGTCCCTCAAATCCCCAATCCTATTCGCATTCGGCCAACTCAGGGCCTGCAAGTTCGATTTTGGTGTCCTGGATTTGGTTCAACAAATGATTTTTCACACTAATGTCACCACCCAAATCTTGGTGCTCCCGGTTTGGCTTCACAACTGTTCTTCTACACCGGAGCCACCACCTTCTTTTACCTTCAACATCGGTGAGTCCCGCTGTGAAGGCACTCGATTGTGTCAGTTTCTCAATCCACGGTTGCCGCGGGCGGTCGAGCGGCCTCCTCATTGCGAGTAACGCCTCCCGTCCGGCAGAATCATTAGAAGGTTTTCGCCGGCCATGGCCACCATTTCCAGTGACTTCGCCACCAATCGGTCAGCATCAGCCTCCTCCAACTTCTCCAGCGAAATATTGCATGATGAAGTGTAGTTTGCGAAATATTGGAATCAGCTCTGGTAACGGGCAAGCATGAAATAGTTCAGGACCGTGTATGTCAGTGCGTGTTCCATGCCATTTTTGGGTGGGTTCTTTTTTTTTTTTTGCCGTGGTCTATAGTTTATGGATGCGGCTGATGTCTTTTAGTTTTAGCGTGAGCGCTCGTATAAACGAACCAAATGCCAACAAGCCGTTTCAAAAAACTATCCTGATAAACCGTTTTGAAAAGATACGAGAAGGTAGTTCTATTTATTTATTTGTGTTAGATATCTGGTCGACGGTGGCCTATCGATCACGGCAGGACGACTACGGCAAATCGACCACGGTCGGACGACCACAGCGGTTCCCTGTAACTACGATCGGTTTCCTAACCGGTTCTTTGTAGCTACAACCGGCTCTCTATAGTTACGACTAGTTTATTGTATACATATATTGATTGATGGTCATATGTAGATATCTAATAATTCAAAGAAAGTCATAAACTAACAAAAATGTTGTCTTTAGTTTTCGGAGGCTTCACTTGAAGGCAACGGAGAAATTGACCGACAGCCTCCTCCAATCTACGAACTTTAGGTTCTGCTACACCCGTGACTTAAATTCGAAGTGATAACTGATAGCATCGTCCTGTCGGACCCCTTGGAGGGTTCTTCAACATTTTCCTCACCAAACATGATATGTTCTATTTGTAACTTTCTTGTTAATGTTTGATAGCCAGAAAGCTGCTTGTCTTCCAAAATCAGAAGCCATCATCTGTAGCCTTTCAAGCAATTAATGATGCTCCTCTATCATCAGGTAATGGCATATTGGCATTGTATGTTTCATGCCCAAAACCATGGGTCCTTGCATCTTCTAAGAAAGTTCTTTGCAAGTCTATGGTCAGGCCAGTCCCTAGTTAGAGTTCAGTTGAATCTGTGTGCTGTTGTTAACTATTAAAACAAAAATTGGTGTGGTATATATGGAGTTCATCTTCTGTAAAAGAAAGATCCAGTGTCCACATCAAAGGAGTGCCATCCAAACCTACCAAAATTCGAGCCACTCTGAAGCAAACCTGCAGGAATTTTTAACCTAGCTAGCTTGCTTGCTTTCCTGCCAAACATGCCAACTACTAATCCAACACTGGCTTATATTACTTTGCTTAATTATGCTTATTGTCCCAGCTCCCATAGTCCCATCCCATCCCAACCTCCATTCCTCGCCAGCTCTCTCACCTCACCTGAATTGTCGGTCAGGTAAGTGCGCCATTCTCACATCCACACCATCTCATCTACTAAAACTATTGCTATCCCTTCACTCCAAGCGCTCAGTCAAGAACACGAGCACACGAAGGTAACTCGAGCTCGAGCAGGAACAACTCCGATTGCGCGGTTGCGCCATTGCTTCCTCGGGAAAGGAGGAATCGATCACGCAGAGAAATGAAGGAATATATAGTTGAGGAGATGAAGGCAATGGCCGGGCCGAAGTTGCTCGTCGTGCACCCGTCGTCGAACAAGCCGGCGTCGTCGACGTCCATGTCCGGCCGCTGCCTCTGGCTCGTCGTGTTTCTCGCGCTGTTCACCTGCGTGTCCCTCCTTACCGTTTTCTCCACGGCGCGCGCGTCGTTAGGGGTGGCGCCACAGCGGGTCACGTTCGCGGTCGGCGCGGCCGCCTCCGGAGTCGGAGGGGGAGGAGGTGGTGCCGGCAACGCCGCGGGGGAGGCCTGCCGGAGTACGTGTTCGACGCGCTGGTGCAGTACGCGGCCGCGGCCGGGAACTCGACGGCGAGCATGCCTGAGGAGGACGTGCGCGCGATCGCGTCGGTGCTGCGGCGGCGCGCGCCGTGCAGCCTGCTGGTGTTCGGGCTCGGCGCGGAGACGCCGCTGTGGCGCGCGCTGAACCACGGCGGGCGGACGGTGTTCCTGGACGAGAACACGTACTACGTGGCGCACATGGAGGGCGCGCACCCGGGGCTGGAGGCCTACGACCTCGCCTACGCCACCGCCGTGCGCGAGTTCCCGGACCTCCTCGACGCCGCGCGGGCCTCCCAGGCCGCCGAGTGCCGCCCCGTCCAGAACCTCCTCTTCTCCGACTGCTGCCTCGCCATCAACGACCTCCCCAACCAGCTCTACGACGTCGCCTGGGACGTCATCCTCGTCGACGGCCCACGCGGGTACGTAACGTAATCTCCAATTAATGGATCACCATGCAATGCCATGCACGCATTCATCACGCACTGACACACTGACTATTAATGTGATCGACGTGAAGGTACACGGAGGGGCGGATGGCGGCGATCTACTCGGCGGCCGTGATGGCGCGGACGAAGGGGACGGAGACGGAGGTGCTGGTGCACGACTACGAGAGGAAGGTGGAGAGCGCGTGCGCGAGGGAGTTCCTGTGCGAGCAGAACCGCGCGGAGGGGGCCAGCACGCCGTCGCTCGGCCACTTCGTCGTGCGCAGCGGCGGCGCCGCCAACCGGGAGGCCTTCTGCGGGGCGCCCACCGACAAGAGGGCGAACTAACTAGCAGCCATTGCAATTTTTTGCGGTGATCGATCGATGGTTGTTCAGGCATTGCATGCATGTGATAATCTGTAAAATTAAGAGGGGATTAGAATTGAACAAGGGATTGTTAAATGTAATTTAGCTATGTTCTAAAAACCACTTTCTACAATAAATAACTTTTCTGTGATACCTAACTTTTAAATAAAATATTTTTTAATACGGGATCTACTAGTCGATTGTTATAGACAGTGTAATAACTTCACTTATATTAGCCAAAATCATATGCGAATATCTCTCCGTACAACTTCTCTAGATCTACTACTATTTATAAGCTAAAATCAAAACTCATCAATAAATGAATGGGCTTACGAGAGGATCCGAATTGGACAGAATTAGGGCGTTTCCACTGTTAAATTATTCGTTTATCTTCTCTCCACGTTTAGTCAAATCGTATTCCAAAATTACACAAATGATCCAGTTAATCATGCTAGCTAGAATATCCACAGGGCTCGGCCACTACGTTGTAACTAATCTTCTTAAGCTTTGTTCCAAAAGAAAAACTTAAAATTGCACGATAATTTCAAAAGGAAAAGGAAATTTGCATGATATCTCACCTTAAGGCATGTTCATTTGACTGCAACGGATGTATTTTGGTTGAAAATAAATAGCAGTGACCAAAAAAAATATTTTTTACAATAAAGAGACGAGCGGTAGGAAAAGTAAGCGAGAGATACGTACGTGAGAGAAGTGAAGAAGCAGGTATAGAGAACCGGTTGCTCATACTAGCTTCTCAGCTCTCCAAATAGAAGCTAATATAAAACAATCCCATAAAGCTATGGAATGTTTGTTCGTCTCTTCTGTCCTTCGTCTCTAGCAAGATCGCGTGCCTCCACCACCGCCCCAACATATCTTCTTCTTCCTCTCCGACAAGCGACTCTTCCTTTGCTGTACCTCTAGTGCATCGCTTTAGGCTCTATTTTTTTCGGTGTCTACTTTATAACTTATGGTATAATAACTAGTTTTTAAGTGAAGTATCTTTTTAAAAGGGTCTATAAACCAATTGTACTAGACACTGTACCGACTTCAACTATATGGATCAAAATTATATCTCTCTTCGTACTCTTCTTAATAAATAGTTAGAATTCAAAGGCCAGATGCACAAATAACGATATCTTAGTATAAGGAAAACATGCAGGGACTCTCCGCGCGGAGGCGCGCCCACGTCACCCCGCCCGTGCGCTCCGGCCCGCGCGTGGCGGGGGTTTTTTCGTACGGCCGGGGGAGGCACTTTCCCTGTATTTTCCAAAAAATTACGTAAAGGTCTTTTTTCCTCGCGAAAAGGTCCATGCGAAAAGTTTTTTTAAAAGAAGTTTTTGGATAGCGCCCCGCGGGTTTCCAAAAATACGTACAGGTCCTTATTTACTTACGTACAAGTCCTTGCAAGTCCTCGGTTTTTTACGAAAAAGACCTTTGGTTTTTCCGAAAATACGCATATGCCCTCAATTTTTTTTAAACTCTCTGCGAATTGTCGGCTCTTTTACTTTGGTCCATCCGGTAACTAGCGCGGCGTGCGCGGCGCTTATGCAGCTAGTCTTTTAATACAGCGAAAGGGATGCTGTTCGTCCTAAAGACGCTGTCTGCTCCTGCCGAGACAAACGCCACCTTTGGCTGCCTCAACTGCGCCGTCGTCTTCTCTTCTCCTCTCGCCCGGGCTCGGGCTCGGGCGCTCGCTTTGCTGCAACCAACAGCAACAATGCTGCGGCTCTCCCGCTTCCTCCCCTCCCTCCACCGCTAGGTCAGTCGTCTCCCTAAATCCTATCCCTGGCTACCTCTCCCCTCTCCGCGTCGCCCCCCATCTCGCGCACCAACCGGGAGGCCAACCATCCCTAGCCGCCGCCGCCGCCGTACCATTCGTGATTCGTCTATATTGTTAGGATAAAATTAATGCTACCAGAACCTAGTAATGATTCAACTTAATGCTGCTTGCCACGCCTTTGGAAAAATGAAGGCACTGCTGCAATTTGTCTGTACCTGATCAATTTTACTCTTGTTCAGCTTTTCATTTTGTTTGACATAGTTCGTGATTTCTCTCGTATTAATGTATGAGCATAGAGATCGCATCTTAAATAGTATCACACAACCTTTAAATGAGAGACTCAAGTCAATCCTTTGTTGTGGTGTGGCTCTAGCCGCTCTACAGTTTTTCTACCAGTTGCAACAAATGTATAATAAGCTGTTCCCTTCTCAGGAGAGTCTCTGGCCTGAAGGATGCTCTCTGGAGTCTGGAGTGGTTCCTTGACCTTCCAACACGCTGTTTCAACTTCGACAGCAAACCTTGCTGGTAAAGCCTTAGTTTATATACTTATTGTTACTCAGCCTTCTGCTTGTTGCATCAAAATCTTTATGTGCTAAAATTATTTGTTACTCTCTTTAAGCATTACCATGCAGTCCATTCATTAGTGTATTCACACATACATTACTTGAAGCTGCGCTAGGCTACTCGGTCATTGGAATGGTTGGTGCTCATACTTGGGGGCTTTTTAAGTGTGTAAAATACTGTAGTCATGACTCATGACAAGCAACTTGAGGCTGTTGTATACATCGTTGTTATTGCATAATCATAGTGCTACCCTGCAATTGTATGCTGCTTAGGGCTTCATTTATGTTTCTTTGACTGCTTCGCCTGCGTATATGTGCAGTTTGCTGCCGCACATCATGGGCTGGGACCAAATCTTGACAAAAAAACCATCCAAGCTCCTCCTCAGCTAGCAAGCCCAGGGTGGAGCGTCCACACCCAGATTCGGAGTGGGAAAGGTGAAGCTTCCTTGCAGCACCAGATGGAGGATTTTGAACATCACTGAGTTGATGATGGAAAGTATGAAAAACTGGGATGCTTGAACTTTGTTTCCTTCCTAATCAATTTAGGAATCTGTCTGTACTAGATTAAAGTTTGGGCACCATGAACCGTTGTGTTAGTTCAGTGCATCTCTAACTAAACCGTACCACTAAGTGCAAACTTCTTGTCGAGTTAGCTATGAATTTGATGTCCTGTGCTTGGTATCTGTTAATATGGCCGCAATGCATCCGCGATCTAATGTTAATTACAAAAGGATGGAGCAACATTATCTGTCGTAAACCAGGACGCATTAGGGTGAAACACCAAAACCTGGACACAAAGGCTAAGGATGCAACACTTTTACTATAGAGATTGTAGGATCTGTGTGGGCTGCATCCACAGCTTATTCAACTGCACTGGAAGCTCTCAACATTCATTTACAAAACAATCTTAAAAGAGTCTAGACTGTAACGCCCCCCCGTTTCCAGGGGCGCGTACGGACACGGCACTCCGCAACTATTCACGCATGAACAGTTATAGAATGTCGCGCAAGAGTATACCATTACATGCTTACCACAAAAGACCAGCATATATTTGACATAAGGATTAACATCCAGCTTTCACAGCGGGGCGTGCAAGCCCAAAGTATAATTACATTACAGAAGCTCCAGAATCCGCTTGAGCGCGGCGAAGACCTAAAGCCACGGATCCTCGTCGAAGAAGCGACCTTCCGGGACTTCCTCAACGGGGAGGCAAACACCTTCGTCTTGATCCTCTAAAGAAGGGCAAAAGCAAGCCGTGAGCCAATCAACCGGCTCAGCAAGTCCCAAAGGGACCCTAACTTATTATATGCGCGGAACATCAAAGGAAGGGAGTACACTTGGTTTATTAATTTGAGTGGATGCAGTTTTATTTGCAATCATTTTTTTAAAAAAAGGGGACCCAAAACTACTCCTCAAGCACTCAGGGGTTTTCAACAAGAGTTCATTAACCAACCTAAACAAGTTAAACATTTACAAAACTACTTAAGCTTTACGGCTGGAATCACCCAAGTGACACAGCTCCATTAACCGGAGCACGCGTATTCGAATACCATTTATTAGACTCTGCGAGTTTGCTCGCCTTTACCCACACGATCCCTTAACCTCATGACCGAGTTAAGGAAGCCGGTCGTTTCAACGCTCAACTCTTTATATAGGCTCTACCCAGAAATTCACTCGGTCCGCCCCCACGACACACACACAAGAGAAAACAGTGGCCGCCTGAGTGAACTCTCTACCGTTGTTAGGCAACCGTAACCCGCCTGGCCTAACCTCACCGCTAAACCTCCGTAGAGTTTCAATTGAGTTGAGCAGCTACTAGACCAGTGTTGACAAGTCAACTCCTATGGTTGAGCGATCATCGTGACATTTGCTCGGTAGGGTTTGGTCCTATATTTTCACATGGTCCGCAACCTCGCCAGCACGCGACCCAACTTAGGTAAGCGGTGGCGAAGGCCGCCTCGCGACTCCCCACAACTCCCTTACCCTACTCCAAACCTAAGGTAAGAGATTGGGCAAGGACCGTCTTGCGGTTTCCCCACGCACCTTACCTTACCTTGTGCACGCCAGGCACTCTCCGCTCTAAGATACGGTGTCCCATACCACCCTACCTTAGAGTCGGGTTTTCTAAAATTCTATTGGCCCACACCACAACCTTATCAGTGTAACATTTTGCATGATGATAATAATATCCTACAATTGTCTAGATTATCAAGTAATTAATTCTAGGTTACAAAGGCATGGCTACAAATTAAACATGGCATTTAACGGTGGTAGGATTAACTACATAATAAGTCATTCTAAACATTTTATTTTATTTCAAACTAACATTTCACAATTAGCATAATGCAAATAGCATAATAACATAAATAGACAACATGGGTTGCAACATGATCAAGGATTTGAGACTTGCCGACAATCTGGATGATCTCAGCTGGCTCGAACGTAGAAGCTCCTGGATCCTGCGACCGCACTTGAGCTTCGGAAACTCCGACACTAGCGCAAACACTGAAAATAACATAAATCCGCTTGAGCCTAATCAAGCGAGGAAAATAAACTATTTTAAAAGGAATAAATGCATAAATCTCAAATGGGAATTTTAGAAATTTATTTGGGATGAATTTGGTGGAAAGGAGGTCACAGCTGGGTCTAGAATATTATTTGGAGCAAAGTGGTGAAATTTGGGAATTTTTGAGATTTTCTGTGATTTTCTAGGATTTATTTGGGTTTTTCTGATTTTGGAAATTGATTAAATCCGGGAAAATCAATTGAACAAGAAGGCCCTACCGATGCTACAATGCGGCTCGCCGGGAATGGTCCGCGCGCCGGAGGCGCGCGCCTGGGCAGCGCTTGCGCGGAGACAGAGCGGGCCGAGGGGAGGCAGTCGGCCCAGCGCGCCGTCAGGCTCAGATGGCCGCCGCGTGGCTCGAGCGGCGGCGAGATGGCGAAAACGGCGGATCGGATTGGGGTGGCGGAGATCGGACGGAGGCGGCTAACGGGACGATCGAAAGCGGACGGAGGATCGAGGCGGCGGAGAGGGGATGACTTAAGTGGCATCGGACGGTGGGAGGACTCCATCCAGCGGGTCGTGTTTAGATGGCACGGGAGGGAATGGACGGCGAGAGGCGCCACGCCTTCGCCTTCCTCCTCCGGCGCGAGCGCGAGCAGAGAGGCAGGCGGCGCGCCTCCTCTCCGGCGGTCGCAGCGTTCCGCGGCAATGGGGTACCACCGGTAGAGTAGAGCACGTGGAGTCCATTTTGGCTAGTTAAAATCTGCGGGGATCAAAGGAGGAGCGGGAGGGAGAGGGGGGTAGTTCGGTGCTTGGAGGCGAGGAGGTCACCGCGGCGAGAGAGGTCAATCGGGGCGCTACACCATCCGGGAGTTGGAGGCTTACATGGGAGGTGGCGGCGGGGCCGGGAAGCTTCGAGGAAGTCCGCCACGGAGAGGTGGATCGGCCGCGGTGAACTTCGGCGGGAGCTTTCAGCGATGACCGCCGAGCAGGTTCACCGAGAGGGTCGGCGAGTAGAAGAGACGCCTGAGCCCAAGTAATTGAGGAGTGGGAAGGAGGGGAAGATCGGCTCACGGGTCGCCGGCGCAGGGGAGGCGGCGGGGCTCTCGAGCAATGGGCCTTCAATCGGCTACACGAGGATGATCCCGGGAGTGGTGGGAGGCGAATGGAGACGATGGCGGCTCGAGAGCAAAGGAGGAGGAGGGGCCGAGGAGCGGCTTTTATACCCGCGGAGGAGGAGGAGTCTTAGCGGGAAGGCACGGCGAGGCGCCGAGTCAACAGGAGTGGGTGAGGCATCTCCTCCGCGGATGGAGCGGCGACGAGGGTGACGCTGCTCTGACGGGAGTTATGGCGACGGACGGCACGAGCAGTGAAGCTCGGGCACGGCGGGGAAGCGTCGCGCAGGAGAGAGGCGCGGGCTGCCCGAGTGGGACGGGCGCAGAAGGGGCGACGCATGGCGCGGAGACTCATGACGGCCGGGCAGCGCGGGCGAGGCGGCGCTGAGGCGGTGCGGCCCAGCGCGCCAGCGCACGCACGCGCGAGGAGAAGCGAGGAGCACGGGGCGCCAGGGGGGAGCGAGGAGGCGCAGGGCGAGGCGAAGGCGAGAGAGGCAGCGGCGCCAACGGGCCGGGCGGAAAGGCGCCGAGAGGCGGAAAGGGAGGCGCCATGGAAACTGCGCGAGCGCCGAGCGAAGGAGAAGGCGAAATGGGCGGGCGCCACGAGAAAAGAAGGTGCCCAATGAAAAGGGAAAGCGGCAGCGAGGGGAACTTTCCCAAAAGGGAAAGTTTCTAGAAATTCACCAAAAATGCAGCAAAAACAATGAAAATTTTTGGTTTGAAATTTTGGGGCTTTTCAACCTACCCCCCTTAAAAGAATCTCGACCCCGAGATTAACTTGGTCCAGGGAGTAAGTTGGGGAAATCCCGCTGCAAGTCTGATTCTCGTTCCCAAGTGGACTCATCCGCTGTGTGATTTTTCCACTGCACTCTGCAAAATTTGATGTTCTTATTTCTGAGCTGTCTCTCTGATGTTTCAAGTATTTGTAGTGGTTCTTCAAAGATATGTGCAAATCATCCTGCAATTCAATATCCGGCAGTGGCACTTCATCCTGTTATCGTAGACACTTTCAAAGTTGAGATACATGGAATACATTGTATATTCTGATAAGTTGGGTGACAACGTGACTTGATAAGCTACCTCTCCAGCTTCTTTCGATAATTTGGAATGGTCCCACATATCTTGGTGCTAGTTTGCCTTTGACTTGAAATCTCTTGACTATCTTGAATGGTGTGACTTTGATGTAGACAAAATCTCCAACTTCAAAACTCAAATTCTTCCTACTGATTATCTGCATAATTCTTACATCGGTCTTGTGCCATCTTCATCTGTCTCTAACAATTTTGATATGTGCTTCGCATCTTGAGCAGCCAGGGACCAATGAGTTGTCGTTCTCCTATTTCGTCCCATTTAGTGGGATCTGCATTTTCTACCATAAAGTGCTTGAGCGGTGCCGTGTGGATGTCGGTTCGATAATCGTTATTGCAAGAGAACCGAGCGAACGGTAAGTAGGTGTTCCATCTGCACCATATACGATTGCATAAGTTCTCAACATGTTTTCTAAAATCTGTGGGTTTTTTTTCTGTTGCCCATCTATCCGGGGTGATACGCCGAATCAAGTTCGGATCGTGCCTATAGCCTCATGTAGTTTCTCCCGTAACTTGACGTAAACTGTGTTCCCTATCGGATACAATCTTCTTGAATTCCATAGTGTCACTATTCGGTCAAATAGAATTCAGCAAGCTTGTCCTTCCGTAGGTTTGCTTAATCGGGAGGAAATGAGCTACCTTAGTCGGCCTATCAACAATGATCCGAGATAGCATCATATCCTCACGAGTCTTGGGAAGTCCATGAATGAAATCCACTCCAATACTATCCCATTTCCATTCGGAATTGGCAAAGGCTGCAACAATCCCGATGATTTTTGGTGGTCGACCTGGGTCTGCTGGCAAACATCACATTTCGCTACTTACTCTGCCACTTCTTTCTTCATCAGATTCCATCAATACTTCTTCTTCAAGTCTTGTTACATCTTGGTACCTTCTGGATGAATTGAAAATTGAGATGAATGGGCTTCAGATAAGATCAACTCTCTCAGCTCTTTCTTGTCGGGTATGCAATAGCGGCCACGGAACGTAAGGATTCCATGCTCGTACTATGTTGAATCTTCTTCCTGAATATCCTTTTTCAGTTTTTGAATCTCTGCATCTTCATCCTGTGCTGTTTTAATCTGATCTGTCAACAATGGTTGAAATTCTGATGCTGCCATACTGCCTTGTTCTGTGATCACCAAATTCAGTTGTAATATATCCGCTTGTAACTCTGTGGATACTCACGCCTTTGGCTTTACTTTGATGGGTCTTTCGACTAAGGGCATTGGCAACTACACTGGCCTTGCGTGGGTGATATTGGAGATCAACATCATAATATTTAATCAATTCTAGCCATCTTCATTGCCTCATATTCAGTTCCATTGTGTGAACAGTACTTCAAGCTTTTATGATCTGAGAATATCTCACAACTAATCCCTAGCGGTAGTGCGCCAAATTTGGAGCGCGTGCACCACACCTGCTAGTTCTAAATCGTCGTTGGATAGTTCTCTTGTGGCTTCAATCGTCTTGGACGATAGGCAACTACTTTTCCGTCTTGCATAAGCACACAATCCAAACCTTGTTTTGAAGCATCACAATAGATTTGGAACTCTTTTCTTGCAGTTCATCTAACTGTCCCTTGAGCTCTTTTAATTCATCGTCGACATTCAGAATGAAGCTTGGCAATTGGTTTTGTGCTCGTAATCAACTTTATGGCGAGTTCTACTTGTTGGTTAGGGTCCGCTCGTAATTCTTTCAAAACACATCGGGTATTCTTGTACTCATCGCACTTGATCCGTGTAATCGCTAGTATGTTGATCATGCGTTTTCTTGCATCCTTCAATACTTCTCTCTTTTTTTTTGGGCCTTCCGGTTTACCAATAATACTGCTTTCGATCTCGCAATCTACCTTGCCTTTGTTCCGGCTAGCTATTCATGCCCAAATGACATCTAACCCTTGCATATCCGTCAGCAAAAAATCGCTTAACCTCTTCAGTTGACTTTGACTTCTCTTCACTTGTACCGTATATCATCCTTGCGTGTGTGGTGCGGGTTCCCACTTGGGTGATTTATGTCGTACCAAGGTTGGATATGATTGGGTCTGCTGGGATTAACTCTATTACAACATGACCATCACACTCATTTCACTTTACACCAATGGTCTCGCATACATCTTCATAATTTTGCCACAAGCCTTAGTTAAAGTAATTTATGAGACATCCATTCAGTTCTAGCTTACAAAAGGATAACCAAAAGTACATCATCTCATTTCTTGTTCTCGCATAGCTCATATTTTCTTGTCTATCTGCTGGTTTTGGGCTTGGAGTTTAGTCGCTTCGATGACAAACTCCTTCGGGACACTGATGCTCGTAGTGTCCGTCTCTCACAATGAAAACATGCATCTGTTTTTCGTGGACAATTGCTAGCAAGGTGCTTGCACAAGAGGTGAGGCACTTGATGGCGAGTGGTGAGGAGTGGCATGTCAGCCGAGGTATCCCGGCATCGGTCTTCGGATCGTCATAAACCGACGGAAGGGTGGGGATCGAAATGAGGGTGATCCGTGGTCTTGCTTTGCCGAGCATTGTGTGAAGACCGAGACTTGTGCGCCGACTTACACTTTCCGTCATCCTCCATTCCGTGCGCCTTAGGGTAAGATTCATCTTCTTCCATCGGTGGCAAGCGGGATGATGATGTCCGCCTCTTTGCTTGCTCTTTAGTTTCTCCGGTAAGAACTTCGGTGGGCATTGGTCACGATAATGCCCATCCTGCTCTGATGAAAACAAGTTGTTGGTGATGGAGGCAAAGGCTTCTTTCGTTTCATGATTTTCACGTAACTGGTCTTTCTTCTATCTGCAGAGCGATCAACCAGTTTAATAGGCTTGAAAACTTCATGGCTCAAGGCGTTGTCTCACATTGGGTTGTAGACCCTTCATAAAGTACTCCATTCTCACGGCCTTCAGTATCAATCTCTTCTTGAGCATACTGGGACAATTGATAAAATTGTTCTAGATATGTTTGTGATTGAGTTCTCTCCTTGTTGAAGGTTAAGAAAATCCTGATATTTTTCAGTGAAAATTCCAGAGAAATGTAGGCTTTACTTAAATCTCTTCACAAAGTCTTCCCATGTAATATCTTTCTCCTTAGGGTGCATCCTTTGGATAGCATTCCACCAAGTGATTACTGAGTTGGACAAGCGATAGGTGGCGAAAGAACTTTCTCCTTATTTGTGCCTTCGAATAATATTCATTCTCCTTTCAATATCTTGTAACCGATCATTCGCATTGGTGACTCGTGGTTGAAGGAAATTTTGGGGGTTGAGTCGGCAGAACGTCAGAAACTTCAATGCGATTGCGCTTGATGTCGACATCGATTCTTCGGTGTCACCTTGACATTTGGGTGATCCGCCGCTATCTGCTCTTGCAATCGGGCATGTTGATCTAGCATTCGCAGAATATTTTGCTCTCTCGATAGCGATTTTGTTCCATCATCGCTATTATGTCGCAAGTGTGGCTTGATCATGGCGAGTGCACCCGCTGTTGGTCTGACCATTCTCGCATGTTGGATCCATCTCGCCAATTGGGAGCATGAGATCACTTTGCAGCCGCTTTGGCAAGCGAGATTAGATAAGTAAGACATTGAATTTTCAAGGTAAGTATAGGGCGAATAAGGTAAGAACGAGGCGAAAGGGGACGGAGAAAACTTTGAATGCGGGGGATTCTCGATAATTAAGCAAACAACATACAAGGATAATGAACATAAATTTACAATATGCAAGTGGTACACAAACCACTTAGGGTTCATGATCACACACGCTTACATTACAAAAGCACTACTACAACTCGTGGTCATCTAGTCTAGCGAACGACTCGCTACTCCTCCACCGCCGAGAAACGAAATTTTGAAGCTAGACAAGCAAAGCGATAAACATTTTTGCCAAAGTAAAACTTAAGCGTATAAACTAAGATAGATAAGGTAGCAACAAGAGAGAAAGAAAAGACAGAATAATACTTATGTTTTTCAGAAACCCTTTTTATGACTTAAATTAAGTTTTGCGATAAGATTGCTTCCTAGTTTGCCTTAGGTCTCAACCTACGGTCAAGAGCACGCTCGACGATACCACTTCTTATGCGCCCGTTTCCCGGCGCGTCACGACACGGCACTCATGAACTATTCACGCACGACGCTTATAGAATGTCGCGCAAGAGTATACCATTACATGCTTACCACAAAAGACCAAAGATATATTTGACATAAGGATTAACATCCATTTCCACAAATGGCGTGCAAGCCCAAAGTATAATTACATTACGAAGCTCCGAATCCGCTTGCGCGGCGAATACCTAAAGCCACGGATCCTCGCGTGAAGAAGCGACCTTCCGGGACTTCCTCAACGGGAGGCAAACACCTTCGTCTTGATCCTCTAAAAGGGCAAAAGCAAGCCGTGAGCCAATCAACCGGCTCGTAAGTCCCAAAGGGACCCTAACTTATTATATGCGCGGAACATCAAAGGAAGGAGTACACTTGGTTTATTAATTTGAGTGGATGCGCTTTATTTGCAATCATTTTTTTAAAAAAAGGGACCCAAAACTACTCCTCAAGCACTCGGGGTTTTCAACAAGAGTTCATTAACCAACCTAAACAAGTTAAACATTTACAAAACTACTTAAGCTTTACGGCTAGAATCACCCAAGTGACACACCCATTAACCGAGCACAGCGTATTCGAATACCATTTATTAGACTCTGCAGAGTTTGCTCGCTTTACCCACACGATCCCTTAACCCTCATGACCGAGTTAAGGAAGCCTGTGTCGTTTCACCGCTCAACTCTTTATATAGGCTCTACCCTAGAATTCACTCGGTCCGCCCCCGACACACACACACAAGAGAAAATAAAGGGCCTGAGTGAACTCTACCGTTGTTAGGCAACCGTAACTCGCCTGGCCTAACCTCACCGCTAAACCTCTGAGAGTTTCAATTGAGTTGAGCGACCATTAGACCGATGTTGACAAGTCAACTCCTATGGTTGAGCGATCAACGTGACATTTGCTCGTGAAGGGTTTCGGGCCTTATATTTTCACATGGTCCGCAACCTCGCCAGCACGCGACCCAACTTAGGTAAGCGGTGGCGAAGGCCGCCTCGCGACTCCCCACAACTCCCACCCTACTCCAAACCTAAGGTAAGAGATTGGGCAAGGACCGTCTTGCGGTTTCCCACGCACCTTACCTTACCTGTGCACGCCAAGCACTCTCGCTCTAAGATACTATGTGTCCCATACCACCCTACCTTAGAGTCGGTTTTCTAAAATTCTATTGGCCCACAGCCACAACCTTATCAAGGTAACATTTTGCATGATGATAATAATATCCTACAATTGTCTAGATTATCAAGTAATTAATTCTAGGGTTACAAAGGCATGGCTACAAATTAAACATGGCATTTAACGGTGGTAGGATTAACTACATAATAAGTCATTCTAAACATTTTATTTTATTTCAAACTAACATTTCACAATTAGCATAATGCAAATAGCATAATAACATAAATAGACAACATGGGTTGCAACATGATCAAGGATTTGAGACTTGCCGGCAACTGATGATCTCAGCTGGCTCGAACGTAGAAGCTCCTGGATCCTGCGACTGCACTTGAGCTTCTGGAAACTCCGACACTAGCGCAAACACTGAAAATAACATAAATCCGGCTTGAGCCTAATCAAGCGAGGAAAAATAAACTATTTTAAAAAGGAATAAAATGCATAAATCTCCAAATGGGGAATTTTAGAAATTTATTTGGGATGAATTTGGTGGAAAGGAGGTCACAGCTGGGTCTAGAATATTATTTGGAGCAAAGTGGTGAAATTTGGGAATTTTTGAGATTTTCTGTGATTTTCTAGGATTTATTTGGGTTTTTCTGATTTTGGAAATTGATTAAATCCGGGAAAATCAATTGAATGAAGAGTCGTCCTACCGATGCTGCAATGCGGCTCGGCCCGGAATGGTCCGCGGAGCCGGAGGCCGCCAAGTCTTGTAGCTGCGCAAGGCTTGCGAGAGACGAGCGGGCCGAGGGGAGGCACCCAGCGCGCCGTCGGCGCGCTCGATGGTCGCCGCGGGTTCAAGCGCGGGCGAGATGGCGGGAACGGCGGATCGGATTGGGGTGGCCGAGATCGGACGAGGCGGCAACGGGACGATCAAACGGCACGGAGGATCGGCGCGGAGAGGATGACTTACGGCGGCATCGGACGGTGGGAGGACTCCATCCAATGGCCGTGTTTAGATGGCACGGAGGAATGGACGGCGAGAGGCGCCACGCCTTTCGCCTTCCTCCTCCCAGGCGCGAGCAGCAGAGAGCGGCGGCGGCGCCTCCACTCTCGCAGCGCGAGCGCTTCCGGCGGCAATGGGGGTACCACCGGTAGAGTAGAGCACGTGGAGTCCATTTTGGCTAGTTAAAATCTGCGGGATCAAAGGAGGGAGCGGGAGGAGAGGAGGGGTAGTTCGGGTGCTTGAGGCGGGGAGGTCACCGGCGGCGCGAGAGGTCAATCGGGGCGCTACACCATCCGGGAGTTGGAGGCTTACATGGGAGGTGGCGCGGGAGCGGGAAGCCGAGGAAGTCCGCCACGGAGAGGTGGATCACGGCGGTGAACTTCGACACCGGGAGCTTTTCAGCGGCGACCGCCGCAGCAGTTCACCGAAGAGGTCGAGCAGAAGAAGACGCCCGAGCCCAAGTAATTGAGGATGGGAAGGAGGGGAAGATCACCACGGGTCGCCAGGCAGGGAGCGCGCGACGGGCTCCGAGCAATGGGCCTTCAAGACTACACATACTACTGCAGCGATAGTTTGTTTGTCATCAGATGTCGACTGGACTGAAGAATACATTCAATGTGATGTCATGGTGTCATGGACCAACACCAACTCAATGCAAAGAATCACGAAGAACCAGGCAACCTGATATAGACTCATAATCCAGCAGAGACCAATCCATGCAATGTAATGATCCCACACACGACGTTGTCGATGACAACAGGTAAGAACTGCACAGGCGAAGGGGGCGATTCCATCTTCTCCATGGCTTCGACCGCCATTGCATCTGCAGTTATTGTCCTTGGGTTCCTGAAAGATCAAGCAGGCCCTTGTTAGACAAGGCTCTAGATCATAATTAAAACTATTTCCACAGCCATATTTACAATAGAAACACATGGCATCACAAATACAAGGACTGTGATTTAAACCAAAGGTATTCACTCATCTTGCGATGACTGAATGAACAAACGCCCCGTATATAACTTGAAAATCAGAAAAGTTGGTTTGCCTAAGATGCCCAGAATCCAAGTAGATAACAACATGGTGCTTCCTTCTTAGACACTGTATCTTCTAAACTTATGCTCTTTGTACTTCGGATTTTGCAAGGAAGCTTAAGAAGGGATAACATATGCTTGATAAATAGACCAAATAATACGAGGTCACTTAGATCTGAACGCGGCTAGACTGTAAATATTGTCATGAATGATCTGAATGCGACTAGACCGTAAATGTTGTCATGAATCATAACTCTCAAGTCACACTGAACATCACTGCATCAGGTATGCGATCACTCACTAGCAGCTGGGCATGGCAGCAAATATGAATTCTACAATATGCCTAACTTCATCTGCAGTGACAGCTCGAACACCTCACCTCAAGGAGGTCACTGGACTCACTACAGGAAACTATCATGCCTTTGTCTCTACCACCGACACATAATCAGCACTGCCCTCAACTCAAAGTACATTCAATTGGCGTTTGCTTCTATCACTGAAACAAAAATCACCAGTTCACGACCGGTCCCAACTAAATAAGGGTTCGATTAACCTTTGCTTCTATCACCAACGCAGTATCAGTACTGGTCTCAACTCTAATCCCAATAAATGTTACTTGACATGTGTAATATCTGGGCTGGATAAGGCCCAGCCGGCCCATCCCCAAAGCTATAAGAGAGAGAGGGAGCCAGGTGGAGGGAGAGGCAAAAGCCATTTTGGCTTCTCTTCCACGTGCTCACCCCGCTGCTGTCGCCTCCCCCTCGCACCTGCTACCACCGCTCGCCAGCCCGCGGCGCCGTCGCTCGTCGCCCGCACGTGTGTTGCCGGCGCCGCCGCTCCTCCGACTACACCCCGCTGCCCCCTGCTGCTAACGACACACCGAGTGCGCCGCGCGTCGCTATCGCCCGCGCGCGCCGTCATCGGTAGCTGCCAGCGTCGCCGCTATTCCTCCGGCCTAGCCTTGCAGTCCCACGCCCCTCCTGCTGCCGCTCGTCGCCGCCCTTGCTTCCCTTGACCGCGCGTCACCGTCGCGGTTTCAGAGCGCCACCCCTCGCTCGCGCCTCGCCTCCCCGCTCTCGCTGCCGTTGCCACTCCACGAGAGTGGAGGAGGGCCAGCCAGCCGAGAGGTGCGCAAGGAGAGGCTGTCGGCTGAGGGAAGAGGAGGAGGCGGCCGAGATAGAGGCTGAGGAAGGAGAGCCGACCGACGGGTTGCAAAAGGAGACGTGGGAATTGCCGGCTGAGCGAGGAGAGAAGGAGGAGGAGGGAGCCGACAGGACAAAAAAAGAAGAGGGAGCGCCGGCCGTGAGAAGGAAGAACAGAGGAAAAAGCCGCCGGCTGTGGAGGAAAAGAAAGGAAGGAGCACCGGCCAACTAGAGAAAGAAAAGAAGAAAGCCAGGGCGCTAGCACTGGAAGGAGAAAAAGAAAAAAAAAAGGGGAGAGAGAGGAAAAGAGGAGAGGAAGGAAAAGAGGAGGAAGAGAAAAGGAAAGTCTGACCCGCCGCCAAGGAAAGGAAGATAGTGCCCCGATCCAGTCGCTTAGGGCTAGGGTAACGCCTCGAAAACCCGTCTCCCTGCTTATTTACCTAGTCGTGCATAAGTAATATACCTATGGCTAGAATCGATGCATGTGACCATTTAGATATCGATTATTAATATGAATGCCTGAACGGCGCAATCGGTATTGCCACTGTTGATCTGGACGATCCGTGGCAGAAGTGGGAGGGGGAGAGAATAAATTGAGGTTAAGTAGTATAATTGATTGAAGAGAGATTAAGTGCGTAGAATTCGATCTACGAGTATAAATAATGAAATCGCTAATTTTACAGACTGGTTAAGCATCGGGACAATGAGAAGTTGCCCGGTGGGACAGGGTTTGATTATATCGAGTTAGACGTTAGAGCGATGTCATTTGCTCCTATCTGAATGTATTGCATTAGCAATGAATTGAAATAGTTAATGCTTGTTCAGATGGCGGCTCGAGTCTGGTGCCGTCCACGCACCATCCGCTAGGTTAACAAGCAAGTGCATAGTATAACAGTAAACTATAGTGAATATTTGTTATTCATGTTTCCATGCCATAATTTACAGTATTTATGAGATGATGCATGTGATTATGTGCTAATCATACCTTGATTTGTACCGCTTATGATTAGACATCCACATTTGAAGTATATTGCATCATGCAAAATGCATAAGAGCTAGGTCGGTGAGAGTCATATGACTAGTCTGGAGTGCTCTTGAATAAGACCTACGGAGGTATGTACCTCCACGGGATGAAGGGAGAGGGTGACATCGACAGGTGTACCCTCCGCTATACCAATATAAGCTACAGTTATAGATGCATTGCATGATATTGCATTGCATGAGAGATAGAGAAAATGATACGGTTACAGAGAGTTATGAGTTTACAGCTACAGATTTGGTTTACAGTTTACAGCTACAGATTTGATTTAAAGTTTACAATTACATATTTGGGTTACAGTTTACAGTTTACAGTTATAGATTTGATTTACAGTTCACAGTCATAGAATAGATTACAGTTTGCAAGCATAGAATTGATTTACAGTTACCGTTACGGACTTAATTTACTGTTTACAGTCATAGAGTTGATTTACAGCTTACAGTTTGTGAAGTCAATTGAATTGCTAAAGTGATGTTACTATTTTATCGTATGTTTGCTGAGTTTTCGGACTCACCCTTATTTTGTCGTTGTTTTTAGGTAAATGATGGCGACATGCATGGAATGGGAATAGTCCTTTTAGAATTGCACATATGAAATAACAATTTAGTCTTACACTAAGCTTTTATGGTTAATCTAGTGTTAAGTCTCTGGTGGCTCACCATTTGGTTTAGTTTGCTTGCAAGCCGTGGTGGTGGGTCTCCATGGTCGTGGAGCCCAAAGTCTATTTATGTTATGACACGTGCAATATGAAGTTAGTTGGGTTTGCAATTATCCTATATTTATTTGCTGCTTGCTCCCTGTGGGTAATCATAAAAACAGTAGGGGTGCTGTTAAAAGTTGGCTTAGCAACACTTTTGAAATGGTAAGTGCATGGTGGTAGCATCTTAGGCCCTATGGAGGACCGGGTGTCACAACATGGTTGGGCAAGAGCAGCAATCTCGCAGTCCCACCACACAGGAGCTATGGTCCTTTATTGAGACAAGAGTAGAACAGGTCAAGGAATGACAAAACTCTTGTCACCAGATCTTATAGCACCACATGACGATAACAAGAAGTACATTATTGGGTTGCCAAGAACAGATCTAGTGCATCAGATAACTACCGAGAGAGAACAAAAGGAACAAGACAAGGTTGAAGACAACCATTGCAGGCAGAATGTTCACTTGTGGAGCACCAAAGATTCAACCAGACAACATTTGTGTAAAATACAAGGATATGGCCAATGAACAGAACAGAGTAATCAAAACTAACTCTGAACCAAGGGAACTGAACTAGTAATGAATCAGCAAATCAGTCAGCAGTCAGTTCTCATTGTGAGCTGTTTATCAGAGTATTTCATGTTGAACTTAACATTAGTACTGCTCCTACTAAAACCACCAGTGAATATAGTCAAGAGAACATAATTTGGGCATAGATATTAAGAAATGCCACAATCCTTTGGAAAAGGACACATTCATATCTTTAGAATACATAAAAAAAATAGCATAATTTCCTGTGTTTTTAAGGAAAACCACATGTTAAGGGTGAGGGAAAGAAATAAGAGGAGTCTCTTATCATGATTGATTTTTATTTCTAACACTTGTTCTACTTCATCTTATTTTGAAAGTTACCTTATGCCAGCCATGTTATGGCCCAGTTTACCTTTTCCCAGTGTATTACTCCAGAAAGTTCATAGAATTGACTTGAAAGGTTAAGGAAACACATGAATTTGACAAAAAACAAGGAAGAAATCAAAAGAAAAGGAGTCAAGTTGGCAGGACAACCTATTGTCCAGTTTTTGGTCTGGTACCACTTTCCAAACCCTGGTTCTACTAAAAAGATCTTACAAAATACCACCTCACACTTGTGTAAAAAAAATTATCCATCCATGCCTAATAAAACATATATACTGAGTACAGACAAACCTGTTGCACATCTCTCCAACTGTGAGATTGAAAATAGCTGGCCCGCTTGCCTTGAGTGTACGCCGGAGGTCACCGTCAGTGAAAGTTCCAATCAAATGATACTCATCGTCAACCACAAGTAGACAGCCGCAACCTTTACTAGTGAGCTCAGTGAGTTGATCCATTATCATATCTCCCTCCCTGCACAAAGGAAGCTCACTTTGTTTCTTCATAACATCCTTAACCTGCAGGGTAGTATTGCAAGTTATGATTTGACACACTATTAGCTGAAAAACATTCCAAAGCTCCATACAAGGAAAGAATCAATCATTTTGATAATTCAAGGATAGCATAACCACTCATGATTGTAAGATGAGTGTTTCACAGGCCACATCCAGGCCACAAAGCAGAACACCTTTGTGACTATCTATTTTGGTAAACTCGACGAGCTGCTAATATTTGTTTCAAATTTTCCATGAAGATGTATCAGCTAAACACGTTCGCGTGACAACATTCAATCAGTCACACTATTAGTGATCTAGAGGCCTTTGTGTCGAGGTGGCCTTGTTCCATCAACAAGTGCAGCCAACATCTGAGAGCAATAAATTTTAAATTAAACTCAATTTGAGCATTATATTAATTGAGTTTTGTCTATCACTTGCTCTAGTTCATACGATTTCGATTATACATGACTTGAGAACAGATTGTCATGGTGCAATAATTTTATTTATACTCTTGTCATTATACTTTTCTTGGAATCATATATTTCTAATACTTATTAATTCTGGAATTATGGCTAAATTCATGCTAAAACCGCATTATTTGCAACACTATCTTCCTTGTAGGATGAAACGAAGGTGAAAACGACCTATCAATAAGGACCACTCAATAGTTATAATTCGAGGAGCCCTCACGAAAAAGACTGCGACAAATAACCACAAACAGAAACAAAATGTTTGGTCAGATACTGGATAGTGACAATATCGCCAAATCATAATGAGCATATGCTGTATTATGTGCACAGCATTTCACTCCGGGAAAATTACGGAACGAAGCCCACCGACACGCAATGGGTAAAGTAAAATCTAGTAACAGTAAGATTTGATATCTGATGTTCATGTTTCCCATTGGGTGGCCGCACACAAAATTTACCAATTTTCTAATGTTTGCAATGCACGTAGTTTTTTTTTGTTTATTAAGGTATACCTTGAAGATGAGGGTCTTGCCAATCTTGCCGGCGGGGTGATTGGCCGCGTACTGGTCCCTGGAGAGGCGGCGGGCCTCCATGATAGCTGCGACGACGGTGTCGCCGAACACCATCTGTATCGCGGTGGAGGTGACAGGGGCGAGGCCGAAGGGGCACACCTCCCCCTGCAGCGGCAGGTGCACGTTGAGGTCGCAGGCGGCGGCGAGCGGGCAGTCTGCGCCGGACGCGGCGGAGGTGAGGGAGATGAGGTATGCGCCCTTGGCGCGCGCGCAGGGCGCGAGCGCGAGAAGCTCGTCGGAGGCGCCGGACTTGGAGAGCAGGACGAGGACGTCGCCGGGAAGAGCGACCCGATGTCGCCGTGGAGGGCGTCGACGGGGCGAGGAAGCCCGCGCGCGCGAAGCCCAGCGAGGCGAGCGTCTGCGCGAGCTTGCGCGCGACGATGCCGGACTTGCCGACGCCGGTGAAGAAGACCGCGCCGGGCGCGTCGAGCAGCGCCTGCGCGAACGCCGACGCCTTCGACATGTCGAGCCGCTCGAAGAAGTGCTCCAGGTGGCGCCGCTGCGCATCGAACAGCGGGGCCAGGTCCGACGCCGCCACCGTCACCCGCCTCTGCGCCGGCTGCGGCGCGCATTCCGGCGAGGAGGGCACGGGAGCGACCCCATGGCGCGCGCTCGCGTGGAGGGTGCTTGCGGAAAATGCCGCGGCGAGGAGGATTCCTTCTTCCTTTCTTGGGATCTGGGAAAACGGACGCGGCGCGAGGGGATGATGAAGAGGCGGTGTTTGCGCCAACTCGCGGGCGATATGTGATTAATTGGAAAGAATGTCGTGCGTGCGCTATTTATCCATGGAGTGGAGTGAATGATCCACTTTGCAAGTGTAACTAACTGAATTAGGTATGGCATGCATTAGTATATTATTACCGATCTATACCCGCCCTCACCTGCACCCACAATCTCTTCCCTCCGTTACTACCTCGAGATTTGTGCCAGCAAGAATTAGATTAGCTCCCCGCTCATTTCGGCTTAAGTTTCTGACTTCTAACTTATTTTTTACTATTCATAAATTTCGTCTTTTTCTAAAATTTTGGCTTTTTGAGCTTTTTTTGCCAGTTCTTTTTTTCCGTATTCGTTTGCGTTGTCCGTAATGAGCTAACATATTTTTCTATATTAAAATTTTTAAATTTAATTACGCCAAATAAGTCACCTTCTACAATGTAATTTTAGTCAGCTACAGTGCAATTTCAATCATAAGCTACTATTTTTCAGTTCAACTGAGCGGGGTATAGAATGAGAAACCAATAATGTCCCATCCATCTCCTGATCTCTCTCTTCTTATTTCAAATTTTGAATGATCCAGCCACGTTACATCAACTTGAATCTTGCAACAGTAAGTATTTGTACAACTAATCATGTATTATACGAAATAGCATTTTACATACAGCACAAGTGGTGTACAACACTTTGATTTTTGAAGATACACGGTAAAATCATCATATAAAACACCCAGCGCGTACAGCTCTCAAGCATGTCTACTGTTTTTTTTTTTCATTTTTTTACATTACAGTACAATTACACCAAAGTATCAATTGACATGGATACAATTAGGTAGTGGTACTAGAACATTAGACATGGTTGGCCCGTTGCATGATTGCATCAGCTCTGTGATTTTGACTGAAGCTGACGAGTGGCCGGCCTGACACTAGCATGGAATCGGGATGGTCGTGTTTGGACGGAGGGTGACAAGTGAGGCCCACAGGCTCAAACCCTGGCCCCGCTAGGCTAAGTCGCACGCATACTTGGAATGGAATCCGAGGGCGATCTGACCTTAGCCGACGACGGCTGTTGCACCTTCGCTGGTAAAAAAGCTATCTTTTCGATGGCAAGTGGGTTATCAACATGCTTTACTAGACCTTGGGTATTCGGTAATCAGCAATCCCTCGCGACATCAGAGCGCTGATTGTAAAGAAAGCTACACGGTTTGGCAGACGATCTTCGTCACAAATTTAAGCACGCATCCATCAATAAGCACCAGGCAATCAACCGGCACCACTAACGTGTCAGCACGTACCATGGACTACAGCTGCCTCAAAAAAAAAAAAAAACCAACATGGAGCAAATACAAACCGTGCTATATCACAACCGGCAACAGCTACATAGATAAAGAAAAAGCCTGGCATATCATTCATATTCTCAAACAAAAGGCTAGCGCATTTTTAACACTAGAAACTCTCACATTTGACATGCAAAGTCCAAAAAATTGGATGTAGATGTCTAAGTCTGACGCAACCAGGGCGTCATAAGGATACAGGGCTGCCGTGACTAGAATCACCGCCTGCGCATGCCCCTCCCGCCACGGCCTCGCATCGCCCCTCCACCACGACCAGCCATCGCACCAGCAGCAGCGTCACCTTGTGCGCTCTCCGACTAGAGCAAGATACAAAAGGAGAGCAAGTTAGATGATATGGATTCTGTTGTAAACATCAAATGCTAAAGTTCACATAGAAATCTAATTGTTCAAAAGTGTCAAGGCATAAGTTACATCGAAACAAAAGGAACACAAAGCTGTCAAGGCATAAGTTAGGAGAAGGCTGCCATGATCTTTACAATGCAAATTTACATCAGTGCTACGGTCTTACTGAACTTCAAATATTTTAATTGATCTGACAATGTACCATTAAGACAGTAGGTCCTTAGAGGGGATGAGTTGATTAACTTACATGTGAATAATTATTAAGTAATAATTTATCCAGCTAGATATAAGGTTCTTCAATCCCTAACTAAACAGCATTTATATGCCCTTTTCTCTTCAATTGGCTCCAGTGTTCCCAGCACAAGGGGAAACTAGTACACAAGATTGAACATATTGAGCAGCATACGATTATACCACTATGAAAGTGCATTTGCATTTGGCGCAAGAAAATGAGTGTCTCCACTTACCTTTGGGTTTTTCACTGTTTCATCAACACTAAGAATAAGGCAGGCAGCTTCAGTTGCGGCAGTGATAGCATTGATCTGAACAAAAAAGTTCACGGATATCAACAACATAAGAATGAAGATACTTAAATGCCAATGAATGAAACCGAAAGCACAATTACCTTCACAACTGAAGGTTCCCACACAAAGTTAGCAAAGGAATCGGAAATTCCACCCGTGTTGATATCTACACCATAATTAGCACCTTCACCTGGTACAGCTGAACTATGTATTAGTACAATAGACAGTTTACTGCTTCACAACTGTATAGAAAACTGTATCAGTAATTGAACATAAAGTTAAGAAGAACCAACCGGATGCATGTTTCTGCCTGAGCTTATTGAGCACATCAGTTGCATCAAATCCAGCATTGTCGCAAAGTTGCCTTGGAATAACCTGCAGGATGCGTTTATTTCAAATGAGTGGAAAATAACTAAAGTTGCAAAAATATGTGATGTAAGTGTAACACAGGTAAGCTGACACCACCAAACAATTGATCAACAGTTCATCACTGTAGCTGTAAAACTTGCTGACAGAATACCAAAAGCAATAATCAGAATCAGAATACGACAAAGACAAACCCTAATAATGCTTGATCAATGCGAAAAATCAGATTGCACACTTTCTTAATTTAACTCATCTCGTGTCCATTTCCGGAAGTTTATTTTTTTTCTCTGCGGAGGGCTGGCTGAAACTAATGATTTACTACATTGAAGTATATCCTGCAATTAATGCCTTTGTCATTCTCTTCGTGGACAATGGACTATAAGCCATATCTACATGTGCATGTCCCTACACAATCATGCTAGATCTGGCAATGGCAATTCTAACAATGTTGTGCAGTACACTGCATAATTAAGTATATTTTCCAAAGATCAAAGAGATGACCTCTGGATAACAGAACAAAGTAGTAAACTGCATAACTAAGTATATTTTCCAAAGTTCAAAGAGATGACCTCTGGATAACAGAACAAAGTAAAGTTCTAACAAGGGTCGATTTGAAGAAGGTTTATCCTTCAGTGCAATATACAAATAACACGTACCTAAACCAGGTAAGGAAAAGAGAGCTAGGAAAATGTACCTCAAGGGCTTTAGCAAATGAATTTACAAAAAATTGAGACTTCCCAGCTATTGTCCGTGCATGCTGTCGGAGATACTTGCTTATTTCCATCTGCACAAAAGATATGAGATCAGCACAAAGTTGTATGATGATTCAAATCATTTATATTGACTCGACAAGCTTTGACATACATCAATAGCACCACCACCAGGCACAACTGTTGAGTTCTTAACAGCTCTCCTAACAATCATGATGGCATCATGGAGACTTCTTTCAGCTTCCTCTATGAACTAGCACAGCATCAAAAACAACTTAAAATGCGGCTATCTTCAGTTTTATGAACTAAATTGAAGAGAGATAATAAGATCTATAGCAATAGAAGACCTGATCTGCACCGCCACGAAGAACAATAGTTGCTGTCTGACCAGATGGGCAGCCACTAAATATGTTGAACCTTTCATTGCCTACTTGTTTTTCCTCAAAAATCTCACAGGAACCAAGGACCTTTCAACAAAAAAAATGACAAACTTAATCAGCTTGCATTTAGTAGCAAGCTACTGGTATAAACCAAATATGCTCAATATCCAATCAAACATTAATCAGCAGAAGGTGTTTCAATAGATTAAAATAATTCGAACATAGGCATGTTTACCTCATCAATGACATTATTAACAGAAGTTTGAACAGTTCCACCTGTGGCTGCAGCTACACGTTGCAAATCCTCTTCTGTGACACGACCAGCACAGAAAATGTCTCGATCTGCGAAATACTGTACAAAAGAAAATTAACTGAGCTAGGCTACAGGAAAGAGTAGCAGAAAAGCAGTACAGTTACAATAAGAAAGGTCAGGGTACCTGCGTTGCAAGATCACCAATAGCTAGCCGAGACAGAACTATTGTTGCCCCACTTTTCACACACTTATCCAGCTTGTCATAAATAATGTTCCATTCAGCATCAACAATTGATTGGTACTGCAGAGGGTCTGACAATCTATAGAATATAGATAGGGGAAACCATAAAGTAACATAAGCAAAGATGGAAACACACATGCTATTCACTGCACATCTGTAGAGAAGTGGTTGAACGGCTCAGGGTACCTGATCTCTGCATTTTCTTTCTCAGATTTTAATTCTAGCTCAATGTTCAACAAAAGAATCTTTGGATTCAGGAACTTCTTTGGTTGTTGCTCGAATCCAGCATACGAAAATGTCTTCTTGAATGCAACACCGTTAACAAGGAAGGAATCTCTCATGGTACCACCAGGAACCTAATGGAATCAATGTATCACAACAGAGCTCTAATATCTTGTAGTGAAAAATAAAATCTATACTAAATTATTATTAGTTCTAGCATGTTAAAAAACTGTAGTTTGTATGAGTAGACGAAAAGCCAAATAACATCATGGAAGGGACCATTGCAAGAAATTACCTTTTTAATTCCAATAAGGTTAAGCCTATCATCATTTCCGATGGCAAGGACAGCATCTACAACCATAGATGCAAAGAATTCTTTTTCACCACCTATCAGTTTTGACGAGAGTGTTGTGGCGGCACACTTGGCCAATAATGACTTCTTCTCTTCAAGATTTTTCCCTTCTATGCTGACTGCTAGTTCTTTAACCCTTTGAATTGCCTGATGAAAATTTCAGGTTAGCAGGAGTTGGCCTCCAAACTTTGCAGGGAATTAAAAGGTCAGTCATTCAAAAGAAAGAAAAGTAAAGCTGGTCACAAACCATATTGCCAGCAGTCCTGTAACTACGAATCAGACTATGAGGGTGCACTCCATCCTCAACGTAAGGTTTTGCTTCCTTCAAGAATTCTGCAGCAAGAAGCACCACAGTAGTTGTCCCATCACCAACCTGAAGTAAACAAGAGATAGGTCTGGTTAAATCTTAATGTCCCAGTTTGATCGGCATCACAAGCAGCTAAAAGATTGATGTCACTAGACAGCATTATACCAACAATATAGGACCAGCTGTAAAAAATCAACTGTTGCAATGCATAACACTTTTGCTTCTTACTAATGAGCAATTAGGCACAGACTCCAACAAAATACAATCATTTCAAGCAAGACATAGCCTGAAAACCAGAAATAGTTTCTTCTTGTGCGAATGTTAAAATATGATTCATTATAAGTACGATAATAATCAAGTTTGGGTGGCAGCAGAAGCTCATATGGTTCACAGAGAAGCAAGGAACTTCTTGAATGACCCAATGACACATTTAGATGCCCCTAATCTATATTTCAAATCACAAATTCGCATCTTCCGGGTCAATATCGGAGTCCATCCATGAGCTAATTGTGAGCTCATGAGTCAGTCCCAAGAACAAACAGGGTAGGCTATTGCATTCTAACGAATTCAAGCTACTTAACTCGGATTAAATAACATGCAATCTTGTAAAAAATACATCACAGTTCCATTTGCAAACAACAACGCGTGTTTTCATACAACAACTCCTAGAAAGCTCAAATTACAGACAAATTGCACGCATACACTGGACTCATTTTATTCGGTACGAACAGTAGAAATTACCAGAGCACCAGACATGCCTATACTTGGGGGCTTTGAGGAGCGCTTGTGCTGCTGCAAGTAACGACATGTAGATAGATGCATACCTCGGAGTCCTGCGACTTGGCGATGTCGACGAGGATCTTGGCGGCGGGGTGCACGATGTCGAGGAGGCGCATGATAGTGGCGCCGTCGTTGGAGATGGTGGTCCCGCCCTTGTCGTCGTGGATGAGCTTGTCCATCCCGCGGGGGCCCAGCGTGGTCCGCACCGTGTCCGCCACCGCCGTGCACGCGCTGATGTTGCTCACCACCTGTGCGCGCCCCTGCGACGTGTCCGTCCCCTCCTTGAGCAGGATGATCTGCGGTTGCTGCGGAACCAAAACGAAAACCCCCACGAAACGAGCACGCAAATCAGAATCATCAATCCCAAGCTTGCTTACGAGAGTGGCGGCGCTACGGCGCTGATGGATTAGGGTTTCGTGGTGGTGCTTACCAGCATCGCCGCCATGGTTGGAGGCTGCGTGGAGCTAGGGTTTGGAGGGAGGAGATCTGAGCGGCGAGAGAGAGAGAGAGGAGTCAGGGAGAAGGGTTTTGCGGTTTCAGTCGAGGTTAGACTAGGTGGGCTATTTGTTTCCATTCTAGCCCTTGATTTTCTCTTTCAGTGGCTGGGATGAAGCCACGTCAACATATTTCCCCTCCATGTCGAAGGGGAGGCCAGAACTTACCGTTTTCACTTTTGCGGTGCCATTTTTCTCCTTGTATGTGTATCTGCAAGGATGTGTAATTTTCAGTGACTAATATTTATTGTGATATATAAAATTTTATACTGCAATACAACAACAATATTTTATAAAGAACATATGAGTTTGTTCGTTTTTAACTATCTAGTCGTCACATATAGACTAGGTATATAACAAGTAGATCAACCATAATTTGATATATAACCATATAATAAACCCTTAGACAGATTATTCGCTTGCAGATATGTTACTTATAACTTAAGGAGTGTTTGGTAAAGGTAACTTTAAGATTGGCTTCTAATAAAAGCTTAAAAAGCTGGAGTTGGAGCCCAGTTGAAGAAGCTTCGATGGCTTCGAAAGCATGGGAGAGAGAGAGTATGTCCAGTCCTGACATTTGGTAGCCTAAAACAAAACTGATTTAAAGGCTGTTCTACGAACATATGCAACATTTTCCTAGAAAAATACACTTCTTATTCAGCTAATTAACCGTGAACTTACGCATCCGCAAAAACGCTACGTAATAACCGCAAAAAAAAACTACGTAATAAGGGCTTGTTTAGAATATAGAGATTTTATAGGAGACGATCAATTCATATAAAATTTGGAAAAAAAATCAAATGATTTCAAACGGGGCATAAAGATGCTTTTAGTGTTAAGAACTCATACAAATCTCGAGTTTAGAACTTAAACAAACCAAATGTTTAATCAAATAAGATGGTCGCAACCGAGATATGAGACTTTATAAATATTAATTTACGCTATTATTTCCATGATTAGTATGGAAATTTATAGATTTTTCCCATGACTAATAAATGAATATGAATGATTTTTTTGTTGTAATTGGAATATACGCGTTCACCAACAAAAGCTATTCAAAAGTGCAGTATAGACATCATGAATTAGGGATTGTTCTTTTTAGTTTTGGTTTCTGCTTTTGACTTTTCTATAGTAACTGACTTTTAAACGGAATGTTTTTTTAAAACGAGGTTTACTAATTAATTGTAGTACATACTGTCCTGACTTCATTTATATCGGCAAAACCGCACGTAAATTTCTATTACTCTGTAATCTCTCGTACGAACAGCCAAAAGCCACAAGTCATAACCAAAAGCTATAAGCATCAATAAAAAGGAACAAGCCCTTAGTCCTCTCCAAAAAAAAAATCACGAACTAGCGTTTTCATAGACTACACAATTTATAGCATGATAAATTAATGAAAAACCAACTAAAAAGCTGGAAAATGGTACTATAGCTACATTGGCCGCAATGGCAGCTAGGGAAGGAATAGATATAGGGCTGTGTCTTTTTGGCTGAGACTTATGGCTTTTAACTGTAGCTTGTGGCTTTTGGGTTGTTCGTGCGAGAGATTACAGAGTAACAGAAACTCACATGTAGTTGTTGCCGATATAAATGAAGTCGGTACAGTATGTACTACAATTAACTAATAGATTTTATCTTGAAAAGGCACTCTGTTTAAAAGTTAGTTACAGTAGAAAAGTCAAAAATTGAAAAAGAACATGACCATATATTAGCTTGCTTTATTTACTTTATTTATATAACTTTAAATAATAATAACACAGCAAAGACTACAAGCAGGTTCTTTTAGACTTATAGTTTGGTTTTCTAAAAGAACTAGCTTTTAAACGGAGTGTCTTTTTAAGATATGTTCCATAAATCGATTGTAGTAGATATTATTTTGACTTCATCTATATCGGCAAAATTGCACACGAGTATCTCTATTGTAAACAACTAGAATTCAAAATTTTAAATTAAAAGATATAAGTTATAATTTAAAAGAACTCAATTTACATGTGAGGTCTTTGTAATTAGTGGATCCACTCTTTTAAGTGCATGCACACAGTAGGGCCCTCGGTTTCAAGGGCTGTAGGCAGTCACCCCCCCTGGCAGAACGGGTCTGGAGAGAGTGGGGTGACAGAAAAAGCCGTGCCGCTCGAAGAGGAAAATAAATTTGGCATGATGCAATATTTTTAGCGCTTAGGGTTGTGTTTGGTTTAGAGACAAGGTGGGATGGGATGGTCATGTCCCTGATTTTGGGATGGGATGATCCCATTTTTTGTTTGGTTAGGGGATAGAGTCATCCCTGTTTTTTGTTTGGTTGGAAGGATAAAGTGGGATGGAATGGTCTCATCCTTTGTTTGGATGGAAGGATGAAGGTGGGACATGTGTGGCCTTTGAGTTTTTTTTAAAAAAAATTGGAGGTTATTGTTGATATGTTTGTATACATAAGCCTTTGAGTTTTTTTAAAAAAAATTAAACAAAATAGTACTTAAGAAAACAAAGAGGTGGGATGACTCTGTCCCACGTGGGATGACTCTGTCCCATGAAAAAAAGAGGATTGTCTGGTCCCGGATCTACAAGGAATATTCCTAGTGGGATGTCCTTGACTCTGCTTGTCCCGGAAGCAAACACCACCCCAAGGTGGGATATCCCACCTGGGACGTCCCCGTCCCTCGAACCAAACACTGCCTAGAGCAACTTCAGCAGGACCCTCAAACAAACCCTTAAACCAAAATTTGAGGGCTGAGGACAAAAATATAGGTTCAGCAGGACCCCTACTCGAGCCCTCAAAGTAGGAGGCCCTCAAATTCACCCATCAAGCCCTCATTCACGGGACCTGGAGGAAACCCCTACTTTTGAGGGCCTGAGTAGGGACCCAGCTGGACCTGTGTTTTTGTCCTCAGCCCTCAAATTTTGGTTTAGGATGATGAATGGGTCCCACATGGCAGTGTCTATTAGGATGAATTTGAGGGCCCTAATTCGAGAGCTACTATTGGAGTAGATGCAAAAAAATCAAGCTATCAAATGTTAGGAGAGCTCTCACTGGAGATGTTCTTACACAGGTACCCTGGCCGCATATCGCCGGGCAATGAATTCGGCCCGAATGGGGGAAAAGCCCACTGTCCAGTGACGACAGGCCTTGTTGGGTCATCTGGGCCAAGCCGAATCTTCTATTCGAAGTTTTTTGAACACCTGTTGAGGTCACAGAGGGAAAATAATAATAATTTCACAGGAGGGGAGCGTGCGATGCGGGTCCCCCGCTTTCAAATGCCGCCCCGTTCAACGCCTAGAGGGAGAAGAGGAGCGGAGGAGCGTAGGTTTCCGTTTCGTCACTCGTGCTGCTGCTTGCGTCCGCCGCCGAGCACCCGAGCGCCGCGACGAGGGAGTCCGGGGATGGAGATCGCGCGATCCGCCGCCGCGGCGGGATGCTCCAAGGAGCACCAGAAGATCTACGCCGACTGGTTCTCCCTCGCCGACCCAGGTGGGTCGTCTCGCTCTCCTCGCTCCCGCGTCCGCCCCGAAACCCCAAACCCTGATGCTTACTTGCTTCTCCGGTGACCTCGCTGCAGATGGGGACGGCCGCGTCACGGGCCCCGACGCCACCAAGTTCTTCGCCATGTCCGGCCTCTCCCGCGCCGACCTCAAGCAGGTGAGGCAGCCACCCCCGCCACTACCCGAGTCCTCGGGTCCCTCGAGTGTCGCTGCTGGTTGGTTGATACGAGTCTACTAATCCCTTTGCGTTTCGGCAAATCTGTGTGGATTCAAGGTCTGGGCGATCGCGGACTCCAAGCGGCAGGGGTACCTCGGCTTCGGCGAGTTCGTCACCGCGATGCAGGTCTGCTCCATTCCTTTTCCTCTCCTCTCTTGTTTGTGCATCAATCGTAGCCTGTGCCGCTGGTAAGGAAAGATGTGGATGCGCTTGTGCGTTGCTGATTATTGCGTCTTTTCCAAATTGCAAACCGCAGCTCGTGTCTCTGGCGCAAGCGGGGAATGAGATCACCCAGGACAGTCTGAAGCGTGAAGGTAATCTGAGATGCATCCGTTTCCCTTTTTGTCCTGTGAGTTTATTTGTGTCTGGGTATATGAACTAGATAGTTTGTGATGGTTCTTGCAGACCTGAGCAGCTCGGACCCGCCTGTGATGGAGGGCCTCGATGAACTGCTTGCTGTAAGTATATAATCTACAGCTTATGTGCCACTGGACCGCATTTTTCACTTCTCACACTATGATGTTGCAATGGATGATTGATTTTCAGATATCAAAGGCCATGGTAAAGCGAGTGCACCCAGAAGGCAATGGTAAGAAATATGCTCCCGCCTAGCGAATCATGTATCAGTGAGTTGGCTGCGATGCTAACCATTTCATTCGTGCAGGCACCCCTCAGGTCCAAGCACCTTCTACCAATCACTGGTTCAGTTCAAAATCAGCAAAGAAGGTACTAGACTTATGCGGTGTTTCAAGATCTTGTACATGTTGTGAGCTTAATTTACACCATGTCTATCAACAGGGCAAATATCATGTTGCTCTTTTGGCTAAATAGCTGAACTCTTATAGATTGTTGTTGAGTCATTGAAATTGTCATAGTTTTCTCTAATGCCAAGTAGAGCATTGCAGTTCAACAATTGAATTGTTTTTTTAACTTCATTTGGCTCTTTGCAGGCGCAGATGCCTCTGACTGCTGTTACTTCTGTAATCGATGGCTTAAAAAGACTATACATCGAAAAATTGAAGCCTTTGGAAGTTGCATACCGGTTCAACGATTTTGCTTCCCCATTACTGGTATAGACTTTTGTTCATAGTTTAGGTACCCTAGAAGTTTCAGATGACAATGTTCTCATGTTCTTTCATGCGGATTGTTTTCTTGTGTCATTACTTACATGGCATTACATTGATTCTACAATTTTCAGACAAACAGTGATTTCGATGCAAAGCCAATGGTCATGCTCTTGGGTCAATATTCTACAGGGAAAACGACATTTATTAAGCATCTGCTGAAAACAAGTTACCCAGGTTCAGCTTAATCTAATACAAGAACATTTGAGTTTCAGTCTTAGCCACACCATCTGTTTTTGGTGTTAATGTCATCTGATAGTATCAGAGTGTAACTTTAGTTTGCTCTTTTCAATTGCAGGAGCCCATGTCGGACCAGAGCCAACTACTGACAGATTCGTAGTTGTCATGGTAAATGTTTGGATACTGGATTTGTTGGATTGTTATTATTTGAGCATATGAACTATGAGGGAACTTCTCTAAAATATGCCAAGCGTATATGATTGATCTTGAATTCATGTACAAATTAAAATTTTAGTATTTTACACTTTGTGCTCTCGAAATACCATTTTTGTTTAACCGATAAACTATTTTAACATTTTTACCAAGTTAGGCTAGTTCATCGTCAATGGACTGCTAAAAGTTTATCAGTGTTAGCTGAGTTATTTTTATTTTCACTGGCAAACATCAGCTGTTTCTGTTATAAAATACTAAGATGCAATAATGACATACATTGTACTCCCTTTCTTCTAAAATGCAGGGTTCACATATGAACCAATGATACTAAAGTATGTTTGTCCAGTTTAATAAGTTTTGTAGCATGAAATATGCTCAGCAGCTGACCTATCATGTGATAATTTTTATAACTACTTTTGTTTCTATGGTTAGCCATTAACATAATTTGATGAGGTTTTAATATAACAATCCAAGAGTTTTGAGAAAGAGAGGATTACAGCACAAATGGATCTGGGTTCTTTGTTTACTGAAAATATCATGTGGGCACAAAACACAACTGTTGTTTTGTTTATCCTCCTTTGTCGTGGCACTATAATTGTTCATCAAAGTTTCCTTGAATGGCTGAAGTTACATGCACCACCTGTAGAATATTTCTTGATTTATTTTAAATTGTTCAAAAGAAGATTTGCCGCTGACCTTTTACATCAAATCTAATAAGTTTACATTGCCGTGTTGGCTGCTACTGTTAGTATATATTTAGATTTCTTCCATTGATATCTCAGATTAAGTTTTCTTTCATCACATCAGTCAGGATCTGATGGAAGGACTATTCCTGGCAATACTATTGCTGTTCAAGCTGACATGCCATTCACTGGTCTCACAACATTTGGGGGTGCATTTCTATCGAAGTTTGAATGCTCTCAGATGCCACATCCAGTAAGCTTTAACTGTGATACTTATACATGTAGAAGATATTCATTCGAGAAACTGATGCCTGCCTTGTTTTTTTTAAGCTACTAGAGCATATCACCCTTGTCGACACTCCCGGTGTTCTCTCTGGTGAAAAGCAACGGACCCAACGTAGCTATGATTTCACTGGTGTAACTTCATGGTTTGCTGCTAAGTGTGACCTTATTCTTCTTCTGTTTGATCCTCACAAGCTCGATATTAGTGATGAGTTCAAACGTGTCATTGCATCTTTACGTGGGCATGATGACAAAATACGCGTAGTGCTGAACAAGGCAGATCAAGTTGACACTCAGCAGGTAGAGTTTTTTTGTTGCAATCAATTTGTATGGCCCATTAGGTTGATGCATTGTTTTGTTTATCGAAAATGTTAATCTTGTACATATGAATCACCTTTTCCCCTTATTCATGCTGCAGCTTATGAGAGTGTATGGTGCACTGATGTGGTCTCTTGGGAAAGTACTAAATACCCCTGAGGTTGTGCGCGTTTATATCGGGTAATTTCTGATGTCTTTTTTCCTTTATCATTCTTCTATCCAAGGTTCCAAATACCGGAACCGGAAGAAATCTCGGCCGGCGGCTGGTAACGGTAACCGGGCGGTTACCGGAAAAACCGGTCATAATTTGAAAATCAATATTTAAATTTTGAGATGTTTTGAAACCGGTAACCAGAAAAAACCGGCAAAAATTCGAAAATCAAAAAATGATACCGGCCTGTTTTTTCAGTTACCGGTCTCCACCGGTAAAAATGGTAACCGGCGGTTACCGGCCGGTAACCGCCGGGATTTTGAACCCTGCTTCTATCTATAATGCTTTAGTAAGCTTACTTCTAGAGACTGGAGGTTGTACAGCTCAAGTACACTATCAATAACAATCCTGTATGTTGAATATTTCTAGAAGTCCAAAATATATATTTGATTTACATCAGGGTGTGGATGAATCTCCACATTTGTTATCTGTGGATCATTGAAGTATACAAACAAAATGTCTGAATCCAGTACTGTCAGTTCATGGTTTTGCATTGTAACCTGAAACTCACTTCCAAACTAATATTTGCAGGTCGTTCAATGACAAACCAGTCAATGAATCAGCTGTTGGGCCAATTGGAAAAGATTTGTTTGAGAAAGAGCAAGAGGATCTCCTTTCTGACCTCGTAGACATACCTAAGAAAGCCTGCGACCGCCGGGTATGTTGTTATCTCTCATTTGTCTGAAACTCTGAATTCTTCTATGAAGTTCTTAATTTTCAAGTGAATGCCTCAATTTGTATCTGCAGGTCAATGAGTTTGTTAAACGTGCTAGAGCTGCCAAGATTCATGCCTATATAATTGGCTATATGAAGAAGGAGATGCCTGCAATGATGGGGAAAGCTAAGGCTCAACAGCGACTCATAGACAACTTAGAAGATGAGTTTGCAAAGGTACTTACAGACAACAGCGACTCAAGATTCAGTTGTTAGAATCTTTCAGTTCTTCCATTGGGCAGGGAAATCAAATGTATTCATGCTACATAATCTTCATGTGCTTGCATTTGACTTCGAACTATTTTCATTACTCTCCTTCTGCGCAACATTCATGCTCGACTGATGCTTGCAATCCGGTGGAAACAGGTCCAAAGGGAGTACCATCTTCCAGCCGGAGACTTCCCCGACGTGGAACACTTCAAAGAGGTGCTGGGTGGGTACAACATCGACAAGTTCGAGAAGATCAAGCCCAAGATGGTGCAGGCCGTGGACGACATGCTCGCATATGACATCCCAGAGCTCCTCAAGAACTTCAGCAACCCGTACGAGTGAACTTACTGACCTCTCGTCAGTTGTAAGGCCTAAGAGAGAGATGTCGACGGTTGCTTGCTGCCTGCCCGCCCTTTTGTCAAGACTGAGAGGATGTCACCATGTTGAGAGATGCATAAGCTGTTTCTTTTCATTGTCATTGCTGTATTGCCGTACTCGTAAGAAGGGTGGTACTTTTTCTAATACATTTTTCCATTTGAGCGGTGCGAAGGTAGCAAAGCGATATGCTCTTGTTGCTGGGCTGCACCCAACACAATGCATTATGCATCGCTGATCTACCCTATTACGGTATTTTTTCTCTGTGAGGGTGGGTACAATAAACTCCGCCTGAATAGTTTCCTATATAGCTTGACCTAGGATAGGAAAAAGAGAATACTCGATGATGAGCCAACGGGAAAAAATGCTATTTTTTAATTGAATGAAATTATGGTGGGTACAACAAGCTGCGTTATTGCCTGAACTTAAGTTTTATGTGTGGAAATTGGTAACCCACAGAATACACATCTTTAAGGCTCTTTCTAGAACATAGGCATTGCATGGGAATTCTAAATAAACAAAACTCGCACAAAATTTCTGCATTCCAAGCAGCTCAAGAGCTCGATTAGCTTAGGGCTTTCAACAGGTTTGGCGTCCTCTCACTGATGGCTTTGACTCAAATTTTGAATTTTGGCCATCGCATCGCCGCATGATTCATATCCAGATTGATACTCACTTACGATTTTGGTTGGTACAAATGTTGGGCTTTAACGTGTACTACATTTAACTTATAGACCCTAATCTTGAAAAATATCATTTTCTAAGTTTTTAGTATTTTATAGAAAGGTTTACTGTCTTCTTACCAAAAATTAAAAGTCATGCCCTTAGCTCTTTCAACAGGTAAGATGGCGTCCTCTCAAATTTTTAAATTTTAGTGCGCTCAAACGACCCCGAATCCATCGCATCGCCGCATGTTTCCCTATCCACGACCTACGCCTAATTTGTAGACCCCATCAAGAAAATACTGAATAGCCGAATATTAAGGCTCCACTCGTTTCAGCAATAACTTTTGGTTTTTGATTTACTATTTTTTTTAATTTTATCCTTTTCTAACTTTTTTTAGTATTTTATAGATTATTTTCTGTCTTTTTAGTAAAAAAAATTATAATTCATTATCATACTGAGTATCTCCTTGGTCTCTCTGGTCGCTAGTAACAGATGGTGCATTGGAACTGCCACCACCACAAAGCGCGCCAGAAAATCATAAAAAATCCACACCCACTCAGCGACGCCAGCGCCGAGCGGGAGAGGAAACACGCGGAGCGGAGCGGAGATGCGACGAGGACCCGGGCCGGCCAACCCAACCCCGAGACGTGGACGTGCACGCGGTCGGGAGAAATAAACAAACTGACGCGACGCCGGGTCGTGGTGGGGCCGCCGCGTCAGGCAGCCCAGCCGGGCCGTGCCGACCGAAGAGGGCGCGCGCGCGCACGGGAGGGGGAGGGAGGGAGGAAAGCCTAACGCGGAGTCGCCGAGGAGAAACCAAGAGAGCAAGAGGAGAGGGGAGGGGAGGGGAGGAGGCGAGAGTCGTCGACGCGAGCGCGTCGAGGGAGAGACGAGAGTAGGCGATGCGCCGGTCGAGGCCGCCGCCGGCGCCGGCGGGGGCGGGGGCGGAGGTCAGGTACCGCGGGGTGAGGCGGCGGCCGTCGGGGCGGTACGCGGCTGAGATCCGGGACGCCGCCAAGAAGACCCCGATCTGGCTCGGCACCTTCGACTCCGCCGAGGCCGCCGCGCGCGCCTACGACGCCGCCGCGAGGTCTCTCCGAGGCGCCGCAGCCCGCACCAACTTCCCCTCCGCCGCTTCCTTCTCCGCGGCGCGGGTGCCCCCGGTTCCACCGGCGGCGGCCGCGGCCACCTCTAGCCACAGCAGCACCGTCGAGTCCTGGAGCGGCGGCGCCCCCGCCGCCGGAGTCCTCCCGGCCGCCGCAGCCGCGCGCGGCGGCGCTCCGGCCGCCGAGGACTGCCGCAGCTACTGCGGCTCCTCCTCGTCCGTGCTCTGCGAAGACGGCGCCTCGGGCGCCGGCGGCGACGAGGCAGCCGCGCCCCGCTGCTCGCCGCTGCCGTTCGATCTGAACCTGCCGGCCCCGGCGCCGGCGGGGGCAGCCGACGAGATGGATTGGCGCTGCGACACGCTGCTCCGCCTCTAGCCTCCGAGAACCAACCACTAGCAGCAAGAACTGCCTCTTGTTCTTGGGCTAATGCGGTGGCGCACTGGCGCTGCTGCTACTTCTAAGTGCTACTACCTCGATAGAAATGGGTAATTTTTGCTTGGGCTTTTTAGTCTCCTTTTACCACTCAAGATTTGATACTCCCAGGTGATAATGTGAATAACTTTATCATGTAATCCTGGGGAAAATATCGTCTTTTCGCCATCTTTCTCTGTATCTATCTATGATCTATCCACGGCTTGTTGCTATTCTGTTATCAGTTGGTAGAAATGTAATGGGAGAGTTCTAAAGAAAAAGAAATGTAATGGAAGAAAGCAAGAGGAAGTTTTACATGTGACTGGTACTAGCTACTACATTTGGTGTTCTCCATTGCAGCATTGTGTAGCATAGCCAGAAAACATTGGCATCAGCAATTGCTCTACCATTCTTGTGATATTCCTGCTCACATGACACATCATCATTCAGCACTAGCCACTGGCTAAAGACGAGCAAGGAACATCATAAATTTGGGCTAAAGTAGCTAAATACTAATTAGGGACCTCACAAGTTTGGGCTAAAGTAGTTTGTTAGGAACATCAGTATGTTAGTTGTGGCGCATGTTTGGACTAGGGGAATTTGGTTGGAATTCAGTTCAAATCTATACCAAATCCCACTTAAATCTCCTTCATTCCAATAAGCCATCCAAATTTGACCTCCCAGGCTGCCTCGGAGTTTAGCCGATCATGGATCATAATACTGCTCTGATGTATGTTCTTGACCATGACATGCTAAACTCTGCTGAATCCAAATCTAGCAGCAGATGCATAACTCTCCTCTGAATCTCTCCCTGGCCTGTGTTTTTAACTTGTCCGACTGCGACCAAGTTGCGAGCCTGAAAGGCCTTCCGTGCTTCTGCTGCTTCTCTGGCATGATGTGCGTTTTCTTGGTGCTAATCTCAACTTCAGAGTCGGATGCAATCGCGTGTAGCTGTAGTCTGCTTGTACTGCGTTTCCATTTGGTACAGCTGATTAGTGATTACGCACTGCCAGACGTGTGTCGATCCATGGTAGAAACGTGTAGAATACCAACATAAATTGCCACTCCTGCGCTGTTGGCGATGCCTTCCATAGTTTCATTCAGAGTTGTGTCATGTGGCGCTTTGGTAGCCTGTCGGCCCATTACTCGGCAAAAGACTCACTTTACCGAGGAACACGCACATTAGAGTAGCATAGCAGAAGCAACTGCAATGGATTTGATTGACGTGGTTTTAATAATTCATTAAGTATAGCCTTAATACTCAATTAAGACCTTAGATCAATATGGTCGTAAGCTTTCAAAGAGGGTCACTGTATGTTCACCCGACTAACTACCACTCAAAGATCTCACGAACTGGTACATGCGAATAAAGCATGTGCTTTATCTCCCTCCTAACCGCACGATGAATCGGCCCTACGCCTCTAACGACAACCACTTTTGTGGGTGTCTCATGATTCTCTTCCACTGATAATAACCGAACAATTATTATCAGGATACTATCGCTGACAGCAACCGTTCGCTCGACTGGACGGGACAAATCAACAAGGCATCTGCTCACGTAGACAACCGATACCTCTTCGACGCTACTTAAAGTTGGCGAGAGGGAAACAACGAATAACAACAAAAGAGAGGAACAACAAACAAAGACACAGGCAGTCTATTACAGAGGTAAAAAATAGCAATCTAGGGCTAGTAGTATCCTCTTTGTAATATCTCATTAAGAGCATCTTGTAACTAATTCATAGCAATAAAGATAGTCTCTATTTTCCTCCTAAATCCTCTGAGGGACTTAACTTTTTTCTTACAATTCATAAAATCGGCGATTTCATCATCGACATCGATAAACAAAACATTTCAGCTCATTACTTGGCAAAAACTCACTTTACTGAGGAACATGCACATCAAAGTAGCATAGCAGAAGCAAATGCAGTGGATTCGATAAATAAAGCAATTAAAAGATAGTTTTACAAATAAACTTGGACACAAATGAACTTAACTCTGACTTATAACAGGGATCACGTCCTATGGTGAAACCATAGACGAAATGCTATCTCCATGTACATCTTCTAGGATTGTGTTGCCATAGCGAAGCTTCCAGTTCTATCCTTCTATTGCATGAAGTCAGCCATCTCCTTCATCTTGATGTTCAATGAAGAACCCTCCTGTGTCTATCATGTGTAGCAATCTAACAAAGGGGAATATAATATAGGGATGAGTACAAAAGTTACACAACAAGTCCAATTTAGCAAGCCAACAAGAATATGTCCAATAATCTTGCCTTCATATATACTTCTACTGAACCATCGAGGATCAAAGTCTACCAAGATATCATGCATATTGGTAAAAGACATTTGTTATTAAAGATCAAGTTTTAGATTATAAAATCTATGAACAGGAGACAACCATAGGTTGTTAGAACCTCCTGTAGTTTCCTTTCTAGTCACGTTCGCAGTTCCTGCCCGGAACATGGAGTGACCATCCACAATTCATACACTCTGCAAAGGTGTGCCACTTTACCCATACGCGTCTTAGTCTTTATGCCGGATCATTTAAGACACTTTCTTTGATGTGCGGTAAGACTAAAGACACAAAGCCTTTCATCGGTCCTATTTGCCAATATCTCTACCCGCTAGTACAAAACTATTGACATTGTAGATGGACATCGTCCGCTACACAACCGTGCATATAAAGCCCTGAACATCTAAACCACCATCGGCGGTTCGTGAGTCCTTATGGGTACTGACACCTACCCAAGCGTTCCTTAGCTTACACCCGTCCCATATTAGGTCATGTGGTTAGCGCAGATGTTAGAGCATCTCCAAGAGTGCTCCTAACCAGCCTCCTAAATTTAAATTTAGGTATTTAGAAGAAAAATAGTCCTCCAACAATACCCCTAAATAAACTCTTATCCTAAATGAGCCCCTAAATCATCCTTCAAAACTCTCAAAAGTAGGAGCACTCCCACCACCCCTGAATTTCTTCGCGCGTAATTTTTTTCTGCTACGCGCGCACTCTTCCCTTTCTCCCGCTATCCTGCGAAGAGATAGCTTTTTCTTCGTTCCTCCTCCATTCCCCCTCCAAAATAGTGCTACCCCAGCCCCATCATCTGGCGCCGCCCCGTCGTCCTCCCTCCCGCCGCGCCACATCGCCGCCTCCCGTCCTCGGCGCCACTCCGTCGTCCGACGCCGCCCCGCGTCCTCATCTCGCCACATGCCCGCCTCCCCGTCCTCCGGCGCCACTCCGTTGTCTCGTCCTCCCACACGCCGCGCCTCCCCGTCCTCCGCGCCGCTCCGCTGTCTCATCCTCCCACATCGCCGCGCGCCCGCCCCTCGGCGCCGCTCCGTCGTCCCGACACCGCCCCGCTGCCTCGTCCTCCCACACGCCGCGCCTCCCGTCCTCGGTGACGCTCCGCTGCCTCATCCTCCCACACGCCGCGCGCCCCGCCCTCCGCGCCGCTCCGTCGTCCGACACCGCCCCCGTCGTCCTCGTCCTCCCACATCGCCCGCGCCTCCCCCGTCCTCTAGTGCCGCTCCCGTCGTCCTCATCCTCCCACATCGCCCGCGCCGCCCCCGTCCTCCGGCGCCGCTCCCGTCGTCCGACACCGCCCCGGTCGTCCTCGTCCTCCCACATCGCCCGCGCCTCCCCCGTCGTCCGAGTCCTCCCACACGCCGCGCCGCCTCGCCCTCCGCGCCGCCCCGTCGTCCTGTACAAATATAACAGGTAGCATGCGTTCTTTTTCCAGGGAGCTCCAACTCCTCTATCGCATTATCAATGAATCACCTTGCTCACTGGTCCTTCTCATACCATGTCACGGCATGAGATATACATGTATTCCATCATGGTGTTGTATATAGATATCGCTTTCACTATTGAGGTTCGATTGATAAGAACGAAAAACCATTTACGTATGGTAGCAAATGAAGTTTTAATTAGGTGTAATTTGTTTACCAAAAGCAGCAATCTCTGCAATACATCCACTACTCAAGACTAGGCAATGGACCACATGGTGATACATGGCAAAACATTACACTGATTTGATGAAAAACAACTTATAGTTGTATTAACAGCATTGTACAGTGTAGAAAATTCAGAATTGAGTTATAATAGCACTGTTCTTTTATTCATAGCACTGCACTGTACTGATCTCTTTTGAGATAATGGACTATACTAATCTCTTACAGGGCATATGGAAGGAGATGGATATTTTACTAATTTGTTGAATGATGGGAGCAATCCATTGCTTTGGGATGGACTGGGTAGCAATCCTGAAGAGCAAATTGTGGAAGTTACTCCCAGTGTGACAACTAGCCAAAAAAGAACACATAATTTCAGCATGAAGGAAGATGAACTATTGGTGTCAGCATGGCTCAATGTGAGTATGGATCCTATTCAAGGCAACAATCAAAATAGATCGACATATTGGAATCGAATACACGAGTACTTCCACTCGAATAAGGACTTCTCCTCAGATCGCAACGCAAATTCTCTCACGCATCGTTGGGGTGTCATTCAAGAAAATGTTAATAAGTTTACTGGATGTGTAGCCCAGATTGAGGGTAGAAGGCAAAGCGGTGTGACAGCCCAAGACAAGGTAACGCCAACACCTATATGCTCTCATTTTTTTTATCTGGTTGTACAAACACATTTTTTCATCTGGTGAATTGTACAGATTGTGCAGGCAAAAGTTTTGTTCAAGGCCCAAGATCCTAAACATAGAAATTTTCAATTCCTGCATTGTTGGAATATGTTGGGAACATTAGCCAAAGTGGATTGCAAAGCAAAAACAATTGTCAGCTCAAAATCACTCTCATAAAAAGCAGAAGGCTACCATTGATTCAAGTCCCACAGATTGTACTCCTACTAATCCTGATGACAGCGATTCTAGAAGTCCAACATGCCATGTCCTAAAGAGGCCAATGGGAAGGAAGAGGGCAAAAGAAGCAGCACGTCAAGGAGGAGGTCATGTGTACAGCGAGGCGTTAGAATATTTGTGGTCCAAGAAGAAAGACACTGATGATGAGAAAGAGCGCAAAAAGAGGAGAGATATGCACAAGCACATGCACTAGAACAAGAATTGTTTGCGCTTAAGAAACAAGAGTTCAACTTCAAGAGAACACTAGAGGAAGAGCGGATTATGACAGTGGATATTAGCGGCATGGATGTCCAGCAGCAGCAGTACTATAGGCTCCTTCGGGATGAGATCATCGCTAGACGTAGTACAAATTAGTTGCTTAATTTATTTTTTTCATTCTTCTTAGTTTGCATTAAAATGCTGAACTTGTCTCTATGCTCAAAGTATCTTGCTTGTCAGTATGAACTGCTACACATCTTTCTTGTCAACTCCACATTTGATGAATCGTCAATCTGTGAGAAACCATTACACTTGTGATGAATTGTTGAGAGCTGTCTGATGTCAGCTATGCAATTGTTCTCATTTCTTACATTTACATATTAACTCTTAGGCTAGAGGAGAATGATTGGATACTTTACTTGGGAAAGATCAGGTATACTTTACTTGCGAAAGATCAGGTATGAACTGAGCATTTTCATATATGCTACAATGGCAGTACATTGAAAACATGTTACTGTTTCTATGATAATGGAAGCAAGATCAGAAAGGGTTACTCAACTCTAGATTCCAGGATTCGTTGCGAGTCACCGATGCCGTAGAGACACAATTTCTATGACTTTTGACTTGTGATACCAACAAGAATTCTGTTATCTGCAAGTGGGCCAAATTGATGACATGGCAAGTTTAAAATTTTAGGAGATGGAGATATAGGAGAACTGCTGTAAAATTCATAGATTTTAGGGAGAGTTGGAGTTTAGGATAGCTCCTATTTAAGATTATAGGGGATCAATTATAGGAGCACTCTTGGAGATGCTCTTACGGTGTTAGATCGTCTCCTATCAATTGTTATTTAACCTTACAGTGATAACCCATATGTAAGGGAGGCCTTGACAACCAAAGTTCCATTCCCTGACCTCCCACTACCAGCCATATTATATTTCAATGCACCGACTGCTCCACCAACTGATCAATCGTCCAAATGTAATTCCATCATACATATAATCGGGGGTGGAACTAGAACGAAAATAACCGGGGTTCATCGCTTCACCATACATATAACAACATATGTAATTTTTAAATAGTATTGAGCTAAATACTAATATATCTGGCAATTTTTAGCATTAATACTTCAACATAAACGTGGCAATGTATGATGATAAAGAAGCAGTGATCGAAATGCTTACTAAAATAAAAAAGCCCGATAATAAAATTGGTTAATTGCAGCAAACTGAAGGAACTAAGAGCGAAACCACAGAAAAAGTTGGTTGATATTGGTAAAATACATTATCCGATCTCAATAGCCTGTTAAACGAGAACAAAATTACTTAAAGTTTTTAAGTAAAAAATAGTAGAATGATCATATGTAAGTTAATACATTACCTTCTAGTATTTACATTCTTTAAAGTTCATACAAGGATGAATCCCAACATTACTGGTAATTTTCATTAATTATTGTTTCTCTATGTAGCAAATAAGTATATCATTCATAAAATCATTACCAATTGATTGAAAAGGTTAATTAGATATTTGTATGTTCAACAGTTCAAAAATAAATATAATAGAAAATATGTCCATTGGGTTATTACTTGCTTGACATTGTAGTCAAATACTACAATTTTGCCTCTAATTTGCAACGACCTAGACCGGTATTTCAAAAATCAAAATTTAAACCCTAAGTCTTAACTCTACAATTCGACAAAAAAATCCAATAATCTTCACATTGAAACTATAACTTATAAATTTAGCCCCCTGTTCTTGAAACAAATAGGAAGAATTGAGAGAAATTTAGAGTAAAGTACACACTGATCAGGTGGATCTAAGCTTCCTTCGGGCAACAAGGGTACGATGCAACAGGGACTAGGCGACGCCACTGCGAGATGGCAGGCAAGGGTGGCTAGTGGCGCCAATTTCTTCCGTTCTTTAGTGACAAGTCACTATCTAGTTGGGTGCGGCTGTGCGGCGGACATGATGCACATCTCTTGACTGACTATGTGAGACGAGCAAATGTCGATGGCTGCTGTGAGGTGACACGTCTTCCCTCTTGGACTGGCTCAAGGGCTAGCTTGGCCTATAGTTGCATCATGGGCCAAGGGAAGTAAAGGCTCCTCGTAGAGTGCTGCTAGCTACTGAAATTTTGGGCCGCTAGTGTTCTCTTCGTTGGGCTTCAAGGAAAAAATCGGGTACAGTGAGTTTAAGATAGGGGGTTCACACATGGGTTGAATGTTTTGATCCCTACTAAAATTTTTTTGGACTCAGTGTCCTTTGACACCAGGTCTAATACCTTGGTTCCGTCCATGGGTATAGCGGTATGGGAGGAGGAGGCGGCAGACAAAGGTAGTGGTGGATGGAGCAGTGGAACGGCAGCACGGTTGGGTTAAGCGTTGTCACAGCCATGGCTAGAGACGGGGGTGGAAGGAATTGACGAGGTTCCAAGAAACATTCGCTTGGGGAGGCAATGCTCGCTGGCCGGGGACTTGGGCTCTCATTTTTGTTTAAATTTATGTTTTTTTTACTATTTGAGGCTTCTTTTATACTGTAGCTATTGATAGCATTTTTAATGTAAATAAATTTAATTTTTTTATAAAAAATATGTTATCCCATCACGGACAATGCAAAGAAACACGGGAAAAAAAGAACGGCAGAAAAGCCCAAGAAAAAACTAGAAACCTAAAAAAAAGGATGAAGTTAAAAAAATAGAAGCTATAAATTAAAAGCTAAAGCTCAAACGTGCGGAGGTAGAGGGGAAGTGAGAGCTGGGTAGGTGTTTTGTCGGAAATCTCTGGGTAGGTGTTTTTTCGGAAATCTTTACTATTTTGGCCTCCCGTGCCAATTTTTTTTCAGTTCTTTATGACTAATTTATAAATTCTGTTTTAAAAATATTTTATTTAAAAGTTAAGTACTGTAACTAAAATGAAAAGTCAGTTCTAGGGGTGATTATTCGGGCTTTTTTGTGGCTTATGGCTGAAAAGCATCAGAATGCTAATTGAAAAACATCAGAATGATGACGATGCTTTTTAGCATAATTAAATTTTAAAACATTAAAAAATATGTTAGCCCATTACGTATAATACAAACAAATACAGGAAAAAAAGAACCGGCAAAAAAGTTCAACAAAAAGTCAAAAGTTTAGAAAAAAACAAAATTCATTAATAATAAAAAATAAATCAAAAACCAGAAACTAAAGTTTTTTGATCACCATCTTAAAATCCGAAAAGAACAGCCTACAAAACGCTCCGTCACGTCACGTTTGTGGATAGAGCGAGCGAGCGAGCGAGCGCGGCAAAGGCGAGGCGAGGCAGGCAAACCTTGCGGTCGAGAAGTTCGAGCTATCCCCAGCCTCCGGCTCCACCCCCGCCGCCTCCTCTCCTCTCATGGCCACCGCCACCGCCTCCCGACTCGCCGTCCCCGCGCCGCGGCCGTCGCCGCCCGCGCCTGGACGCCGGCGACCCGCCCCCTTCTCCGCTCCCTCCCGCACGCGCGCCCTCTCCGCCGCCTCCCGCGGCCGCGTCCTCTGCTTCGCCGCCCCCGCCCCCGCCCGCCTCCCCGCTTCCACCGCCGACGCCGGCCAGGACCGCCTCCAGAAGGTAACCGCCCGTTCGCACAGCCCCGTGCTGTTTCCATCAACTCTAGGCGTACTCCTGTGTTCGTTACTATTCGTTATTAGTACTTAGAAGTAGCCGTCGAGTTAGTGAGTGGGTCACTGCTCACTACTTGTAGTTGTAACTTGTAATTTTGTAGTTTTCTCACCCTAAAATTTGACTAGAATTACCAACTCCGTCATGTTTGAAATCACCAATGCGTAGGCTGCTGTAGTTTATTCGTTCATTTCGTCTGTGTCTTGGTCTGCTAGGTTCCCATTTCCAACATCAGGAACTTCTGCATCATTGCGCATATTGACCACGGGAAGTCGACGCTGGCGGATAAGCTTCTCGAGCTGACCGGGACGGTGCAGAAAAGGGAGATGAAAGAGCAGTTCCTGGATAACATGGACCTGGAGAGGGAGAGAGGGATCACCATTAAATTGCAGGTCGGTGAAAACAAAGTTGTGATTGGTTAAATGAGATGAAGTCATGATTTCCTTCTCGTACTTTGCTAAATAGATTACTTTGTGTGAATGCGGAGAGCAAGGAGGCAAAATTATGCGAAATCAGTTGCCTCTGGCATAGAGAGCTGTTGTGAACTTGTGATTTTGTTAGCTTGCTCTGTCATTATCTTGCTAACTCTCGTCTGGACTGCGGTTTCCTAGGATATTCTTGATATTAAGTGTTTGCTATGTTCTCAGTTTCATAATGTTGTTCTAATCATTTGTTATTTTAGGCAGCTCGGATGCGTTACATCATGAACAATGAGCCTTACTGCCTGAATTTAATTGATACACCAGGCCATGTCGATTTCTCATATGAGGTATAGTGTTACTGTTTTAATTTCAATCCGATAGATGAGATTATGCTGCTGCTAGGAAGCAAAGATAAAATCTTTCTAGAAAGACCAGCAATTACATGAAAATTTTACTCTGCTGAAATTCATAAGGCCTTTTAGTGTGTCTGAGAAGGTACTATGGTAAATTTAGATGCTAGCATGTTTTCAAGATTTGGAGTTGATTAAATCATCTTGCGGAGTGTCTGACTGGTTGCTAGGTTTCCCGTTCTCTTGCTGCTTGTGAGGGTGCACTTCTGGTCGTTGATGCGTCTCAGGTGCAATATATATTTCCTTCCTATAAGTTCCAATAACTATGTGTGTGAAAACATTTGCCTTCTGCGTTCCAGTGCACAGAAGCTAGCTAACTGTTTTCACCAGCTTCCACTTCATCTTTTCACAAAGTAAAATATATCTGGTGTGATAATGCAGGGTGTTGAAGCCCAGACATTAGCAAATGTGTATCTTGCGTTGGACAACAACCTTGAAATCATACCGGTCAGTTTTAACTGTCAGTTTCTAGGCGCAATAATGATTTTCCTGGCTATGTTCTAGTTTTATAAATATTTACCTTTCACTGTTAACAAATCCATATATATTTGACTTTGCCTGAGACTTTGAGATGCTAATTTTATTTTGAATGTTGCATGTTTGCCTTAATAGAATTGGATGCAAACTGAGTAAAGATGACAACCAATATACTGTTTGAGCGAAGCTTATCTGCTTATGTGCCCCTTTCAATCGGCAATAATGAAAAGTTGTTGTAACATAGCTAAGCTCTTGTTTCATTTTGCTCTGTGTGGATGAATACATTTAAGTCTTTACCTGTTTGGCCTTATGAAATGGACAATTTTACATGAAATCTTTTTACAGCTTCTCAATTTTTTTCTATTTGACAGATGACTTTGTATTCTAGTTTAGGTTCTAAACAAAATAGATCTTCCTGGGGCTGAACCTGACCGTGTCGCACAGGAGATTGAAGAGGTACTCTGAAAGTATTGCCCCTTTTTAAGACTTGCCTTCTAGCTGGATCCTGCTGAAATCAATTTCTTCTATTTTCCATTCGAAGTTGTGGCCCATTGGTTCTTACTAGTACAAATTCATCCTTGTCTTTTTTGTTCTCAGATAATTGGAATGGACTGCAGTAATGCAATTCAGTGTTCAGCAAAGGTTGGTTCTCATTACCTTATTGTTCTTATTGTGCGGATTTACTTACACAGAACGTATTATTTTTACCCTATAAACAGATATTATCTGTTGTATTTGTATTAACTTCAGTTCTGGTTTATTTTGTGTAGGAGGGCATAGGCATCACTGAGATACTAGATGCCATCGTGACCAAGATCCCCCCACCACAGGATACTGCAAGAAATCCTCTTAGGGCTCTTATATTTGACAGGTACCCTTTAAGAAGTTGGTCTACTTAGAATTTTCTCGGTGAATGATTCGAGTGCTAGAATTGCATAGATAGGCAACAGTACTTGATCTCGATCATTTTCTGCATATGTCTGAACTCTTGTTTCATTGTTTGTCTATGTGGTTTCAGCTATTATGATCCATACAGAGGCGTAGTTGTGTATTTTCGAGTTGTTGACGGCAGTATAAAGAAAGGGGACAAGATATGTTTTATGGCCAGTGGAAAGGTAATTAAAGCAAAACTGAAATCTTTCTAGAAAACTACTGTGTTTTGCTATGGGTACATTTTTTTTTGGAAAAATAGTTTCGTTGCACTGTAAAAGTACCACTTTGGTAACATACAAGGTTCCAAAATCCAGAATCAGGGGGATACCATTGGATGACCGGTAACAGTTACCGGAAAAAAAACCAACCAAATTTCAAGCGTCAAAATTTGAATTTGAAACCGGTAACCGGAAAAACTGACTGATTACCGCCCAAAAAACTAGAAAACCCGCTAAAAACCATTTTCCTAATACATTCCATTAGTGTTAAACAATGTAAACATCATTAGGAAAACTAATTTTTACATTCAAAATTTTAAATTTGGATTAAATAAAAAACCATTGGTTTTTATTCATGCATATTAACCTCAAACAATAGGTAATCTAGCACAATAATGACCTAAACTAACCTACCAACTGCATTATGCAGTCCTAAACTCAAATTTCAATTTGAAATTTTTCGGCCACTATTTTTTCTACCGATAGGTGCTGGTATTTCCGGTTACCGCCAGGTTTTCTAACCCTGGTAACATACCATCTGAAGTTTACGTCCCAGTATACCACAAGGTCCACAACAAACAGGCGCCATTGCGTTAATTGCCACTTCCATTAGGTGTTTCACAATTATAATATCGTTTTACTATTATTTTTCCTCAAAACCAATTCTACCCCTATGTTCTTCATCATCCTTAGCTATGCAGAGTGTAGAATGCTATACTGAGCTTATTGTCGAAATAACAGGAATATGTTGCTGATGAAATTGGTGTACTATCCCCCAATCAGATGCTAGTTGATGAACTGTATGCTGGCGAGGTAACTTTGGTGCTACCATGTTGTACATCGAATATGACTCTTGAAGATTATCTTTTCTGTTTGTCTGTCTCTTGGTTTCAAGTTTAGTTAGTTCTGAAATGGATCTACCCTTTCATCAACAAGAAAAACACATCTACCATGTATTTATCATGCCAGATTATTGGTTTAGCTGGCTAAATATGTTTGCGATACACCATTAATTCTATTCATATTAGTACTAAATAATTTCTGTCGAACAAAATTTCATTATATCTTGATGACTCCTTCACAGGTGGGTTATCTCTCTGCTTCCATAAGATCAGTAGCAGATGCCAAGGTCGGTGATACAATCACTCATTCTTCAAAAAGAGCAGATTGTGCTTTACCAGGATATTCAGAAGCTACTCCAATGGTTTTCTGTGGCTTATTTCCTATAGACGCGGATCAGTACTGTACTTTCTCCTTGAAATAATTTTTCGTTCTTTTCTGCAGAAGCATAATGTATATCATATTAAACATTGAAGTTGGTGATAGGTTTGAGGAGTTGCGGGAAGCATTGGAAAAACTCCAGCTAAATGATGCTGCTCTAAAGGTGGGGTTCCTGGCCTACCTATCCATGCAAGACCATCATATTAGCATGAATGTATTGTCAAGCTATTTTGGTTTGTTTCTGTTTCTAGTACTTGAAGGACAGAGTATTTTTTTCTTGACCCAAATCCTCATATTGTAATGCATCTGTATGAATCTTCAAAGAGCAAACTGATCTAATATAGTCCATATCATTATCATTACTATTATAAAATGAGTTCGTGGTGGTACGTCCTTTCTCCTCCAACCGTCTCATTCTCAACTTCTCACCTCTCTATTTTTCAACTGATCAGAGTAGTTCTCTTCTATAGCATGATTCTCTATATATCATTACTATTATAAAAGAATAAGTTGGTGGTTGTACGTCCCTTCTCCTCCAACCGTCCCATTCTCAACTTCTCACTACTCTCTACTTTTCAACTGATCAGAGTAGTTCTCTTCCATAGCATGATTCTCTATATATCTAATAAATTTCGTTGTAACGCACGAGCATGTGACTAGTCAGATGCAATATGCGAGTGCAGTTGTGTTTTCACAAGCTCATAAGTTTTTGCTCTATAGCAAGCCAAATGAGTTCTTCTGTAATTTCTGACAACTTACTAACCAGGAATCTTCAGTTTATGCATCATGCAAAAGTTGAAATGTGCATGAGATAACTATATTGATGCACTTGAATACGAAGATAGTCGTAATTTACACCTTACTAGTTAGAGACTCATGCGTTGCAACAGAGTCATAAAAATGGTACGACGGAACTTACTGTCTGGCCAACTTCACACATCAAACATTGGAGAGCAAGTGGCAGAGAGAAGGGTGGTCAGAATGCGCGAGGAGATGGGAAAAGTGGAGGGGGTGGGCGGTTGTATCCTGAAAGAGAGAGAGGGGAGGAGAGAGACGAATGGTCCAGATCAAATCGGATGGCTATAGAGAGGGGAAAGGAGAACGCACCGACGACCATCAACTCCTCTTTATATAATAGTAGAGATACTGTCAATTGAATGTAAATACTGTAATAGGATAACCTGGATTCGGAAAACCCATGTTTCCTGATATCTAACACATATATGAGAAGACTTAGAAATTCTTGTATTAAAATATGAAAAACAATGCTAGGTAATAAAGGCAGTGTCTTCAGTTATGAATAGCTGATCAATGTTCCACTTCTACATGCTAAGAAAAAGTGTTAGATTTCCAATCTAATTTACAAAATTTAGGCATGGAGTAAAAGAGATGGCAGAAAAAGCATGAATAACAACACGAGAAGAAAAAGATTTTCATTAATTGAAAAAGTGCAATGCATTTGATCTGTAACATTGAAATTCTTGATCACTTATTAGCATTTTGTATTACATTTCTTCACTTTGTTTTTCTAAGGCCATATCTTGGTTATTGATGCAGTTTGAACCGGAATCTTCAAGTGCCATGGGGTTTGGCTTCAGATGTGGGTTCCTTGGTCTTCTTCATATGGAAATTGTTCAGGTTCTCACAATCTACTTTGCTCTTGCCACTGCAGCTCATATTACAATCATGGTTACTTGAAATTTCTACAATATAATGTTCTCTATTTTCAGGAAAGGCTTGAGAGAGAGTACAACTTAAGCTTAATAATTACTGCACCCAGTGTGGTTTACCATGTCAACTGTGCCAATGGTGAAACTGTAAGTTCTATAACCTGTTGTTTAGATTAGTATTTGTCGGAGGTGCAAGAACTACGCTGTATCCACAATTAATATATTTTCAGAGAACTATCTACAGTTTGTGTTAAGCATGTTAACAAGGATAACCTCATGCACTTTGACATATTCCATCTTAAATCCTTATTAAAGAACGTTCTATTGCCACACCAAGGAAATATGTTTTAAGCACTTCATTACAGAAAATGAGTTTATGGAAGCCATTAGCAATTGTTACTTGCTCAACTGATGAAATATGGGTGTCATACAAAAGTTCCTAATTTTGTAGTTGCATGAAATACATACAGAAAAGACCCGTTGCTGTTGTCAACCACAACACTGTAATACATAATTCATATGATCAGAGGGAAAATGTACAGTTCAAGAGGCCAAATGAAATCATGTATCTTCACAGAGTGTTCTAATACAGTAATACTTGTAACAAATTTCAGGTTTTCAGCATAAAGCCAGGTAGTGCTTTAGAATATCGATATACGCTTGATTATTTTTCTGAAAAATCCACAACTCTATCCGATATTTGCTTGTGTTCTTTTTCTTTTGAGATCTCATTGACCTTTCATGGTGACTAGAGATGAGATGGGAACATATCCGGCCACTCTCAGTGTTTTTGCTCTGAAAAGTTCTTCAATGATGCATGCTATAAGCAGATGAGCTAAACAATCCCAGGGTGCATAAATTTGTATTTAAACTTTGCCGACATTGCTAAATTAGACCTCCTTATAATAAAGTAAATAAAACAGTTACTTATGCATTTGACTAGTAAACATGCCAACCTTGTTTATTTGGCATTGCAATGTTAATGCACGTACATGCTTACTTATAGATGTCATATAGGTCGAATGTTCAAATCCATCCTTGCTTCCAGAACCTGGGAAACGGAGGTCCATTGAAGAACCATATGTAAAGGTTGTTTTTGTATACAGGCTTTCACCATCCATTTTCAGTCATATATTATTTTTGCTGAACTTTGAGAGTGTTGTATTCTACATGTTTCATTCTCCTGTTTGGGGTTTGCTTTTTCTGTTTTAGATTGAAATACTTACACCAAAGGAGTATATTGGCCCAATAATGGAGCTTGGTCAAGACAGAAGAGGTGAATTCAAGGAAATGAACTTCATTACAGAAAATAGAGCTTCAATTGTTTATGAGCTACCACTAGCAGAGGTATGATATCATTCATTTGACCAAAAACACATAATTGTCCACCTCGTTGTAACTGTGAAATGTAAATATGTAACTATTTTCATGGAGCAAATAAAAGGGAAAAAACTATGAAAAACAATCAGATGCATACCTTAATGCATCTGCAAAATACACAAAACACTATGCAAAGAGGAGTTTCAGATAGAGATGATATAATTGTTTTATCCATGTTGTTCAGGCAGTTTGAAGTGTTGCTACTTCATAATGATTGTACCATATGCATCACAGTCACTATTACCTTCATCCTAATGCAACCTGCCCACCTGATTCTGCATTTTATGCATTACTGCATTTCGAGTAAGCATGTTGTATCTATTGATGCTTCTGTAATGTTGTTTCTTTGTGCTTGACTTTGCGAAAGCTGCTTCTTTATTTTGTGCTAGTATATACTTAAAACAGTAAACAATGATATATCTTCCAAAGCATATTCCTTGACTCACTGCATTTCATCAATGCTAGTATACCAATATGTCTCGTGTACTCTGGTGATTATGCAGGCACTGTATACTTGAAGCACACTTGCTTACTCTTTCTGTATCAAGAAATTAATCCATTTACTCAGTGGATTTTGTATATATATTTATCTGTAACCATTATGCAGATGGTTGGTGATTTCTTTGATCAACTGAAATCTCGAAGCAAAGGATATGCTAGCATGGAATATTCACTTGTCGGGTACTTATCAACCCACCCTCCCCTCTCGCTTTTCTTTGCATATTCCACTAGCCCTCGAGTCCAGGGCACTCTAATGGTCAGGATGTAGCAATTGCTTATGTTAAAAGGCATCTTGTCCTAACAATTACACTAAAGATTTGAAGAACAACGATGAGTAGAGATGACTGCTTTTCCCAAACAATTTAAGCTTATGTCTAAGATGGGTAATATCAAGTTATGGAATTTAATATTTGATCTTAGACATGTCTTGATATATGGGATGCATATATTAGCACTTGGAAGGACTCTACTGAAATCATTACTTTACCAGTGTTAGTTGTACTGCAGGTCTACAAGATTTTTCTACATTAGATTTTAGAACTATGGTTACTCATATATTGATCCACAGCTTCCTTACCCGGCCATTGTTTTAACACCCCCATTGGTACTCTTTTGTTAGTGCTCAAAGTTCTCTGTGCAAAATTAGCAGAGATATATGTTTGCCTAATTGGCAGGTACAGGGAAAGTGACCTAGTAAAGCTGGATATACAAATCAATGGTGATCCTGTGGAGGCACTGTCAACAATTGTACACAGAGATAAGGTGCTGCAATTAAGTTGCTTACTAGCTAGTGTAATTGTATTCATGTAACCTTTGGTTTCATCATTGTATTTATATATAGGAAAACTTGGGTATATGCACACTCACTTTGTGTTAACACACTTCCTTGAAACTTTGATAGATATAGCTCTTGGGTCTATGCACAATCACACACATCCTTACAAGATATAGCTCTAAAATTAGAAAGATAATTTATGCTGTTCAGAATCACCATGGATGTGAACATGCTTATGGCAAACTGAAAACATATAGTAAGAGCTTGGAAATATACTTGCATTTTCAGTATGCAACCACACTTATTGTTATGGATATAATTGTGTTAGTTTAGTATTAGTCCCGTATTGTCATTCCTTTTTTACTTTCATGTACCCATATCCTCTGTATAAAAACCTTTGGTCTACAACAGTAATGCATCAGGTGTTTTTCTCAAATCCTAACACCTATATATGTATGCTTACTGTTAGAGATATATGTATAGTTGTTATTCCCCATTGTTATGAGGGGTTCTTTGCATATTTACCACCTGTACTTTGTGTATATATACCGGCCCATTGGCCTCATATGAATACAAGCACTATTCATAACATGGTATCAGAGCGTACTTAGGGTTTCCCGTCGCTCCGCTTGTCGCTTCGCCGCCGCCGCCGCCGACTTCCGTTGGCTCCGCCAACTCCCCGTCGTCGCCGCCGCCGCCGACTTCCGCCGCTCGGCCGCCGCTCACTGCCGCCGTCGGCCGCCCGCGACTCGCCTCCGTCGGCGCCGCTTCGCCAGCCTCGGCTCGGCGCCTCCGCCTCCGCCGGCGCCGCCGCCGCCGGCCGCTTCGCCGCGCGCGCGCTTGCCGCCCCGCCGCCGCGCGCCGCCGCCGCTTCGCGCTCCCTCGCGCCTCGCCTCCGCCGTCCGGCCGCCTCGCCGGCGCTTCGCCTGCGCCGGCCGCCGGCGCATTTCGCCCGAGGCCGTCGCCGTCGTCGCCGCCGCCGTCGCCTCGCCGCCGCCTCTGCCCCGCTGCCGCGCGCCGCCGCGCCGCGCAGGCGCCCCCGCTCCCGATCTAGGGTTTTCCGTTCGGGCTCGGTGAAGTCGGTCGGCTCGGTTGGTTTGTAAACCGACCAAGAAAAAAAAAAAAACGTTGTTCTAACCGCGCCGCGCCGTCGGCGCGCCTACCAATGGGCACCGCTTCTCCTCGCCGCCGGTGATCTTTGATGGTGTTAATTACACCGACTTCGTGTCTCACATGCGCATCCACATGCGTGGTCTTCGTCTCGGGCGTCCTCTCGCGATGTCACCGCGCTTTGCCTATTCTCCGACGAGCCTCGCTGTTGCATTGCCTTCGATACCGATAAGGTCGCTCATCGAGGCCGCCGCCTTCGCGATGATGACGCCGCCTCTACCTACCGAGGATCGGATTCCTACAAGGATCGTCGACCGTCTACACTCGCCGTACGATGACGGCGCTCGCCGCTGCTGCTTGTCTTCATCGCCGATGTCCACCTCGCTTCTCTTACGAGGCGGTGGACTCTTCGGCTTTCGGATGTGGACTCATCTTCGTCGGCGCTACGAGCCCTCGGTGATGCCTCGCACTGTCCGTGGTCCGCCAGAGCACTCTCTTCAGCAGGTGATGCTACCGTTGACGCCTTTACGCTCGAGCTCTGCTGTTTGGCGCCGCTTGGACTCTCTCCGCATTGCTTGCCGCCGCATACTGTCCGTCTTTGCTGGATGTACGTCTTGACACAGAGTTTCAGCGGTTTTACGAGCTCCTTACTCGCTTCGCCCCGAGTTCGAGCAAAGCGTGCCCAGCTCCTTGCACGCCACCTCGTGTCACTCTCTTGGAGGCTCTTACCGAGATACGCGCGGAGAGACTCGTTTGAGTGGTGCTAGTCGATGCCACTCTCCTGCGTGCTCGCCGCTCGTCGCTTTGCTACATCGCCTCCTCCAAGCTACCACAGTGGTGGTGGCGTCCTCCGTCTGGAGGTGGCCGTCCTCACTGTTCCTCTGCGACAAGGATGGCCACACGAGTCCCGGTGCTAGAAGAAGCGGCATCTTTCACGCCGTTCTTCTCGGCACTAGTGCTTCTACGACGGCGTCGCCTCGACTTCTTCAAGAACTTCTCTCACCGAGCAGAGATAGCCGACCGGCGCCTACTTGCCGCCGTGTTCTCCTCGGCGGTTCGCTCATCGACTCTTGGGCACCGAGAGACCACCTCCTACACGATCGGTACCTCCCGTGGATTCTTGATTACGGAGCATCTTTTCACATGACTCCGATCCTTCCACTCTGTCTTCTATTACACCTCTTGATTCTCCCGTCGTGTTCTTACTGCGATGGTACATCTCTTTCGTCTCTGGTCGAGGATCTCTTAGCAACTCATCTTTTCATGTTCCTTCATTGCTCATGTTCCTCGCCTTACCTCGCGCCTTCTTTCTGCTGGGCGATTCTCGACCTTGGTTATCGGGTCATTCTCGACTCGACTCTTGTTGTGTTCGGGATCACCACACGAGCTCGGTTGGTTCTCGGCCTCGCCGCCGTGACTCACGGCGTCTCTAGGAGCTTGATCGCTTCACCTTCCTTCCGCCGCCACCATCGCGCCCGCCTCTCGCTTCGCCACTTCGCTCACGGCTCTTTCCAGCGGTGGCATCACCGTCTTGGCCATCTCGTGGATCCGTCTGCCGTCCTTAGTTCGTCGTGGTCTTAGGGTCCGTCTCGGAGACGTGTCTTTAGATTGTCGAGTGTAAGTTAGGTAAACAGATCCAGCTTCCTTATCCTCATAGTGAGTCCGTGTCTCAGCGCCTTTTTGATCTTGTTCATTCGGATGTTTGGGGTTCGCCTCCTGCGTTTGAAAGGGGTCATCGATATTATATCATTTTTATAGATGATTTTTCTCGCCATACTTGGATATATTTCATGTCTTCTCGAGTGAGGCCTTGTCTATCTATAAAAATTTGCCACTATGATTCACACACGCTTCTCACTCCTATTCGTGTCTTTCGTGGCCGATTCTGTCGGCGAGTACCTCTCGTTACTGCGCAGCTTCCTTGCCGAGCGAGCACTCTCGCCGCTTCTCTTGTCCCGGTGCTCATGCTCGAATGGTGTCGTGGCGCAAGCATCGCCACCTCCTTGAGACGGCTCGTGCTCGATGATCGCCGCCTCTATTCCACCTCACTTTTGGGCCGAGGTCGTTTCCACCGCCACCTATCTCGTCAACATCCAGCCTTCTTACGCTCTTGAGGAGCGATCCTCGTGAGCGTCTCGTGGTCTTCTTCCGACTACTCTACCCTTCATCTGTTTGGTTGCGTTTGCTACGTTCTCCTCGCCTCGAGAACGCACCAAACCGACTCGCCACCGTTGAGTGTGTCTTTCGGGATACATGCAGAGCACAAGGGCTATCGGTCTTTGGGATCTGTTGGTCGTCGGATCGCGGGTTTCTCGGGATGTGACTTTCGACGAGTCTCGTCCATTCTACCCACGTCTTGCCTCTCCTTCCGGCTTCCTCTGTGGAGTCTCTCTTTCTTTACCTTTCCAGATACACCTATATCTGCTTTGCCTCGCCCACCTGTCCCACCGAGTCTCCACATATTCCCCTGTGGCCTCTCCGCCGTTGTCGCCGCTTTGTGTCGTCTCCTCACGACTCCGCAGCTCCTCCCACTCTGATACCTTCTCCCTTATCTTCTACACTCGCCGACCTCGTATTGAGGATCTTCCGATGAGCCATCTTCTCCGATGTTCCATCTTCTTCGATGCTCCATCTTCCCCGATGGGTCATCTTCTCCTCGCTACGCTCTCGCGATCGCCGATCGATTCGGCCTCCGCCTGTTTGCCTTTGCCGGCGTAGCTACTCGTGAGCTTGTCTCCTCACGGATGTCATTACTCACCCCGAGTGGCAGCTTGCCATGGCTGAGGAGATTGCGGCCCTCGAGCGTACTGGTACTTGGGATCTTGTTCCTTTTCCATCTCATTCTCATCCCATCACGTGTAAGTGGGTCTATAAGATTAAGACTCGCTCTGATGGCTCTCTTGAGCGCTATAAGGCGCGTCTTGTTGCTCGTGGTTTCCAGCAGAAGCATGGTGTTGACTACGACGACACTTTTGCTCCTGTGGCCCACATGACCACTGTTCGCACTCTTCTTTCGGTGACGTCTGTTCGCCACTGGTTTGTTTCTCAGCTTGATGTCAAGAATGCCTTTCTTAATGACGAGTTGCGTGAGGAGGTCTACATGCATCCGCCACCTGGGTATTCTGCCTCGAGGGCATGGTCCGCCGCCTTCGCCGCTCTCTATGGCCTTAAGCAAGCCCTCGTGCTTGGTTTGAGCGCTTCTCCTCGTGGTCACCGCTGCGGCTTTTCAGCTAGTGATCATGATCCTGCGCTCTTTGTCCACACTTCGCCTCGTGGTCGGACTCTTCTTCTTACGTATGTTGATGATATGATCATTACGGAGATGATTCTGAGTACATTGCCTTTGTCAAGGCTCGTCTTAGTGAGCGCTTCCTTATGTCGGATCTTGGTCCTCTTCGTTACTTCCTTGGGATTGAAGTTACTTCCACTCCGGATGGTTTCTTTATGTCCCAAGAGAAATTTATTCAGATCTTCTTGATCGCGCCTCTCTCATCGATCAACAGATCGTTGAGACTCCCATGGAGCTCAATGTTCACCTCCGACTCTCGATGGCGAGCCTCTTTACGATCCGACTCGCTATCGTCATCTTGTTGGGAGTCTTGTCTACCTTGTCATTACTCGTCCGGATATCACTTATCCAGTTCATATTCGAGTCGATTTGTTTCAGCTCCTACTCAGTCCACTACAGACCACCTTCTTGAGTTCTGCGATATCTTCGCGGACTATCTCTCGCCGTCTCTTCTTTCCACGTTCGATTCATTCTGACTTGAGCCTATTCGGATGCTACTTGGGCCGATCCCTCCGATCGCAGGTCTATCTCTCGCCATCGTGTTTTTCTTGGTGGTTCTCTTATTGCACGGAAGACGAAGAAACAGCATCGCAGTGTCCGCTCGAGTGCAGAGGCCGAGTTGCGAGCTATGACTCTCTTGACAGCAGAAATTACTTGGCTACGGTGGTTACTTGAGGATTTTGGTGTTTCTGTCACAACATCGACTTCTCTCTTGTCAGACAGTACATGTGCTATCAGTATTGCTCGTGATCCTATGAAGCATGAGCTCACCAAGCATATTGGTGTTGATGCTTCTTTCATAAAGTCTTGTGTGCATGATCAGGTGATTACTCTTCAGTATGTGCCTTCAAAGCTTCAGATAGCGGATTTCTTCACGAAGGCCCAGACTCGAGCACAGCACAGCTTCTACCTCTCCAAACTCAGTGTTGTTGATCCACCATGAGTTTGAGGGGGGTGTTAGAGATATATGTATAGTTGTTATTCCCCATTGTTATGAGGGGTTCTTTGCATATTTACCACCTGTACTTTGTGTATATATACCGGCCCATTGGCCTCATATGAATACAAGCGCTATTCATAACACTTACTATTCATTCTATGATTCTTCTGCAATTAACTGTACTTCATTGCAACGGTTTCTCTTGCCAACTTGATTTGAGCAGTAGCATCTTATACTTGCTGGTTTATGCAATAGTTTCTCAAGCCAATCTGATTTTTGAATATTTTTGTAGGCATACTCTGTCGGAAGGGCGCTTACTCAAAAGCTCAAAGAACTCATACCTCGGCAAATGTTTAGAGTACCTATTCAAGTGAGATTTATTTGTCTTGTTCTCTCAGATTTCTTTACTATATATCTGCATAGCAAACTAGGCCAGGCAATAGTTGGAGATTGTAATCTGTGGTCGAGGCTACCTAAGATGTTTCAACCTACTTTTGGCAACCTATATCAGAAAGAACATCAATCAAATTCTTGGTTATTATCAATCAAATTCTTGGTTATTGAATTTATCTTGCATTTTAATCGTAAAATATAAACAAGCGATTGGCACCATCCCTTCCTTGGCCTTCTTTTAGCCAACATCCTTCATTCCTTCTTCACCAGAAAAATTTTACTTCAGCAACTTGTAGGAAAATAGGAGCAACCAATCTGCTTCCGAGGAAACAAAATACTCAATTCTTATCCCTAGATGGTTTTTTAATAGCAATCAGATGCTAATCAGCACCTTGACAGGCATGTATTGGCACAAAGGTCATTGCAAGTGAAGCCCTGTCAGCCATCAGGAAGGATGTCTTATCGAAATGCTACGGTAAACAGAACACTAACTTGCACTTTGAAAGGCAACGCATCATAAAACCAATTGAATGCTCACTCCTGTCTCATGTTTTTCATACAATGCACACTTGACTCAAATTTTTTACTAGTAGTTATTGAATGGTGTGTTTTTTAGAAGGAAGATTACTGCATTTTTGCCTTACATATTTGCGAAGATTTATTCACAGCATTATTTCCTTTCACTCGCAGGGGGTGATATATCAAGGAAAAAGAAGTTGCTGAAGAAACAGGTAATCTTTTTTATCAACTCGCAGTTCAACAAAAGTTAACTCTGGTTATTGTTTGGGCTTGGTCAAAGCTAGTTGCCTTAAGATAATACGGTCATTTAATATTTGCGAACAGGCTGAAGGAAAGAAGAGAATGAAAGCAATCGGAAAGGTTGATGTTCCTCAAGAGGCATTTATGGCTGTGTTGAAACTGGAAAAGGAGGTCCTGTGAAGGAGCGTATGTGATTCCTGTGAAGATCTCCGTTTGGGCGCGAGTATACCTGGAAGTTGAGAGTCTAAGAGAACAGTTCATTGTTTCCAACTCGCCAAGCGCCGGACCAAAGAACCAACTGACTATAGATCAAATATTTGAACGCAAGCAACTAATATGACATTCACTAATTTTGCTTAGCATGTCAGGTTATGAAGCCAAAAAAAGGGTGTGTTTAACACAACTTAAGCAGACACTTGTACGTTATTCTTACAGAAAAGAGAGCATTTTGCATCTTGTTTTGTCATTGTGTAATTCGATCCCTTGTAATGGTACGTTATGTACGTTTGTTTGCACTCGAATATATTTCCTCAGATTCTTAATATGTTGCCGATGCAAGCATGGTCTGTCTTGGATTGTAATTCTATGCTTAGGTAGTTCTAAGAACTCTCACCACTTTGTGACGCAACTTGGAAGTGTAGGCTAGATGGATTATATTAGGGACAGGCTATTGCACGTTTACTACTATAATTCAAAGCGTGCTTATTCGCGACGGGTATAGCCGTATAGTAATGAACTAATGACTACGCAATGGAACACCACATGGCATAACCACCTCTGCCTTCGACAATTGGCACTGCCTCAAGTGATCTGCCGGCTCAGCACAAATTTCTTTCAGTTGGTATAAGACTGATGTCATTTCCGGCTTTTTTTTTTAGTTTCTAAAAACTACTTCTCGACCCTTTTTTTACAGTAGCTAATTTTTAAATAGAGTGTCTTTTCAAGATAAAATTTATAAGATAATTATAGTATATATTATATTGACTTTATTTATATTGTTTAAAACTATACGCGAGTTATTTATATATCTCTCACAAACAGATAAAAACCGTAACTATAAGTGGAAGCCAAAAGAAATATACAATCTTAATATAGACACTTGAACAGGCTTTTGTAGTATGCGGCATAATATTGTTCTAATCACAGTAGCTTCTTTTTCAATGTCTACTTTATCACTCAGATTAAAAAGTGGTCTTACTATTTTTTAAAGTGAATGTTTTCGAGTAGCCTTTAGGGTTATTTTTTCAGGGGTAATAACCGGCCGAATCTACTTGACCATTGCAGACAATCGTCAAAAATCTAAACCAATGTCATCATCGTTCACTAATTCGTTTTTTAGTGAAAATGGTTCACCAAATGTAAGGAGTAAGGACATGCTGCTTACTCTTCTAAATTAGGCTAAAACGATCTGGGCTTTTTTTTTTGCTTTGACGTTGACCAATGCTGTTTACTTCTTTCTTCTACCGATTCCAGCAGAAACAGCCGAGTACACTGCAGCATGAGATCGATAAATAGCTACCGAGGGACGTATCACCGATAGGAACCTCAGGGTTCTTATATACTTTAGCGCTAGTGAAAACATGTAAAAAGAACTTATGATACTAAGGACTTGCTCGGTTGAGCTGAAAAATAGTGGCTTATGGTTGAAATTACACTATAACTAGCTAAAATTACACTGTAGTTGAAGGTGACTTATTTGGTATAATTAAATTTAAAAAATAGAGCTATGGTGAGGTGGCCACGGTGAGGTGGCTTGGCCGTGCAGCAGCTCTCGGTGCTGGGGAAGAGGGGTGCTCGGGGAGCTATGGTGACGGTTCGGGAGTACTTCTGGGTGCTTGAGGAAGCTACGGGAGCAAGGAATTGAATTACAATTGGGTAAATCGAGGAGATTGGTTTAGGGCTCACCTTAGGGTTTCTTGGCAATTGCCGGTGGTGGGGGTGACAGCGGAGACTCTGTGGGTGTCCGTCTGGCTCTAGGGTGTGATGTCTTCAAATGGAAAGGCTCGGCTGCTTAAATAGAGTGATGAAGGCGGTTCGGCATAGTGCCTTGGCCAAGGCGACGGCGGCGTGTGGCCTGGCCGGGAGAGTTTGAGGAGATGTGGTGCGGCGGTCGAAGGGGGTGAAGCTGGCACCTCGAGCGACGCAATGCAGGAGTCAAAAAGGGAGGGCCGCATCAAGTCAGCCGGGTGAGCTCGAGAGGGCTGGCAGAGGCAAAACCGGGGCATGACGGTGGCGGTAGCAGCCGGTATGGTATGACACGGTTTTAGGGGTACTTAAGAGTGGTGTACAATCGCTGACAAGTAGTGCAAGGCTGGCAGCGGCGAGAGGACGCGAGAAGGTGCTCCTGGGCAATAATCGTGGGCGACGGTGGATTTTCAGTGAGGAACAGTGCTGGCGCTATTCTTCTCCGTTCAGGAAAAGCCGACAAGAGTTAGGGAGCGATTTTGGTTGAGATTCGTGCGGGATAAGCTAAGGATCAAAGGGGAACAAGAATCAAAATAGGATTTGAATTCTTTTGAAAATTTGGTTTCATTTCAGGTAATAACCGGCTGAATCTACTCGACCATTGCAGACAATCGTCAAAAATCTAAACCAATGTCATCATCGTTCACTAATTCGTTTTTTAGTGAAAATGGTTCACCAAATGTAAGGAGTAAGGACATGCTGCTTATTCTTCTAAATAACGATAGAAAGGGAAATCTAAGCCTTAATAATCTCGATCCACCGGTTGTAAAAACCTGTGAACTGCACCTCGTCAAACCGGCCGACAAGCTCGATCGGGGCGGGGTAAATCGCGAGCGGCGGCCGGAAGGAGACGGCAGCCACCGCTGCCCAGTCCACCGGCGGCACCGCGACGGCGTCGAGTCGGAATGGAAGATGGGGAGTAAAGCTCACCGAGCGGATGGAACCTGGGCCGGCCGGGTGGACTTCTACCGCTTCGAGCAGAAACATCTGAGTACACTGCAGCATGAGATCGGTAAACAGCTACCGAGGGACGTCTCACCGATAGGAGGGATCCCCCGATAGGAACCTCAGGGTTCTTGTATACTTCAGCGCCAGTGAAAACATGTAAAAAGAACTTATGATACTAAGGTCCTGCTCGGTTGGGCTAAAAAATAGTAATTTATGGTTGAAATTGTATTATAACTAACTAAAATTATATTGTTGCTGAAGGTAACTTATTTGGCGTAATTAAATTTAAAAAAATTAAAATTAGAAAAAATATGTACGGACAACGCAAACAAATATGGGGAAAAAACCAGCAAAAAAGCTAAAAAAAACCAAAAGCTCAGAAAAAGCCGAAATTTAGGAATAGTGAAAAATAAACCAAAAGCCAAAAGTTTAAGCTAAAATGAGTGAGGCGTAATACCACAGGGTCCACAACCAGCTAAGCAACAACGGAAAACAGTTTTTTTTAAGGAAAAACAAAACAACGGAAAAGAATCGCCTCCCTGATTGCAACGCCCCTGCATGCATCGGACATCGCTGGATACAAAGATCATTAGAGCATCTCCAACAATCCCCCTAAATCTCCCCCTAAATCAAATTATTGGGAAATTATGTAAAAAGTCTTCTCCAACAACTCCCCTAAACACCCCCTATTTCTATTCCCCCCCCAAAACTCTCCCAAAACTCAGGTAGAAACAGGGAACTTTCAGGGGTCCCCTTTCCTATTAGGATATATTTAGGGGAGCTGTTGGAGGAGGGGACTAAAATAGGTTAACAAATTTTTTAGACTGCCCCTAAAAGGTGTCTTTTGGGGTGGGTTTTTAAGGGGATTGTTGGAGATGCTCTTATGCACTTACTACGCGTTGAAAATTCGTCCAATACGCATTCTGAGGAAGCTAAGGTAAGCTAGCAAGCACCACCTCCTCAACACAAATATTCTTTTTACAGTCTCTCGATCGAAGTATTACTTTCTGAGGGTTTATTTTTATTGCTCTTTATGACCATGAAGAGCATGCATGAAATGGCATCCCCAGATAGCCAGCTTAATTGATGATGGTTACTACTGTTGAGCTGGTTGCTGGTTTGCACTTTGGAGAAAGGAACGGTAACCACCTCGCAGGTTCCTCACATTCTTGAATCCCTGCAAATCCAAAGGTCAGGCTAGTTAGTGGACCTTCTTGTTGGTTTATCAGTTACCCCCAATAGATTTGGAGTCGAGATGGCCAGGCCTTACGGCGTTTAGAAGGTCTGTAGTCGCGAGCTTGGATCGCACGCCTGAGTTGCAACCCTACGCGAGCATAAGCACCGGGATTATATCTATATCTACTCCAAATGACAAGATACGCAAGGTAAAACTACTGACGATAAAATGATCGCTACTGCTAGTTTCCTTGCACTTAATTGGCACCAGTATATATACTACTGCATTACTAGCTTCAGCTTTAGCCTTGGCTGAGAGATGCTAGTTAGTACTAAGTATAGTACTATATACTTTTGAGTATGGATGATGATAATGGAGGGATCAAGGATCATGAGTTACCACAATCAAGCTCTCTTCCTTCCCGTAGAGCGCAGCTACTTCCTCTACAAAGTGTGGATTCTTCTCCTTCCCTTCATCAGGTGAAGAGAACAGGTAAAATCATCCGGGATAAAAGGAAGGGAAATCACAATTTTTTGTTGAGCAGGGCAAGAAGCAAGAAACGGACCGTGGTCAGTGACGGCGAGGTAGTAGGGAACGTTGCGAGAACCGGCGGCGTGCCCTTTGTCGAAGTCCACCAGCATTCTGAAGATTTCACGCCACCAGTTTCATTCACCGGCGATCGATCGCACGCACACTGATGGAATCATGGAAGCTTCTCCTACATACTAACATGGTATTGGGATATATACGATGGAGTATTCAGTATTCACCTGACATCGAGATAGTGGTGACCAGAGCTCAACAGCTCGCGCGCTTGGTCGGCGTCGACGGTCGGGAGGCCCTGCTCCTTGTCGCTGCACATCACAAATTCACAATTAATTAAACCAGTTAATCTACAGGTAATCTCTTTCATCACAACAGATTTGCTACTTGCTAGCTTGTACAGCATGCGTTGCAGCTCTGCCGCTCAACCTCTGCACCAAGATGATGGAATGGGATCAAAGCAACAAGCCAACAACGGATGTGGTCAACATAGATGCAGTAGATGGCAATGGCCTCGCCTAGCTGGTTGGTTACCTGCTTGTCACAGAAGACGCCATTGATGATGATTGGTTGATGTATGTCCTTTCCTAGCTTGTTACTGCTCCAACCTACCCGTGTCTCAGCATCCGGCATCACTTCGTTTATATTGGCAATGCAGGATCAGGATTGCATTGTCTTCCCAAAAGTCTTCTCCTAGCTGCCTATGGTGCTGTGTCGTCATTGCTTATGTAGCTACAACAGCATAAAGAAAACAAAACAATGCCGAAGCTACATGTACACAGCCTACACTACAGCAACCTCAACATGTATGTAACTAGGTTGGATTGGGCTGACTTGAGCCGGTCTGATACTTTCTTTACAACCCACTTGATGACAACTACTTTTTCTTAAAGAAAAACCCTACTTGATGACAACTGAATCAGCGGGAAGTTGAACTTTTGTGCGCATAATAAACAAGTGGTCTCTATTTTCCTTTCTTTTTGTAGGATTCAATTCAACGAGAAGCAGTCTATTTCATTGTAATCCATAAATAAGATTGTTGTGTCGTGTGCATTTTTTTAAAAAAATCATCTTATATTAATGTGATATGATATCTTACAGGTTGAAGTCAACTTGAACTAGGTGCTTCCAGCGAAGCTTAAGCAGTGAACAATTGATATTGGTGCAAACCAAACAAAACCCTGGCAATTGATTGAAGGAACTGCCATGTGGGCCGCGACCCGACGTTGGCTTCGACGACCAGGGCCTGATTGGCAACTAAACAAGATTACAGAGGATGAAAGGACCATATTGCTATTATTGCTCTAGAAAATTCTTTGTTGTATGCCCGACAGCAACTGGATTCAGTTGTGAACAAAGGTAAGCTCCTACACAAGTTCCACAAGCCCTCACCTGTGGCTACGGATGGCAACTATGCCCGTTTACCTATATAAATACTTTCATCTTGTGGCCAATGGTAAACATAGGAAAACTAGAATTTTCCGGCTCGAGCAAGAGGATGGAATAATCGAGGGGGATAAAAACCTTAAAAAATTCATCACTAATTATTACAAAGGTCTCTTTGGAGACCCTGATGGTAATAATTTTTCGATGATAGAGTCCTTCACGAATGACATCACACAGGTTTCACAGCTAGAAAATGATGTCTTGACCTCGGATTTTTCAGAAAAGGAAGTCAGAGAAGCCATTTTTCAAATGGAACATAACAAAGCTCCTGGGCCCGATGGGTTTCCAGCTGAGTTCTACCAGGTTTTCTGGGATTTGTTAAAAGAGGATCTCATGCCCCTCTTTTCTGTTTTCCACAACGGTGATCTTCCACTCTTCAGTCTTAACTTTGGTATAATTACTTTATTACCAAAGCAAAAGGAAGCTTCACAGATTCAGCAGTTTAGGCCTATTTGTTTGTTAAATGTTAGCTTCAAAATTTTTACAAAAGTGTTGGCAAACCGAATAGCCCTAGTGGCTCAGAAAGTGATCCAACCATCACAATCGGCCTTTTTGAAAGGTAGGAATATTTTAGAAGGAGTGGTCATTTTACATGAAACCATTCATGAGATGCATAGGAAAAAATTAGATGGGGTGATTTTAAAGCTAGACTTTGAAAAAGCCTACGACAAGGTAAAATGGTCCTTCCTGCAGCAGGCGTTGAGAATGAAAGGTTTTTCACCTAAATGGTGCAAATGGATCGATCAAATAGTTCGTGGAGGTAGTGTTGGTATTAAAGTTAATGATGAAGTAGGCCATTTCTTTCAAACTAAAAAAGGGCTTAGGCAAGGTGATCCCCTGTCTCCCATTTTGTTTAATTTGGTAGCGGATATGCTGGCAACCTTGATTTTCCGGGCTAGGTCTAGTGGAAAATTCAGGGGAGTTGTTCCTCATTTAGTGGAGGGGGGTCTCTCTATCCTCCAATATGCGGATGATACTATCCTTTTTATGGATCATGACACGCTCCAAGCCAAAGATCTCAAGTTAGTACTTAGTACCTTTGAGCAATTATCGGGTTGAAGATCAATTTTCATAAAAGTGAGCTTTTCATATGGCAAAGCTAAGGATTGTGAATGTGATTATGCGTAACTTTTTGGGTGTAAGTTGGGGCCTTCCTTTTAGATATCTAGGTATACCCATGAATCATAAAAACTTTCGAACAAGGATTGGGCCGCTGTTGAAGAGAAGTTCCAGAAAAAACTCGTTAGTTGGAAAGGAAAACTTCTTTCGGTCGGAGGAGACTTGTTTTGATAAACTCGGTTCTAACGAGTTTGGCTTTGTTTATGTTATCTTTTTTGAAGTCCCTAGAGGAGTCCTTCAAAATTAGATTACTATCGCTGCTTTTTTTGGCAATGCGATGAGCATAAGAAGAAATATAGGCTTGCTAAGTGGAGTGTACTATGTACACCTAAAGACTTAGGAGGCCTCGGAATACAAAATCTAGACATCCAAAATAAATGTCTATTGAGCAAATGGTTGTTTAAGCTCATTAACGAGGACGGGGTGTGGCAAAATTTTCTAAGAAAGAAATACTTGTTTAACAAATCCCTGACACAAGTGCAATACAGGCAAGGAGACTCTCATTTTTGGAGTGGCCTATTGAAGGTTAAGAATGATTTCTTGGTCGGTGGAAAATTTAAAGTGCAAAATGGGGATCAAGCTAGATTTTGGGAGGATGCTTGGTTAGGGGACAGGCCTTTCAAGGAGGTTTATCCCAATCTTTATAGAATAATAAGGAGGAAAGATGATACGGTGGCTAATGTCTTACGGTCTGTACCACTTAATGTGTCATTTAGGAGAGGTTTAGTAAACGAAAATTTGGCGTCCTGGTATGAGCTAGTTTCGAAAGTGGTTTCGGTTAACCTCACAAATTTGAGGGATGTGTTTATTTGGAATCACAGCAAAAAAGGCATGTTCACAGTCCGGTCTATGTACAGGAGCATGATTCATCAAGGAATTATACCTGAAAACAATCCTCTTTGGAAATTAAAAATACCATTGAAAATAAAGGTTTTCCTATGGTACTTAAAAAAGGGAGTTACTCTCACTAAAGACAACTTGGCTAAAAGAAATTGGCAAGGAAGTATCAAATGTTGTTTTTGTAGTTCTTTAGAGACTATTCAACATTTGTTTTTGATTGCCATTTTGCCGATTTATTTGGAACGTGGTGCTTTTACTTTTGGAATTCAACCACCGACTAGTTTTTCTAATATGTTTGGTTCTTGGCTAAATGGCTTGTGTCTTCAGCGTAGAAACCAATTTTATTAGCGCCGCGCTATGTTGGGCTTTATGGTTGAATAGAAATGACATGGTTTTTAACAAGGCTAAGTCTCCTACATATCTTCGTGTAATTTTCGTATGACGTCGATCCGACAAAGTGGTCTCTAATGCATAAAGAAGAGGAGAGATCATCATTCAAACGCGGATGCAGAAACTTGGAGACATTGATTATGGCGGTCTTCAAAAGTTTGGGTGGAGCTTTTGGAATCGAATTGAAGCCTAGCACAGTTTCTTTTCCTTTTTTAGTAGCTGTTTGTCCTGGTTGGGCTGAACTTTGTTGCTTTTACTTCCTTGTTCTTGGTTGTAAGAGTTTGAGCCTTATGGCTTTGGTTTGTAAGTAACTCTCAGCTGTGTACCATCCCCGGATGGTAGAGGCTGGAACTTAGTTCCATTATCTAAAAAAAATACCGGTAGGTAAATATCTTAATGGAGCTGAATATGGGATATTTTCATTACCCACGGGTATGAAAATAGGAGGAACATTCTACTTGTCGGGTAAATGCACAAGTATGGGTAAGTTCCACCCGTATCCGCCCCGCCCATTTACTCACGATATAGATCGACAAGTAGCGCAGCCATTGCAATGTCTCTAATTGCTATTGATTGTTATAAACTTTTGCATATATCTAATTGTTATTGATTGTTATAAACTTTTTTATAGCTATTATATTTTCTAGCAATAGCTGTTGTTTATATGTACCTATCATTAGTTCAACTCTCAGATGGTGACTCTTAGTTCGCGGGTAAACAGACTTGCCCACAGGCGAGGATATGGGTGACGTTCTTCACCTGTTGTCCTTCGCGGGTATGCCCGTGGGCGTAAATCGGTGTCGCGGGTACGGGTATGGGTGAGCACTACCCATACCCGCGCGCCCGATTGCCATCCCTACCTGTAGCCTCCTCTTCACTCGATTTTTTTAAAAATAGCCCCCTCACACTCAAAATTTCAAAAATAGCCTCTCTTCCACCACGACAGTCTAGGAGGTAACACATGCCAACTAATGTGGTACCAGACAGCATTAGATGCGTGATGCATGGGAGACACGCAACAGGCACATGCCGCATTCCCTTATCGTAGCAGGTAGCCTGCCGTGCTCCTCCACTGCGATAGGTGGCCTGCTTGAATGTTCAAAAATATGGATTTTTAAAACTTTTTCTTGCATTTTGCTGGCATTCAAATTTCTTCAGAATATTTATTTGAAATCTTTTGGGTTTTCTGACATGCAAATAAATATGTTGAGAAATAGTATCCAAGTAAATAACTGGAATAATTCCAAAATGCAAGTAATAAGCCTAACAAAAAAATAAAATTATATATATGGGAATAATTCAATACAGTGAATTACAAATTCTAAACTAATTTTAAATTGCACTTCAATCCAAACCAAAATCTTGAATTCAAATTCAAGTCAATAAAATGAAACGAAAAGAATAATAGAGCAAATCTCTAAATGATCAAACCAAAAATTCCTTCTTTTAATTTAATTAGCATACAAAATCCCAAGGTTGCATATTCAAAAAAATTTATATATACAATTCAGAACAAAATAATAGCAAAATCGAAACCCAAGGGCAAACTAAATAAAATAAAAAATAGAGGAATATTAGATTTGTATCTAGATATTTGAACTAAGATTTGAATTGAAAATCCAAATATTGAAATCAGTAATCTTAAATATGAAATGGAAATTCAAATTAAAAATCCAAAATTCAAGATTTGCTAAAGCTTTTCATTTTTCTCTCATTCTTTTCCCTCTTTCTTCTCTCTCTTACATGTGGGCCCTCATCTTTTCTCTCTCTTCCTCCCTCCCTCTATTTTTCCCCTCTGCCATTGGGCCTGGGTCCCCGCCTCCTTTCTTTTCTCCTTCTTCTCTCTCCTCGCTCTGTCTTCTTCTTCCTTCGCTTTCGCTCCACCTGATCGCCCAGCCCCGCTCTCCCTATTCACCCGTCACCTCCGCACCATCCGCATCACCTCCTTCACGTCGCCGAACCACTCTCGTCGCATCCATGCCTAGCCACCGGCGTCTTGGCGCTTGCGCCCACGTTGCCGCCCTCTGCGTCCTGCGCTGCATGTCGCCACTCCCACTGTGCGTGTGTCGCCATCATGTCGCCGGTGCCGCTTCCATCAGCCATAGCCCACCTGGCCTCCCCGTTGCGTCGTCGTCTCTCTCTCCGAGCTCGCTGCTTCCATCAGCACAGTGCCATGTCCTGTCGCCCGTTGCCATGCCTTGCCATCACCCACCGCGCCCACATCGCCACTCGTTCCGCCACCTATAAAATCCGTTGAAGCCTGTCATCATCTTCCTCACACCCCACTCCTCCTCCCACCACAAGGAATTGAATTCCTGTGCCTCATAGCTCACCGGCGATGCCTTCTTCCCCAACACCGACCAGTGGGAGGGTCGCTGATTGGATCTACGCCAAGTCGATTCCGCGCTACTAAAGCTTTCTCGGAACACCACGTTGCCATCCCCACCCTCGGCCGAAGTAATCACCGGCACCGTGCGCCACCATCGCCCGACACCGACTCACGCCGCCAGCCAGCCTCGATCCTCCGCCCCACCAACTCGTCGATGAGTATCCCTGTGGTCACTCTTGCTCGTGCTCCCCCTATCTAGCTCCCTCCTCCCTCCGGCCGCTGCCGCCATCAACGGTCTCCCCACGCCCGGCCGCTCCCCGCCGCCGGCCTGCCATGGCGCCTCCCGACCATGCTCGTCACCTCCCTCGCTTCCATCTGGCACCGGGATCCCATCTTGCCAGTCGCCACCACCTCCCCAGCCGCCCCTCGCCGGCACAGTCGCCCGCCTCTCCTGGCCAATTTCCCTTCCCTGCCTCCCCTGTTTTCTGTTCGGCCGAAAGTTCGATTCCAGCGCTTGCCTCTTCAAAAATTGATTCCCCCTTTGGATCACAAGTGAGCGACCGCTCAGTTGGTCAACTAAGCCGGTTGCAAATATCAGGTCTTGTGTTCGAATCCCATTCTACACCCTTTTTTGTTTTATTTTTATTTAATTCATTTCAATTAAGAAAAAATTAAGGAAAATTAGAAATTAATCCATGGAAGCTAATAAATTTGATTAGGACATAAATAAGATTATTTAAGATTTAATATTGGATTAAATATCATATATGAGTAATTAATATGGTTTAAATATTTATTTAAAGTCTAAATATTAATTAAAGGCATTAGTAAAGATGGCTTTGGTAAAATGTCCAAATTTAATAAAGATCCCAATTAAGAATATACTCAAGTTAAAGCTAAGGGAAATAAATGGGATATTATGATTAACTATAAAAGCAATGCTTTAAATTAAAGATTACCCTTAATTATAATTAAAATATATGCCCTAACATTTAACATGCCGCTATTAAATAAATCTCAGTGGTTGATTTAATTAAATAATAATATTGAAATATGACCCTATATAACAAGCTTAGCCCCAGATAAATAAATTTAAACTAAAAATAAAGCTATGCCTAACAATAACTAAAGTGTAGATAAAATATTAATGATACCAAATCCGAAGGGAATTTTTAATTAAATATCATTTGGCACGTCTATTGAAATCCCTAGGGTCATCGATAATTAAAATAATCTTGTTAAATTGCATTTTAATTGGCAAGGTAATATTAGAGCCCCATAAAATACTACCTTCGAAATTGCTAGAAATAAAAACTCTAAAATTAATTTGATTCATGGAATAGTGCTCAACACCCCAACCAAACTCTTACAATTGCCGTAGGTCTAAGTTGATTCATGGAATTTCCTTGATAAATATAAAATAATAAAAGAAGTTATTAATTAAAAGATCAAATTATGCTATTCTACTGTCGGCTATACCTAGCCATCCTTGAACCAAAAGAAGAATATTTCCATAAATATTCCTTCACTATAAACCTTCCTTGGCACTGTCTCGATAGATTTCCCTTTTATCACTTCGCTCCAACCCCTCTAACTCCGTCAATACTTCACGCCCAATCAACCTTGCGTTTTGGCTAGCGGAACACGGTGGTTTGTGCTCACCCTCGCTCACCCAATTAATCCAGAATCAGGAGTCAGATTGTTACGCTTCAACAATACACCTTGCCATGATGATGAAAAAGATGAAGAGGACAAGAACTAGGTCACGAACCCCTAGTTGGCTATCTGTGGGCACGTCCTGAGGGTCTCACCTGTGTGCTTCATTTTCGCTGCTGTATTTTATTGATTTTGGCCTAATCGACCCATGAGTAAGTCTACTATTATATTTACGCTTCCTCATGATATGTATTTTGATGTTCAGTATTGTATCTGTGAGCACTATCTACTGATCCAGAGAATAGTGCGGTGGAATCACAGAGGATTCCAGATTATAAAATCTGGGTCTGACATTCGGTGTCTCAAATAAAATGTACTACCAGACAGACTCGGTTAATTTCAAGACTCACAACGGTGTAGTCGAGATGAAGTACTGGAATGAGTGCACGAAGGATATATGAGATAGTTTAGGTTATATTATGATAAATCAGTTGGGGGAGCATTCTCGTGCTATCTTGGGCTCACAACCATCTCAAAGTGGTGACACCCATTGGAGGGTCTATGCCAAGCTAAGTCCCCAAGCCAACTCCAGACGAGACATGTGAGGCTGACTCTAGAAAGGTCCAGGCCTAACCCCGGACAAGATACATGAGACCGACCTTGGAAGGGTCCAGGGCCAACCCTCATGGAGGTACGTGAGGCCGATCTTGGAAAGGCTGGAGCGAACCTCGGCGAGGTGTTTGAGGTCAACCCTGCAAGGGTCCGGAGCTAACTTTGGAAGAGGTACGCGAGGCCGACCCCAGAAGGGTCTGGTGCCAACCCTGGGTGAGCTGACCTCAAAGTCTCGGACGTGGCGGGGGCCATGTGAGGCAAATGATGCAAATAACCCTAGGAGTAAACTAGGCCCAAAGGGCAATCTTGTAACTTTACTTGTCTTTCCATCTCTCTATAAATAGGACCCTATGTTATGGAGGAGGGGAAGCCATTTGTAATCTTAGAACACTCTTATTGGATACACTTGATGGTTGTGTGCTTCTCCTTAGGTCCCTTCGCATTCTTGATGGTTTTCATATCCAACTGAGGGTGTTTCTAAGTTTACTATCTGGATTCGTACCGATGACAATTGACACCATCCACGGGGTCCGAACAAGAGCCACATGCTCCGAAGCAAGCAATACGCAGTGGGCACATTGCATCGGCTTTCACGGCATGCTAGCTCGGTGCTTGTTAAGAGGTACTGACCCATCCCACTGACCCATCCCGGACCAGTGGGCATCGTCTCCTAGGGGGGCCGAGTGCTAGTCCACCACGAACCAGAGTATCCATGTGGGTTGCAAGCCCTCACGTCTTGCCTTCACACATCGGGCTCTCCCTTCGATCAAGGCCACACCAGCCATGCAATCTTAGCCACAACCACATCCTCAATAGCAGCAACAAATGCCACATAAACAACCAACACCACCATGTGGAGTGACATCTGTTAGCACTCGGCAAGCAGCAACTGTGCAATAGTCACAGGAAGCACATGCCCCTCGGTCTATCCCCAAGACTAGGCATCAGGCGCCTGCAAGGTTTGCTCTAATGATATCCACGCATGTTGGGGTCAAGGCTCACAGCACAACCCAAGTCCCCTTCCAATCCTCTAGTGTGTATGCTCCTTTGACCGGCTGCCTACCTTCGTTCGACACGCGCCTCCGGCTAGCCACCTGCCTCCGCACAGCACTTGCTCTTGGCCACCTACCTCCTCTCCTCAGTGCACGCCACTAGTCATCTGCCTACATCCTCTCCTCGGCGCATACCATCAACCCAGTGACCCCCTCCACTTGGAGTTCGCCTCCAGTCGGTGACTTCCTCCACCCAGTGTCCGACCCCCGACACCGAGTGCCACCTTTCCCTGGATTGGCCGGCCATGGGGGCTTACCCATGCTCATCTCTCCCCTCGCTGGGGACCAGGCGAAGCTGCGGAGCATGGCCACCTCTTGGGGGGACGCCGACTCTTGCCAACCACTCCTGCGACCTGCTCGTTTCGGGATTTCTAGCATTGTGTCATGCCTGCAACACCCTATCCCCATTGTAGTGCCACCACCCCTGAGCCCCAATGCCGACCACCCCTTTTTCCTTCCTCTCCACTGCACTGAGCCAGCCCGTTCCATTGTGTCCCCGCTTCACTTGTTAGTCCATTGAGTCATGTGCCATGGCGCTCGCCCAAAACAATCACTACGCCAACCACCATTCGTCCCTAACCTGGACCTCCGTTGATGCCATCGCATGGTCTCAGCACCACCATCATGGCACCAATGATCACCAAGCTCCCTCCTCCTTTATAAAGCGGCGCATCTTGTTCCTTGCACCTCCACTCACCTCTTCTCACCATCAATCAAGTCCGAGAGCCCCCGAGGCCTCTTCGTTCTCCTCTCCGATCAAAGCGCCACCACCAAGCCATCTCAAGCTTCGCTGCACCTCAGTTCAATTTCGCTCATCTAGAACTTCGCGTGTACTTCCCGAGGATGACCTGACCACCCCGAGCCCTCCCTTCTTCCCCTGCAACCCTCCATGTTGCTCCCCTCACTACTGATCGGGTCATCGCCGCTAAGTCATCTACCTCATCCCCCTCACCACTGATCGGGTCATCGCCGCCAAGTCATCTACCTCATCCCCTGAGCTCCATCTTCACTTCCGGTGAGCCCATCTCCACCCGTAGATGCTCTCCTAGCTTTGAATCAGAGTCTGTTGCATTGTAGCGACTCTGTGCTGTGATCCCTATTCTGCCGGTGTGTGAACTCACCGCCGGCTACCCTAGCCAGCAAATTGGCTCATGCCAACTTGCCCATAGGTGTGCGCCATACCATAGAGCCCATTTCTAACTATGCTACCATCTGCCAGAGTCCCCACCATCGGTGAGAGGCTTTGCTTCTCTTCGGTGTGGACAAAGTACTGTAACGACGTGTTTAATTTAGCATGCATGATTAATATTAGTGTAATGATGAGGGTTAGTATGTTTTAATCTCTTTGACCCGGGGGCCATACACACTTAATTAAGACTCAAGTGGACCCCGTAGCCTATTTAAAAAACCTTTTAAGCTAGTTTTAAAAGTTAGAACCACTGACAAGTGTGCCCAAATTACTATTGGCATAGTAAATACCTGTCATGCCCTTAGGCATTTCTTTGTTTAAAAATAAATTAGATTTAAATTAAATACTGTAAGACCCCTTGTCAGCCTCACAGTAAGGATTTTCCAATAGAAAGTTATTCAAAATTTTAAATAAAATATGTGGGCCTCTCATGTGTGAGAGTAACCTCTCTCATCTTTCTTTTTCTTGAATTAAAATTTTTTTCTAAACTTTAAATGACTGATTCTCACTTATTTTAACTCCAAATTTAATGAAATTTGTTTCTAAATTTAAGATATATCTAACATCATTGGTTTTGTTCAATTTGAATTTTTGTTTGAATTTACTTATTTTGCTCTCTTGTGTGCACGTTTTTCGATGTGACTAGCCAAGTAGAGCACGAGGACACCGAGGGGCCATATTCCAGCAAGCTCAAGAATTCCAATACCACCCTGTTTGTAAGCCAGACGAGTCAATACTATGATCATGTCGAACCTATATTTTATGTAAATTTATATTCATTTAAATTACCAAATTACATGCTAGTAACTGTTATGCAAATGTAAGTTTAACTTTAGATAGATACATGCCTCCTTGTTATTACAATATTGTTAGACCATCCTTAACACTTGAATCACATAATGCTTATCACCCTAAATACTTAACGATAACTTTACTAGCTATAGGTCACACTTAAGCATACCAGGATATTAAATTGCCCTATCATCACCTTTAATTATGAAACTTATTTTGGGTAGTCATTGAGGGAAATGACTGATGTATTTGAGATAACTTAGTTTATGCTTCTCAAATCCCTAAAACTTATTGTACCATATCTGGGCCGATGGTATGATGGTGGTACGAATATAGCACGAGAAATTGTGAAATGTAGTATGTGTTGTCCAGATAATTTTAAGGATTTAATCCTACGACGACCTCTAAATGTAAAATAATATGACCACAAGTCTATAATGAGTACAACCTAACTAAATAATTTGTATTCATCAGTTCAGGTTACACCCTTGGAGTGCTCCACAAGTCGTGTCGCTGGTATAAACCACCATGTGGCATGAGAGGGGGTCTGTGTGTGGTAGACGTAACCACTCTTAGATGAAATCTTAGTGGGTGTAACTTACACTATGGAATGTATTGTAAATACTTTGTGAGATCTTCTTGATTCACATATCTAAATAAATATGTGAAATATAACAAGTTGATTATTTTTGTGAGTAAAGTATATAGTCTTTGCAGACCATGGTTTAGTTGTTCAAAATATATAACCAGAAGTGTTAGACCGTGTGGCTAGGTCTAGAATATTTGTGATGATAAATAATGAACAATGTTGTTTATTGATGTTATTTAAGACGCGTGACGTGTGTGGACTCTGTCGATCAAGTTGAAAAGAATTTATGCCGGAAATAGATGTTGCTTTAGTCTTTGCATGTGTAGGGTAACTCAGAAGAGATCGTGGTCTAGGATGAGGACATGGAGATGGTTTGGTATAAAGTTATGGTCCAAAATTGGATAGTGTGACATTAGTTAAAAAATCTATATTACGTAAGGGTTTTAGGTCACTTATTTGTTGGAATTGGATATGAACTCGTGGTCTTAGGAATAAGATCATAGTTTAGGCCTATAAATAGAGATGTGGTTAGGTGATAATCTTAAGGTTGGAGAGATATAATTTTTATACTAAGATTTAAGGGATACCAGAACGATACTTTATAAGTCCAAACATAATAATTTAGAAAATAAAAATAGATATGATACAAAGCGACACGTTGGAGAGAATCTCTTTATACTAAGTCCTCACTACTTTACCAAACATAATAATTTAGAAAATAAAAATAGATGAAGAAAAGCGTCCTCGGTACCACCGCCGGTGAAATCTTGCCACACTTTTTGAGTCATTGACGCGTGGGGCCTAGTTTGCTGGAAGGGAATCTTGCCACAACTATGGCTGCAACCAAACAGCTCCTAAAGTTGGTCAAACTTGCCTAACCTTAGGCGTGGTAAACTGTGGCTGGCAACCAAACACCCCTGCAGTCCGCGCAGAAGCCAATCGTGGAGTCGGTGGTCGTCTCGCCCGTCGTGCTTCTCCGTCCAGGGTCCACACGTGTGAACGAAAGCATGTCACGTGCAACGGCCACCGGCCGAGGGACAGGAAATAGCATAGAGCCACGTGGCAAGGAAAGACAGATGGAAAACGACGGCTTGTTGTTTTTCTTGCTACAGTGACGCGTACCAACACTTGAGAGCAAGTATAATAAGAGCAAGTACAATAGTATAGCCAACTAGTGGCTATAACACTTGTCCATTTCATCTATAGCCTTCAAAAAAATAGTTCATACAATAAGGTAGCTATTACAATAACTATTTGGCCCCACGTGTAAGAGAGTGAAATGCATATTTTTACGTGCTATAGCTAGTTGTAATTTAGTAGCTGACTTCCTTCTCTCTCTTCCTTTCTCTCTCGCCACGTAAGATTTGGTTGATATTATATTTGCTATAGCTCACTGATTAAGCCTTATTGTACTGCCTAAGAGGTCATTAGTAGGTCAGTATGTTGAGGTGGAGAAAGAGGAGGAGAGAGAGAGAGGTGGGTCTGTAAGTTTGACCAACACCAAGCACAAGAACCAAGAAACTTTGTGAGAGAAAGGAGTGGGTCATCTGACCTTCACTGGGTGTAAACTACTATATGAATGAGTGATAAGTGGGTCATGAAGTGTCCATACAGCCACTGAAGGCTGTATTATTAGCCTTGCTCTGATAGAGGCGGCTTTTATTTTTGGTTTGCTATAGTTTGCTACAATGCTAAATAATATATTTTTCTTTTTTGCTTTCTTTTGTTTGTGTTATTGTGTGTTGGCAGATTAGACAATCAAAAAACAATAAATTTAAAAACTTCCACTATAAATTATAATCATCCAACCTTCTTGATTATCATTAATAATCTTACAAAATGCTTATCTTTGATACAAACCAGGTGCCTCAAGAAGTCAAGCCACCTGACTGCTCTCATCTCACTCCGTTTGTCCATTTGTGATGATAGTTTGCAGGGGCCTGGCCAGCAAATGATTAAGAAAAAGATTGCAAACCTAAAGCATCATCGAGAAAAACGAGTAAGTGAAAACAGCAGAAACTGCAGATGTATCGGGTCAAGAAGAGCATCTCTCCCTTTCTTGCCCCCACATTAGCCGTCTACTTGGTTCTTCAATCAGCGAGTAAGTGAAAACAGTAGAAACTGCAAATGTATCGGGTCAAGAAGAGCACCTCTCCCTTTCTTGCCCCCACATTAGCTGTCAACCTAGTCCTTGTTCTTCAATCAGCCATGTGCATAATTATTATACGTCTCTTTTCCAGGTTGATGTTTTGGAAGCATTGCCTGCTAATGGAGACATAACAATTGGATCAGGCTATTTTCATAAGAAAAAATGACATGCAGCCAGTGCGGCAATCTTCGCGCAACAGCAGAAAGAAACAGCAACAAGTTGAGAAGTTACCCATGTCTTTCCTTGGCCTTGTTCTGCGCCAGTTCCTCTCCAGCCGGGCTGTCAAAGGGGACAAGACCTTCGCATGAAACATGTGGAATCATAGTAAACACAACGTTCCAAACGGGGCAGCCACCATGACAGTAATAGTGAGTAAACACTGATGCTACAATGATACTCCGACCGGATCCACCGCTAGAGACGGCAAGGCAAAGCGCGGGCTGGACAAACTGCAAACCTTACTTAACCTACCTCGCTGCATGCGGAGCCAGCGATAACTCAGTACTCTATTCTTCACATAGCAAAAGAGCAAGCAGTGGCTACGAACCAGCCATGGCTTTCCTTGGCCTTGCTCTTGTGCTGCTGCTATCCTTCTGCATCGTCCCTCCCACAAGCTCCTGCACAGAAGAGGAGAAGATCTCGCTCCTCCAGTTCCTCGCTGGGCTCTCCCGGCAGGCGAACGGCGGCCTCGAGGCGTCGTGGCGAAATGGCACGGACTGCTGTGTCTGGGAGGGCATCACCTGCAATGGGAATGGGACGGTCGTTGAGGTTTCCCTAGCATCTAGAGGCCTTGATGGGCACATTTCACCGTCCCTTGCTGGCCTCGCTGGCCTGTTGCGCCTCAACTTGTCCCACAACTCCATCTCCGGCGGCCTTCCGTTGGAACAGGTCATCTCCTCCAGCAGAATCGTCGTCCTTGACGTCAGCTTCAACCTCCTTAATGAAGGCCTGCAAGAGCTGCCATCGACGACTCCTCACCGCTCTCTGCAGGTACTGAACATCTCAAGCAACCTATTTACCGGAGAATTTCCACCAATTGCATGGAAAGCAATGAAGAATCTGGTTGCGATCAATGCCAGCAACAACAGATTTACTGGGAAGATACCATCTTCTTTCTGCGTCAACATGCCGTCCTTAACCATGCTCGATCTCTCTCACAACCAATTCAGTGGGGGCATCCCCCCAGGGCTAGGTGATTGCTCCATGCTCAGAACGCTCAAGGTTGGACACAACAGCCTCAGTGGGACTCTACCAGATGAACTCTTCAACGCTACCTCGCTGGAGTCCCTCTCCTTGCCCCACAACGGTTTGCAAGGAGCACTGCCTCCAGCACATTTAGCCAAACTAGGTAATCTGGCTATCCTTGATCTTGCGATGAATGGGTTCAGTGGCAACATCCCAGATTCTATTGGGCAGCTCAAGCGACTGAAGGAGCTCCACTTAGACAACAACAACATGTCTGGAGAGCTGCCGTCAACTCTGAGTAAATGCACGACTATCACAACCATCAATCTCAGAAAAAACAATTTCTGTGGAGAGCTCACAAAGGTGAACTTCTCCACCCTATTAAATCTGAAAAAGTTAGACCTGATGTTCAACAACTTCACTGGCACAATTCCAGAAAGCCTCTATTCTTGCAGCAATCTTACCGCACTGAGGCTATCTACCAACAACTTCCATGGCCAGATTTCACCGAGAATAAACAATCTGAAGTCCCTCACCTTCCTATCACTTAGTTACAACTTCTTTACAAATATCACAAATGCAATTCAGATCCTCAAGAGCTCTAGGAACCTCATTACTCTGCTAATCGGGGGCAACTTCAGGCATGAGACCATGCCAGAGTATGAAATGTTTGATGGCTTTGAGAATCTTCATACTCTTGCCATAAATGATTGCTCGTTGTCTGGAAAAATACCTCATTGGATATCAAAGCTCAAAAAATTGAAAGTATTATGTTTATACAACAACCAACTCAGTGGACCAATACCTGCGTGGATAGATAGCCTAAGCTTCCTCATCCATCTAGATATAGAAAATAACAGCCTCACAGGAAAAATCCCAACAGCATTGATGCAGTTGCCAATGCTGAAATCAGAAAAGAGCATAACCCATTTAGACCCAGAAATCTTTGAGTTGCCTTTATATGATTCTCTATCACGTCAATACAGCACGATCAGCTATTTCCCAAGGACACTGAACCTAGGCAACAATAAATTCACCGGTGTGATCCCCCCCGAGACTGGTCAGTTGAAAGCGCTCCTCAGACTCAACTTGAGCTTCAACAAATTATATGGAGAGATCCCACAATCGATCTGTAACCTCACGAACCTGCAGTTACTAGACTTGTCTACCAACCGTCTGACAGGTGTAATCCCTTCTGCACTGGAGAACCTTCACTTCCTTGCTGAATTCAACATTTCTAACAATGACCTACAAGGTCCTATTCCAACTAAAGGCCAGTTTAGCACGTTTCCAAACTCCAGTTTTGCTAGGAACCCAAAACTGTGCGGCCCTATGCTTATTCACCATTGCAATTCAGCAGCAGAAGTTCCAGTTTCAATTATCTCCGCAAAACAATGCAGCAGCGAGGTCATCTTTGCAGTTGCCTTTGGTGTGTTCTTTGCTATAGGAGTGCTATTTGATCAGGTAGTCTTATCCAGATTTTTTGGATAAGTCTACTTCAATTGTAAATTTGTGCTAGATTATATGTATGCAATTGATAGCTAAACCCAGCAACAAACAGCCACAACTTCATAGTTGTTCTCACCATCTCCAACAATGGCCTGATATCGAGTGGCTCTAACTACTTTTACTGCTAGTCTGCTACTAAGTTGTACCAAAAGTTGAACTCGGAAGAAGTTTGTTCTTAAGAGTAATTTCTACTGCATCTCCCTGTCTGTAGCCAATTTGTACTTGGACCTTACATCTTGTTATCCTTTCCATCAGCGTTCACATCTTTCAATCCACCTGCAATTTGGAACTTGTTAACATATTTGTGGAGTCTTTTGAAGCTGTCATATTGTTCGCTGGTTGATCGATAAAAGTATGCAGTATTTGTTTTTCTAGCAAGCAGCCTTTGATTACAAGGTGTTTGTTTTGTTACATTGTTACTAATATGCTAGAGAAAATGTTGCGGTGCGCGAAATGAAACGGTGGGTGTCCTGGGTGGTCGATGTTTCTTTTGATCAGGGGTGGATCCGGGATAGAAAAGTAGTCATTAATTAATTGAACCGTGGAGTTTATACCATGTTACAGATAATTACCGTGCGCTCAAAGGATGGTGAGAATGGGCTGAGTTGGTTTGAGCTGAAAATGCAGAAGTTCAACAACCATTTGAGTTACTGACCGCCCTGGCTGTCTCCAAACATCGGACAGCCCAGTTCAACAACAATTTGAGTTTGAACTTCAAACCTAAACATCATGACCATGCCAGTTTGTAGCTTTTTTTTCTTACTGCTTCACTGCTCCCAGTTTGTAATGAATGAAGTTGTTCACAGTGACACACATGGCGTTGCCCTTTCACATGTACTCATGATAACAGACCGCTGTCTGAAACTGCATGCCTGAAATCAAGAGAAGGGCCTTCGCAATGGCGCACATTAACTAAGGGTGTGTTTGGTTTGGAGTCAAGTAAGGATGAAATGAATCCATCCCTGTTTTTAAGAATGGAACCGTCCCCATCCCCTATTGTCCCTGGAACCAAACACACTATTGGAGGCAGGTAGTGAGGAAGAGGGATGAGCCCATCCCCTCATTTTTGAGGGATGGAGGCATCCTCAATTTAGGGGAATATTCCCAGGATATTCCCTAAAGTGGGATTGCCCCATCCCTGCTGACTCCAATCCAAACAGGTCCAAATCTGGGATCGCCCCGTCCCATCTCCTATTGTCCCTGGAACCAAACACACCCTAACAGAAAAACATAGGAACAGGATATGCCGCATTAGTGAGCCCGCGCCAGTACACTATTTGTTAGAATATATGCTTATTTTTTACATTGGAAAGACCCTACATGTAATGTGATTAAAAGGTTTCCGAAAGCATGCCATATGTACTCAGTGGTGCTGTCTCCATTTACCATGGCATGCATGGGAGGAGGAAAAACAATCACGAATGTATGTTGTCATTCTCTAAAGAACAATTAATATTCACATGTGAGAGAGCATAAATCTGATGGATCGCCTCTACTTTTGTTTCTGCGAAGCCACAACAAAGCGTCGGCATGATCGGTCAGTATCGGCTGGAGCCACGGCACACGAGCCGATTGTTGTGGTGGTAAGAGCACAGCGATTGTTTCCTGAAACACAAGGATGTAATGCAGCAGGTGCGGAGTCAGGTCTTGTACGGTTATATATGTCGCAGCACCTTTTAAAATTTCGACTTCAAACTTATAGTATGTCAGAAGAAAAAAGTTACAAGTTTGACGTGAATACTAACATTGGACGCGTCGCCCCAGGTCACGTCCGCGCCCCGCTCCAGCCTTCATCTTGATGCACCGCCCCGGCCTCATCCGCGCGCCCCTCTCCGACCCTCGTCCGCGCGCTCCGTCGCTCCGGCCTTTGTCCGCGCGCGTCGCCCTGGCCTCGTCCGTGCTCCCCGTTGCCCCGACCTCATCCGTGCGCCCTCTTTGTTCGAGCATATCGCGCAGGCCTAGTCCGCGCGGAGAGACTACTTCATCCGCGAGCATCGCTTCGACCTTGATTGAGCTTGCCGTTCGCTGACTCCATGCGGTCTACATACGACGGAGAAACGATGCCCCAACCACAGAGCATACCTGCATGCATTTGAAACAAGTATACATGCAGAGCACTGCTCGTAAAAGAGTGCATATGAATGCAGGGCACTGCTACATGTGATGACCATGTGGCCTGCCATTCAGTTGGTTTACCAGTCAACAAACATTGATTCCTCGAAAGCACAAAACTCACAATGAGGGACAACTCCATGATGGAGGCCTTCATGGCCTCCCCCGACCTCCTCTCGCTCACCGCTTTCATGGCCTTGCCACCGGATGGCTGTCGAGCGGAGCGGCAGAAGGATGGTGGTTCCAGTGCTGTCCCGGTGTCCTCTGCATGGTGCTCTGCATCCGGGACTCCTGCGCCTGAGGCTCATCCGCACCAGCAAAAAGAAGCTAAAAAAACCAAAAAGTCAGAAACAACGAAATTTAGGAATAGTAAAAAATAAATCAGAAGTCAGAATCTTAAACCGAAATGAGCTGAGATACTTCACGCAACCGCAAATTGGCAACAGCATGTTCGGGTTGCGAGAGATGAGATTTCTTGTCAAACGCAGTGGATACAGCTCGACAGCGGTTACGTTCCAAAGGAAATGCAACAGATGCAGATAATAAGATTTCTGTGGGCAGATATTGCTATCAAATCATCGTAAACTAGGATCAGTCAACAGTTCCAACATTCAACAATCGGATCAGATTCAAAAAATGAAACCACTGGAGACAGTATGAATTAACAATACAGAGCAAACACTGGCTTCAATTAGCAGCAAGTAAACGCATTGGGTCAACAAGAGCGAGCCTCTCTCCCCGTTCCTTCAGCTTATCGTTCGTCGACCATGCACATACATTGGACAAGTATTGCTCCAGAATTTTTTTGTTTCTGCAAACACTAGCTGCTAATTGAAACCTAGTGATTCGTGATAGTTTCATGAGTACAACCATGCAGCCAATACCCCATTGTTCATGCAACAGCCAAAGCAGCAGGATGGCCATATACCTTTCTTCGGGCGTGCTCCTGTGCTGATGCTCTCAATAGCTTCTCCCGCTAGCTCATGCACCGAGCAGGAGAAGGGCGCCCTTCTCCAGTTCCTCGCTGTGCCAGGACGATGGCCTCGCCGTGTCATGGCGGAATAATACAAACTGCTGTATGTGGGAAGGCATCACCTGCAGTGGAAATGGGCGGTCACTGAGGTCCTGCAACCTACATCCTAGTGTTTATTATACCCCTAATAATAATGCTTATCAGTTGAATCATCTGGATTGAAAACAAGAAAGATTTCTTGATAAACAGAGCAAATACAGATCGACAGCGGCAAGGTTTTAAATAAACTTTTACAGATTCATATAAATTTTTTCCACAGCTAGTTGTAGTCCACATGCCAGGTGCAATACTACTCTTTCATCGTTATCAAACCCAAATGATAGGTTCATGAACGATTGATCGACAGTCAACAGATTCAAAATGAAACTACTACGAAGAGTATCAATTAACACAGCATCCCTCTACAACAAAAGATTAAAAGGGAAACAATAGAGGGCACAGACCGTGCCAACTAAGTACGTATAAACTACTCAAGTGTCTCAAATAGTCAATTGACATCTAGGGCTCTAGGCTCCGTCAAGCTAACTACTCCGCTTACTTCAAGTGCAAACAATTCTGATTACTACATAGTATAATACAAGAAAACACACCGCTGAGGCCAGCAAAAAGGAAACAAATTGTTAATAGATACCTAGTCAGCGAAATAGCAGGAAGTAAACGCATCAGGTCAAGAAGAGCATCTGTCTCTTTCTTGTTCCTTAAACTTATCGCTCTTCAACCATGTATATACACTGGACAAGTATTCCTCCAAATTGTACGTCTTCCAAAACAGTGTTCTTGCAAACACTAGCTGCTGATTAACTGAAGCTTCGCAATTCATCGTAGCAGCAGGTTGGCCGTGAGAAAAACCATGCACCCAATACCCCATTCTTTGTGCAAAAACCAAAGCAGCCGGATGGCTATGCCTTTCTTTGGCCTTGCTCTTGTGCTGCTTCTCTCCTTGGCCAGCTCATGCACCGAGCAGGAGAAGGGCTCCCTCCTCCAGTTCCTCACTGGGCTCTCGCAGGACAGTGGCCTCGCTGTGTCATGGCGGGATGACATGGACTGCTGCACATGGGAAGGCATCACCTGCAATCGAAATATGGCAGTCGTTGAGGTCTCTCTGGCATCTAGAGGCCTTGAAGGGCACATCTCACCCTCCCTTGGCAACCTCACCAGTCTGTCACGCCTCAACCTGTCCAGCAACTCTTTTACCGGCGGCCTTCCATTGGAAGTGATGTCTTCCAGAAGCATCGTTTCTCTCGACGTCAGCTTCAATCGCCTCGGCAGCGGCGGCCTGCAAGAACTGTGGCCGTCAATCCCTGAACTGCCTCTGCAGGTACTGAACATCTCGAGCAACTTCTTCACCGGAATGTTTCCATCCACCACATGGGAGAAAACAAGGAATCTGGTTGTACTCAACGCGAGCAACAACAGTTTTAGTGGCCGGATACCGTCTTCTTTCTGCATCAGCTCTCCATCCTTTGCAGTGCTTGACCTTTGCTACAATCAATTCACTGGCCATATCCCCTCAGGGCTAGGTAAATGTTCTGCACTTAGAGTGCTCAAGGTAGGTCACAACAGCCTCAGTGGGACTCTCCCGGATGAACTCTTCAATGCTACTTTAATGGAGTACCTCTCTTTTCCTAACAACGGTTTGCAAGGAACACTAGATGCTGCGCATATAATCAAGCTCGGTAATCTGAATCACCTTGATCTTGGGGGGAATGGGCTCAGTGGCATGATCCCGGATTCTATAGGCCAGCTCAAGAGACTCGAGGAGCTTCACTTGGACTATAATAGCTTGTCTGGACAGCTACCTTCAGGTCTGAGCAAATGCACAAACCTCATAACCATCAACCTCAGTAACAACAACATTCAAGGAGAGCTCAGCAAGGTCAACTTCTCAACCCTACCCAATCTAAAAACTTTAGATCTTTGTAGGAACAACTTAACTGGCACAATTCCTGAAAGCATCTACACATGCGGTAATCTGACTACATTGCGCTTATCTTATAATAAGTTCCATGGCCAATTATCAGAGAGAGTAGGAAATTTGAAGTTCCTCAACTTCGTATCACTTACCAGCAACAATTTTACAAATATCACTAATACACTTCACACCCTGAAGAGCTCCAGGAACCTCACAGTCCTGCTAACTGGGCGTAACTTCAAGCAAGAGGCCATGCCACATGATGAAATCATCGATGGTTTTGAGAATCTTCAGGTTCTGGGCTTAGATAATTGCTTATTGTCTGGAACACTACCTGTTTGGCTATCAAAGTTCACAAATATGAAGATCTTGTTGTTATCGAACAATCGATTCACTGGGCCAATACCATCTTGGATCAACACCCTACACTTCCTGTTCTATCTAGACATATCAAACAATAGCCTTACAGGGAAAATCCCAACAGCATTAACAGAGATGCCAATGCTGAAAACAGAGAAGGTTGCAGCCTATATGGGCATGAAGTTCTTTGAGCTGCCTATTTATCTGACCCCAACATATCAATATCGCAGGCTCAATGCTTTTCCTCGACTCTTAAATCTAAGCGGTAATGGCCTCACAGGTGCCATTCCCCTGGAGATTGGTCAGTTGAAAGCACTTGCTTCACTCGATTTGAGCTTCAATAATTTTTCTGAAGGGATCCCACAATCGATCTGCAACCTCACAAACCTCCAGGTGCTAGACTTGTCTTCCAACCATCTCACAGGTGCAATCCCTCCCGCACTGAACAGCCTACATTTCCTTTCTATGTTCAATATTTCTAACAACAACCTAGAAGGGCCTGTTCCAAGTGGAGGCCAGTTTGACACATTTTCAAGTTCTAGTTTTGATGGAAACCCAAAGCTATGTGGCTCTATGCTTACTCACCACTGTGATTCAGCAGAAGCACCTCCACTTTCCACTCTCTCCACAGAACAAACTAGCGAAAAGGTCGTCTTTAGTATTGCTTTTGGTGTGTTCTTTGCTGTAGGGGTGCTATATGATCAGATTGTTCTATCAAGGTTCTTTGGTTAGCTCTCTACTCCAGTTAACATATGGGTTTATGATAATTTGGTCAGATTTGGCTGCAGTTCAGGTTTAGTAACATTTCTGGTAACAAGCTTCGTGTAGTTGTGAACCAAATTTAGCTCCTATTCAGGTCGGATTCATGGGTGACGAGTGATCCATTTCACGAACATGTAAAAGTATGTAACTATGTAAGATGGCTTGGAAGTTCAACCAAAAAAAAAGTAAGATGGTTTCAATTGAAGGAGTCTAAATATGTCAAAAACTCAATCTTATCGGAACTCCGTGTAAGTAGTAACTTTAATCTCATCATTTACTTTGGTTGCTGAACAATAATACTAGGCAGTTAAATGAAATCATGCCAAATTTCTAGGTACATATGAGCAAACAAGACGAAATGTAAACAGCACTAGCTTAGCTACGATTCGCAATGCGGCACAACGCAGCGAGTCAAAAAAAATCGCAAGACTATACATCCCATTTTTGGGAGTTCAAAAGTGCTTGAAATAAACATTCAAATTTCAATTCAAACCAAACTCAAACTCAACCCAAATTTCAAATTCAATTAGTTTTTTTCCAAAAATCCGAAGCCCAATCTTGGCCTAGGCCAAGCCCAGCCCGTTCCCCTCCCCTCGGCTCATCTGGCCCTGGTCTTGGCCCAGCCCGGCCCATCTCCTCCCCTCCCTCTCCGTTGCCGCCCCCTCCCCATGCCGTGCCGCGCGCGCCCCGCCTCCCTCGCCTAGCTCTGCGCCGACCTCACCTAGCCCTGCCCTCCTGCGCCAACCGCCGGCTCCGCCCACCTCACCCTGTGCCGCGCCAAGCGTTGACGCCGCCGCCCTCGGCCTCCATGCATGCATTGAAGCTGCCCAACGACCGTTGCACCCCGCGGGCCGCGGCTATTTAAGCCTGATTCCTTGAGCCTCCTCACACCCCACTGTAGCCCTCCCGTTCTTCGCCTTGGTCGAGCCAAGCTTCCTTCGAGCATGCCCTTGTGTTCGCCGTACTCCTCTCTTCCTCTCACAGCTTGCCGGAGCCCCCCTTCTTCCCCAACTCCGGCGCCCGGATGATCGGTCGCTTCTCCGCCCCTCTGACCGATTCCTCCCGTCCGAAGCTTCCTCGTGACCTCCTCCATCAATCCCCGCCGCCGGATTGGACCACCATCGCCTCCTCATCGCTGGTGTCGTGCTCCTCCGCCGTGCCACCTCAGGCTCCTGTCGCCAAGTCCCACCGCCGTCTCCCCGGTCGCTCCAACCGCACGGGTGAGTTTCTTGAGCCCCGTAGATGCTTCCAGAGCCTTGCTTTTGCTCGCCACACAGCCGGCGCCATGGTGGCCGTGCCTCCGCCGCACGCCCGCACCCCTCACCGTCGTGCCGCCTCTCCGGTGCACCTCCGGCCAAGCTGTAACCACCCCTAGGTGCGGTACGGCAGGGGCAACCCGTCTTTGCCCTCGCCGACGAACCACGCTCTGCTCAGCGGGAAGAAGACGCCACTACAGCGCCCGGTTAGATTAAGTTTGAATCCTAATTAGTGCTAATGACCATCATTAGTGCTAAATCCAGGTTCGACATAGCCATCATCTCTCTTTTTTTTTCTGCACAGAAATTGGCAGGCAATTGGATGCTGGGTTTACAAAGATTCGAGTAACAACAGTTGAACAGATTCGAGCAACAAGGACGCTAATTACGCGCCTCCGATTTTTCCCAGCAAGGTTTTTGCGCGACGTACCTCGGGAGCACTGCACGTGTGCCCTCGCCTCCGGCACCCGTCCGCCGGCACGCGCGCCGCGCTCCGAGACGCCGCTGCGCCGGGTTGGGTCGCCGCCTCCCGGGGGAGGAGAGGTCTGGGCGGCGGGGAGAGATGGACATGGTTCGTGCGCCGTGTCCGCGGGTGTGCTATCCGCAGCGGAGTTTTTTTTGTTATTATACCACTCCCTAAGTATGGCTTCGATAAATTGGTATCCACGTTGTGAGCTTCTCTAAAACGATACCTATTTAGTGTACTCCTCTCTATAATAGTATTCCCAGAGATTTGAACTCAAATTATTTTGATTTTCGAATTTTATCTCCTATCTGGCATTGGACTATGGAATACTATTATAATAGTATTCTCTGAGAATACTATTATAAAGAAAAGTACACAAAATAGATATCGTTTTGAAGAAATTAACAACGTGGACATTATTTTATTGAAGCCATACTTAGGAAGTAGTAAAAAACTCTCCGCAGCGCGACGGGAGACGAACGGAAGAAGCGGCTTGGGCCGAAGCCTGGAAAGCTTCTTTCGATAGGCCGAAAGGAAGTACTACTGTATAATCAAGGCCTGGTGAACCGACCATTCGTCTAAGACAAAAAAAAAAGGTACGTGGTTGAGTGACATGGAATCAAACACTATCGATTTCGATCAATGACACTGTTTAAATCATATGATTTGGATATACGAAAATGATACGAGTGAATTTGTCATAAAAATATTTTTATGCTATTGCACTTTACAACTTTGATTAGATATATGATAAGGGAATTTAATAGTCGAAGAAACATCTTGTTAACTTTGAAAATTATGATCAAGGAAGTAGCACAGGCTTCCCTAGAGAAGCACACCTTCCCTTTTCTTTTCCATAGTAAGAAGCACTGGAGAACCCCTTCCCTTTTCTTTTCCATAGTAAGAAGCACCGGAGAACCCTGCCAGAGCCTGCCGCCGGTCGCAACTTCAATGATCCGCCGTCAGCCCCTCTACCCTCTTTGCCGGCATTTATGCCGGTGTCGAGCAGGTGGGGACCCATCGATTTTCACAACTAATATTTTTTCTTTAGTATTCTTTTGTTTTTCTTCCTTAGATTAAGTTGTTCTACTTTGTTCTTCTCCAGCGAGTTCTTGGCTAGATTTTATTGGGAGATTGGATCATATACCCTCTCTTTAGTTGGGAAATTGAGGATTTACCCTACACATCTCAATGACACGTAGGGTCATCATAAGTCACTGACACGTGAGCCAAGAGGGTAAATCCTCAATTTCCATCTAAATGGAGGGTATATGATCAATTTTTTTCGATTTTATTTACCTATGATAAGTTTTATTAAACCGACTCAACTGATACTGTGGATTCGATCTAAAATTTGTAGATTGGATAGTGTGGAGACTCTCTGTGGTGGTGTCGATCTCCGGTAGGGATGACAATTGTGCCCGTTTATCCGTGTACCCGTGGGTAAATACCTTAATGGAGTCGGGTATGGAATGTATTCTTTACCCACAGGTAGGAAAATGGGGGAAATCTCTGCCCATCGGGTAGCGAACGGCACGGTATGGGTTAGCTCTACCTGCACTCTCGCCTGCTTACCGTGAAATAGACTGACAGGTGAGCCATCCTAAAAACAGTAAACCCTAGACTCCCCAGTCCCCACCGCCAGCCCAGGCCTAGATAATGCCCGCCGCCCCCTCGCTGCGACCCCCTCTCGCATTCTCGCATTCTCCAGTGTAGGCGTCACTATTCCAGCTATTTATACCGAGCTCAGGTCAACTTCTCCACACTATCCAATCTACAAATTTTAGATCTTTTGTTCAACAACTTCACTGACACAATTCCAGAGAGTCTCTACTCTTGCAACAATCTTATTGCACTATGGCTATCCTCCAACAACTTCCATGGTCAACTTTCGCCAAGAATAAGCAATCTCATGTCCCTCAAATTCCTATAACTTAATAACAACTCCTTTATAAATATCACAAATTCACTTCATGTCCTCAAGAGCTTCAGAAGCCTCGTTACTTTGCTAATGGTGACCAACTTCAAGGGTGAGGCCATCCCAGAAGATGAAACCGTTGATGGTTTTCAAAATTTTAAGGTTCTTTCCATAGCTGATTGCTCATTGTCTGGAAAAATACATTATTGGCTATCAAAGCTAAAAAAGTTGGTGATATGATTGGTGTTGGTTGGGTACAGGTCTGAGGATTGAGGGTAAGACACTCGTCTTTTATCGGCTGGCCATGTCGCCTCCTAGGTTCTGAGGCCTATTGAAGAAGAGAGGATGGCAAGATAACTTTGTTTATTTCTTTGCTTGATGATAACGATACAATGTTGTCCCTTTTATAGGTATAACTAAACTTAACCCATAAGAAACCTATTGTTGTAGCTACTGACCAAACAGTAAAGTAGGAGAGTAGTGGAGTGATTGAGATGAATGGACAATGCTTGCCCCCTCTTCATACGCGGGGCATGTATATATATTTTCATAAAGTGTAATTACAACTTTGCCCTTACAGTCACACAGCTCCCACGAGGGTATACACGTCATTACAAATGTCATATTGGGCCTTACAATTCATCAACATGCCGGTTGGGCTTAGATGGGGGCCATTCGTATAACACTTATCTTTATATTAAAGAAAATAATTCTAATAATAGAAAATTTATCTATAATACATAGAATAAATCTAAAAGAAATATATTTAAATAATAAGAAAACTAATTATTATATTCCTAATCCAGTACCCATGGGGTACTGTTCACACACTGCTACAGTACCACGCACGGATATTGTTCACGCATTGCTATAGTGTCGTGGTACTGTTTACTCGATTGTTGCGGGCATCACCGGGATCCTAGGCCACAACATTGCACCCCTCAAGACGAGACAACTCGTCCTCAAGCTGTCAAATGATATGGTCGGTGTTGGTTAGGTACGAATCTAAGGAACGAGAGTAGGGCACTTGCCATTGAACGGCCGGCCATGCTACCGACAAGACTCTAAGGCTTAGTTAAAGAAGAGGAGGAGAGACTAGGAACTTTGTTTATTCATTGCTTGATTATGAATGGTGCGGCTCCTTTGTTTATATAGGTAAGGTTAGCCCCTAACAATATGAAAACTAACACAATCCAATGCAACTAATCAACTAAAGATAATGTCACATCCATACTATCTAAATATAAAGATATACATCTATCATATTTCTAATATGAAAATATGCATCTAACCATTTCTAATCCGGCCGCTACAGTGCACGTGATATTGTTCATGTGCTACAGTATACACTGTACTATTCATGTGCTATAGCGCACGCCTCATCAGATCCTAGGCCATAACATTTGGAAGGTTTACTTTTATACAACAACCAACTCAGTGGACAAATACCTCCCTAGATCAATAGCCTAAGCTTCCTATTCTATCTAGACATATCCAATAAAGCCTTATAGGGGAAATGCCAACACATTGATGGAGATGCCAATGCTAAAATCGACAGCCTATATATAGAACCACGATCATTTCAGTTGCCTGTTTATGTGACCAACACTTCAATACCGCATGGCCATTGCTTATCCTAGATTGCTGAATCTAGGTAAGAATAAATTCACCGGTGTGATACGCCCGGAGATTGGTCATTTGAAAGCACTCCTTTCATTCAATTTGAGTTGCAACAACTTATACGGAGAGGTCCCACAATCGATATGCAACCTCACAAACCTTCAGGTTTTAGATTTGTCTAACCATCATCTGACAGGTGCAACCCCTGCTGTATTGGAGAACCTTCACTTCCTTTCTGAAGTCAACATTTCGAACAATGACATAGAAGGGCTTGAACCGATCCCCTGCCTAGCGCTCCTGCCACCTGATAGATGATCCAGCAGGTCCAAGTCTGAACCACCAATGGAACCCCCAATCATGGATGCTGCATTTCTGCGAGAGTTGGGCAAAAATGACTCTCTTGGCCATTAGAATTCTAATTTTAGCTTCCAAACAATAAGATTTTCATTTCTAGCCTCCTCTCCACCGCACGATTTATGTGGTGTTGACACGTGGCAATCGTGCGGTCGGGAACCGCACGACTCCACTGTTCATGTACTAGTCGTGCGGTGGGGGACCGCACGACTCCACTGTTCATGTACTAATCGTGCGGTCCCCGACCGCACGATTGCCACGTATCGACACTATATAAATCGTGCGGTGGGGAGGGGGCTAGAAATGGAAATTCTATTGTTTGAGGGCTAAAGTTGGAATTCTGGTGATCAATAGTGTCATTTTTGTCAAAAATTCCATTTCTGCTATATTTTCATTTCAGACTATGGAACATACAAGATAGAAGGAAAAAAAGCAAGAAAAAAAAAGAGAAAACCTTTTCTTTCTTGATCGACGACACGGAATTCCCAGAAGAAGACTTCAACTATGCGTTCGCGGGGCAGTAAGCCACTAACGATCTGAATCAACATCTCCACCAGTCGAGTCTCGCCTTCATTTTCCTATTTGCAAGTGTCCAGGTGTGAAACGCGAGGTAGGACTATACATAAACAAGAAATTTTGGTTGTGGCGCTAATGAGATCAGGTGGCCACTGCACGTTTTACTATTAGACAGTCCTGAATTGGGGCGCAAAGAACGCGTCTGTAGTCTGACCCTGATGAGTAGCCTCAACGTGCACGATGTGTTGCAATTCAATTGTCTTGACTTGGACATGATTTTTTTGTATCTGTTCTCAAGAGATCGATGAGCTCTTGTGCAAGTGCAATGCTCCCTTACATCATACCAGCTGCAGCAGAGCCCACACAGACACGGCAAGCTCTTGCTCTTCCGTAACCTCTTGTGTTTTTATTGGCTAGGTTCAGAACAGCTCAGCTTTGGCTTATCACCCTCTAACTAGCTTTTAAACGACAAATCTTTTTAAGGCAAAGTCTACATATAGATTGTAGTAGACACTATACCGAATTTAGTTATATCGACCATTATCGCATGCGATTATTTTCATCTACGTATTGTCTCTCGTAAATAGTTAGAATTTAAAAACTATAAACCAAAAGCTAAAGCCACAGCTTAAAAAAACCCACCCAAATTCAAAGGGTGCAATAGCTTCAGCAACCAAGAGGCCACACGACCATCTACAACCTAGTTAGTGGGGCTCGAACTATAGTCATTAACCACAAGACACCTGTATGGTACCAATTGGACTAACCACTTATTGGTAACCTCTTGTGTTCTTCTTGCTATTTCTGCCCTAACAAACCTTTCTCCAATTGGCCTTGTGCCTTACAATAGTGTGAAAACTAAAATGGCATGCATCTGAGCAGAGATGCTGGTGCTAAAGTGTAAAATAGAGAAATCAAGAACAAATGCACAAGCTCCATTGAGAAAAAAGACAAGGAAAACAGATACAATGCAAGTGTAACTGGAGATGCCTATTGAGTTGAATGCGGCCTGTTCTTTTCAGCTTTTAAAAGATGTCTTTTGGCTTTTCTACAGTAACTAGCTTATAAATAGAGTATCTTTTTAAGGTAGAGTCTACAAGTTAATTGTAGTACACTTGTAGTGACTTTATTTATATCAGCCAAAACCGTACGCGAGTTTCTATTACTACATATTTTCTCTTGCGAACAACCCAAAAGTCATAAGCTACAGTTATAAGCCATAAGCCAAATCCAAAAAGAACATGCCCTGCATCAACCAGTTCACCCAAAAACCTAAGTTGATGAGGAAAGGCAAACAATTTAATTATACTTCAATACTGCTCCTCATGTATAGGCTCCCTTAAGCCTAAGACGTATGATATAAGGAGACTACAATTATCACTATTTAATTGTGTCAGCTGGATCTTGAACTTAAGATCTCTTGACTCCGATACCATATTTAGTTGGATGCACCAGCCAGCTCACCTAAAAGTCTAACCTAATGAGGAAAGATCGACCAGTGGTCGGCAGTCTAACCGGTGCGGTCTGACCACCATGTGGAGTACGGTCAGACTAGTGGCTGCGGCTAGAGAACAGTGAAAATGGTTTTTTGAGTGGTTTGAGTGTGTGCATGGTATGGGTGCCGTTTTTGGGTTGTGTTGAGTTGCATGATTCATTATTTTCACTAACATGAGTCAAGTGCATGGAACTCATGTTTGAAATGGTTGCTTGCTCTTTAGATGTGCAGGTGACTTGGAGAACATTAGCAGTCAATGACAATGGATTGGGCTAAGCATGGGGGCTGAGGTCCAAGTGGTCATGTAAATCTGGGTGAAACTATATGGCTCAAGCGGGAAGTATAGAGAAGACAAAGATCATGAAGATATGAGTTGGTGCATGTGGTACGCCAAATGATGAGGTCGATGCAAGTAAAGACAATTCAGGGGAGATTGAAAGCAGGAAGACATGATATACGGAGATGTTTTGAGGTAAAGGTAAAGACGGAGTCAAGGGAAGCTGGCTAGAAGCTTGTTGGGGGTATTTTGGTAGATGTCTAAAATATCAGGTTGGTGTCTTAATCAAAACCGCGGTGCAGAGAGGCGCAAAGAGAAGTTGTTTAGATCAAGGAGAGTTGAAATTGCTAACTGGATCATTGCTAAGGTGTTAACGGGTTGAGTATTGTAAACGCTTTGAAAAGCGTACATTTGTGTATAAAATCTATATTAGTGGGGTTAACAAGTTCCCTAGTGTCTTTATGGGTTGGACCCATTAGGGTTATTGCTAGTTATTAAAGGGGAGGAGAGGAGGTGTTAGATCTAAGGATTCTAATGTTTAGATTTTTTACCACATTGTTTCCTTCTATGATTGTGTGAGAGAGAACTTGAGAGAGAAAATAGTGGTGTTTTTTTTGCTGCAACTTGTAATCATTCATTAGCATATAAACTTCATCATCTGCTAGAAATAGATCAAAATTTTGTCTCAATCATATTTTTGTTTGCATTCTTACTTGGTTTTGCTTGTTCTTGAGCTAGATTTGTGATTTCGTGTTCGTGAGAGTTCTAGCCCGAAGTCCTGCTTAAATTACCTTGATAAGATATGTGAGAATATATCTGAAAGACCTTATGCGTTATATCCTCACGAGTAAGAAATGATTTGAGTTTTAGGATTTTGAGTGTTCTTGTAGCCTAGATTCAATTCTCTTCGTTTTAGTTAACTCGAGCTCAAGATCCTTGTGATTCTTGATTAGTTTAGGTTCCTAATACGTTAAACAAGTCTTATGCAAAATTGAAAGTGTTTATATGAGAATTGAACAAGTTCTTGAGATTTTTGTATGTTGTCCCGAAAGGCTTTTAGGTACGAGAACAGGAGCCCGATCAGACTATCCTTGGACCTACTGTCAGACCGGCCTTGTGGCTATAGTCAGATCGGCCCATCTATGACGGTTTGACCGTCCTTAGGCAGAAGGTTGCTGATTTTATTGGTTAAGGTGTCTAGCCTTGTTTGGTAAAGAATGATTGGTGCAATCTGAACTTTGTCACTTAAATAGTCATTTGAGTGAAAATTTTGAATACTATTAGGAAAAAGTTTCAACAATTATTCACCCCCTCTTGATTGTTGGTATCTGGTATCGTTCTACAATTCTTAACACCAACTATTCAGTTAAAGTGGCCTCGCTCGAAACGATTTCAGCTTCTGACTTCTAACTTTTTAATTTCGTCCTTTTGGCTTTTTGACCTTTTTTGTCTTTCCTTTTTTTTCCTTATTTTTTTTTGCGTTGTCCATAATGATATAATATTTTTATTTTTTTAATTTAATTACTTAGAAAAAATTAATAGACAGCTTAAGCCAGTAGGAGCGGGGCCACTTGCCTTGCATCACAACCTGATTCAATTCTACAGACCATGTTCACACAGGCGTCAACTCTCAAGTGATCAGTCGGCCAGCCACAGTGCCACTGCCTGCCCTCACACGCTACCTAGCTTTTCTTCAAGCACTTCTGGAATCTGAATTCAGATGATAACCACTGAGTCGTAGTTCATGGTCTACAATAATGCAGCAGTGGAGACGGGAGAATTGAAAACAACTGCAAACGTAGACATCAGCCAAAGCACGCATGATAACACAAAGTAAACGCCTCGGGTCAGGAAGAAGGCGGAAGAGAGCACCACCAGATCATCCTCCCACCCACCCCAATCCATTGAGCTAGAAAACTGCCCTTATGGCCCTCCACTTGTGCCCTTTTCATTCTCCAAACATGTACGCGTATTGACCGCGACGCCGATGATTGCGCCTCTCGAAATGATGCTTCCCATGTACTGTCTCGCCGATCGAATCATGCAAATCTTCAGCGATGCGCCATTTCCTGTTCACCACAAGGGATGCATCAAGAAGTGAGTTTGTTTCAATCTGAAATTTTGTCGGTATTAGTGGCAAGGGGATAGGTTTGTTATAGCGCAGCCGGTAAGAGAAACCATGTCAGATCATATGTCAGATCAAGTAAATTAAGGCATGCTGTAACAATTCAATAAGGATTGAATCAAGGATGACTGCAAGAGCAAATATGCTGTACGGTCAGGAAGGTGTGGCATTTAGACTTTTCAATAGATTAAGGGTGGATTTTTTAGGTTTATGGTTTAGTTTTCTATAGTAATTAATTTTTAAATGGAGTGTTTTTTTAAGTCAGGGTCTATAAATCGATTAAAATAGACACTGTTCCAACTTCGTTTATATCGATCAAAATTACACGTAAGTATCTCTCTCTGTACTTTCTCACGAACAGCTAGAGTTTAAAGATTTAAGTTAAAAGTCATAAAACATAGCCAAAAAACCCACCCATAGGCAACCACTAGTGAAACGCCATAGCGTGAACTAAGAAACTGCTGTGGCAATTGTGTAAAATCCTAATGATTATCTATAGGTTATAGCATGTAATCCTTGACCCATTTTTCTTTGTGATGACTACGACTACAAGGGACAAGACAAAATGGAAGCAAGAGCCGCTTCTTTCTCACCCCCCTCATGCTCGTTTGATTAGACCATTGATGCTTTATCCAGCCAGGGGACTCAGGACACAAATTAAGCATCTGGTTTCCATGCTAGTTTCATCAGAAAACCATGCAGCCACTCCATTTTCCGTACAAGAAATACAGCAGCAGATTACCCATACCTTCCCTTGCCCTTGCTCTTGTGTTGCTGATCTCCTTGGCCTCTCCCACCAGTTCCTGCACAGAGCAGGAGAAGGGCTCCCTTCTCCAGTTCCTCGCCGGGCTCTCGCAAGACGGTGGCCTCGCCGTGTCATGGCGGAATGACACGGACTGCTGCGTGTGGAAAGGCATCACCTGTAATGGAAATGGGGCGGTCACTGAGGTCTCTCTGGCATCTAGAGACCTTGAAGGGCACATCTCACCATCTCTTGGCACCCTCACCGGCCTGCTGCGCCTCAACCTGTCCCACAATTCACTGTCTGGTTACCTACCGCAGAAATTGGTGTCTTCCAGCAGCATCATTGTCCTTGATGTCAGCTTTAACCGCCTCAATGGAGACCTGCAAGAGCTGCCATCTTCAGCCCCTGTTCAGCCTCTCCAGCTACTGAACATCTCAAGCAATTTGTTTACCGGACAGTTTCCATCCACCACATGGGAAGCAATGAAGAATCTGGTTGCCCTCAATGCCAGCAACAACAGCTTTACTGGGCAGATACCAACCAATTTCTGCAAGAGCTCACCATCCTTCGCTGTGCTTGAACTCTGTTACAACAAATTCAGTGCCAGCATCCCCCCTGGGCTTGGTAATTGCTCCATGCTCAGAGTGCTCAAGGTTGGCCACAACAACCTTAGTGGGACTCTCCCGGATGAACTCTTCAATGCTACCTTGTTGGAGTACCTCTCTTTTCCCAACAATGGTTTAGAAGGAAAATTTGATGGTACACACGTAGTAAAACTCAGTAATCTGGTAGCCCTTGATCTTGGAGGGAACAACTTCGGCGGCAAGATTCCAGATTCTATAGGTCAGCTCAGTAGATTGCAGGAGCTCCATTTGGACCACAACAACTTGTATGGTGAGCTGCCGTCAGCTCTGAGCAATTGCAAATATCTCACAACCATCGACCTCAAGGGAAACAGCTTCAGCGGAGATCTAGGCAAGGTCAACTTCTCCACCCTGCCCAATCTACAAACTTTAGATCTTTACATGAACAACTTCACCGGCACAGTTCCGGAAAGCATCTACTCTTGCGGCAACTTGACTGCGCTACGGCTATCGCACAACCATTTCGATGGCGAGCTATCATCAGGAATTGGCAATTTGAAGTACCTCTCTTTCCTATCACTTACTGACAATTCTTTTACGAATATCACAAAAGCTCTTCAGATCCTTAAGAGCTTCAGGAACCTTACCACCCTGCTTATTGCTACCAACTTCAGGAAAGAGGTCATTCCACAGGATGAAACCATTGATGGTTTCGAGAATCTTAAGGTTCTTGACATAAGTCAGTGCTCATTATCAGGAAAAATACCACTTTGGCTATCAAAGCTCACAAATTTGGAGATACTAATTTTGTCTGACAATGAACTGACTGGAGTAATACCAAGCTGGATCAACTCACTAAACCACCTCTTCTCTCTAGATATATCAAACAACAGTCTTACAGGAGAAATCCCAATCACCTTGATGGAGATGCCAATGCTACGATCAACCCAGAATCAAACCTATTTGGACCCATGGTTCTTTGAGCTGCCTGTTTATACCGCTCCATCACTTCAATACCGTGTACTTGCTGCTTTCCCAACAGTGCTGAAGCTAAGCAACAACAACTTCACGGGTGTGATTCCCCCACAGATTGGTCAGTTAAAAATGCTCGTTGTACTTGATTTCAGCTTCAACAACTTATCTGGACAGATCCCACAATCAGTTAGCAACCTCACAAGCCTGCAGGTTCTAGTATTATCCAACAACCATCTGACAGGTGCAATCCCTGGTGCACTGAAAACCCTGAACTTCCTTTCTGCATTCAATGTTTCTAACAATGACCTAGAAGGGCCAATTCCAACTGGAGGCCAGTTTACTACATTCCTAAATTCTAGCTTTGAAGGGAATCCTAAGTTGTGTGGCCCTATTCTCCGTCGCAGTTGTGATTCAGCAGCAGTAGCATCAGTGTCCAAAAAACAACGCAACAAAAAAACCATTTTTGCAATAGCATTTAGTGTGTTCTTTGGAGGGATTGTAATTCTTTTGCTGCTGGGGCGTCTCCTTCTCTCACTCAGGGCTGCAATTTTCAAAACCAAAAACAAAAGCGACACAACTGGAGATGTAGAAGCAGCTTCATTCAGCTCTGATCCAGAGCGTTTGTACGTAAAGATGCCACAAGGCAATGGAGAAGAAAGCAAGGTCACATTAGCTGGCATTGTGAAAGCTACAAATAACTTTGACAAGGAGCACATCATTGGGTGCGGAGGTTATGGACTAGTCTACAAAGCTGAGCTACCTGATGGCTCCAAGCTCGCCATCAAGAAGCTCAATGGTGAAATGTCCATCATGGAAAGGGAGTTCACTGCAGAGGTTGAAGCACTCTCCATGGCACAGCATGACAATCTTGTGCCATTGTGGGGATACTGCATCCAGGGAAACTCGAGGCTCCTCATATATTCTTACATGGAGAATGGCAGCCTGGACGATTGGCTTCATAACAGGGATGATAGCGCCAGCTCATTTCTTGACTGGCCAACGCGGCTTAAGATTGCACAAGGAACTAGCCGGGGCCTTTCTTATATCCATGATGTCTGCAAGCCTCACATTGTCCACCGTGACATTAAGTCCAGTAACATCCTGCTTGACAAAGAATTCAAAGCTTATGTTGCAGATTTTGGGCTATCAAGATTGATCCTTCCGAACAAAACTCATGTCACAACTGAGCTAGTCGGCACTTTTGGTTACATCCCCCCTGAGTATGGGCAAGCATGGGTTGCTACGTTGAGAGGTGATATGTACAGTTTTGGAGTGGTCCTGCTTGAACTGCTCACAGGACGGCGACCTGTTCCGGTCCTGTCTACATCAAAAGAACTTGTTCCATGGGTGCTGGAGATGAGGTCTGAGGGAAAGAAGATTGAAGTCCTGGATCCAACACTCCGAGGCACAGGGTATGAAGAACAAATGCTGAAGGTTCTTGAAGCTGCTTGCAAGTGTGTCAACCGTGATCCTTTCATGAGGCCAACTATCATGGAAGTAGTCTCCTGCCTGGACAGTATAGATGCTGACCTGCAGATGCAAAACACAGCCAATATAGAATGCAGTTAGACATGATAGACAATCTTGTGCTTTCGGTGCACAGAGTTGATGTAATTTTCACTAGAACTACTACTTCTGACTAATCTCACAGTTTGTTTTGTACAGATCCTGACAGATTGCTATTTTGAGCTATTTATACTTTCTAGGAAAGCATTTTTGTAATTCATCCCCCCCGCGGGTTCCTTGAAGTATTATGTGTGATTATGTATGATAAGTTTCGTAAGCATGGGAAACATGTATAAACAAGTGAAAAGATTGCACTGTTCCTTGAGTTCCTCACTGAAAAAAGGTAAAAATGGTTCAATATGATTTTGCTGCGCAGGGATTCCTGCGCCCCATTTGCGAAAAATGCATGATGCATTGCTCCAAAAATACGAAAAGAAATCATGGATATAGTTTACATAAAGGTACGTAAACCTACAAAATTTCAATATGAAATATGTCCACAATGTACAATACCAAAAAAGAGAAGTAGTCAAGCATGCACTATTCATATGTATGCAAGTATTACTTAGTCTTTTTTGGTTCTCAATACCAGAGACGAATTTGATATTGAAATTTTGCAAGTTTACTTAAGTTTGTGTACTACATTCATAAATTTTTGTTGGTATTTTTGGAACAATGCATCATGCACTTTATGCAAATGTGGGCGTGGGAACCCTTGGGCACCAACAAATTTCCCAAAATGGTTTCCATTCAAGCGCCAATACCCAGACATTTGTGCTGTCAGCTGTTTGTTCCAGTTCAATGGGTTTTAGAAACCAAGAGTTGGAGGTGGAATGAAAGGATACCACAAATATTTGGTCCAAGCATGCAATGAAATGAGAATGCAATGCGACTATAATGTTCGGAAATTGAAATGTTGACTGAATAAAGTAGTAGGCTCTCGTCAGCATGTAACCAGCAGCTGAACATGAGGAATAGCGATCAGAAGTACCAACCATGTCAAAAGATTCACGCGGTGAAGAAACCACGGGCATTGCAGCACGCAGTATCGCCCTCCGGCATATACACCGCGGAACCGTATCCCCTCGGACTGACGCGCCCGCCGCCCGCACGGGCTTGTCGACGACCACGGTCGCCGTCCAAGAAACGACATTCGGGTCGGCATTTCGCCGAACAGCCTGAGCGCGCTGCTGACGAGACGGCGCCGTGGCGTCCCACGCGGCAGCTCCCCCAGACCCGCATTGCGTCCAACAGTCGGAGCGAGTCGCCAGTTCGCACGTGCTCGGGCGCGAGGGTTGGAAACGCGGCGGGCGGGTGGCTGCAGAAGAGAGAGGCGCTTCCACCTTTCAGTGAGAGGTGGAGTTGCGACTCGCTGGACGCTTGAAGCCTGGGACTGAGGCTCGATGTAGGATGGAGAATTGGAGATACTGTACAGTTCAGTTCTCACAGGAATACGGAAAACAAAATACCGCATTCCAATTAGAGCCTTAAGATGTCACTTTTGGTCAGCACCGAATTTGAATTCGCTTTTCCTCTTAAAAAACCTAACTTAGTTCAAGGAAACAATAAATTAGTTCCTTTCAAGAAAATAATATAGAAAGCGACTAAACAACAGTATACCATTGTAATGATATTACGCGTTTCATGCCGTTTCAACAAGTTACATGAAAAAGTAAAACAAAGGAAAGCTATAATGTTCCAGCCTCATTAGCGGGATAGCTCTTTATTGTTGGATTAATTGTGATCGAATCTGGGGACTACAACTATCCACCCCAAGCATCAATGACTTTGGCTGGGTTCTTTTTGTTACGACTGATGGTTTATGGCTATAGCTGATAGCTTTTAGTCCTAGCATGAGTGTTTGTGCGAACAAACCGAATGCCAATAAGCTACTTTGAAAATACTATTTTGATAAGTTGCTTTGAAAAAGCGATAGAGAAATCGTCTCGTTTATTTATTCCGGGAAGTCATAAGCTATAAGTTAAAAAGAATGACCTCTTATTCCTCATCACATCCACTCAAGCATAGATGACTCCATACGTCTTTGGGTGGGTTCTTTTGAGCTAAGACTTATGGCTTATAGTGTGGTTTTTGAATTCTGACCTATTCGTAAGAGGCAGTACACGGAGGAAAATAGTCATATGTGATTTTGACCGATACAGTTGAACTCGATATAGTTTGTACTATAATTTACCTGTAGACCCTGTCTTAAAAAACATCATTTAACAGTAAATTACTATAGAAATAAAAGCCAAAGCCTAAACGTAAGCAAAAAAAAACGTGCCTTTATTTATCTTTCTCCCTCCATTTCCAATACTCCCAATTCCACAACTAGATCCCTTCTCCCCTAAATTCCCTCTCTCTACACACTATGCATCCCTCCCCATCCGCCCATCCAAATCTATCCCACCCCTAAATCTCCTCTCTCCACACTAAGCACCGCCGCCGATTCGTGGCCAAGCTCCGTGGCACAGAGGTTAACCAAGTCTCAGCAGCAGCCAAGCACAAGTAGCACGTGGTGCTGCATGCGGAGCAAGGCATGGGTATGAAGAACAAATATTGAACCGCGGAACCATATCCCCTTGGACTGACGCGCCCGCCGCCTGCCGGGCTTTTCGACGACCACGGTCGCCGTCCAAGAAACGACATTTGGGTCAGCATTTCGCCGAACAGCCTGAGCACGCTGCTGACGAGACGGCGCCATGGCGTCCCACGTGGTGGCTCCCCCGGACCTGCATTGTGTCCAACAGTGGGAGCGAGTCGCTAGTTCGCACGTGCGCGGGCGCGAGGGTTGGAAACGCGGAGGTGGGTGGCTGCAGTAGGGTGGAAACTGATTAGATACGGTGGAATAGACTTAAAAACAAATACGGATTTATATTTTTTAAAATGAATATGAATACGAATTCGGATATTCTCAAATACGAATACAAATCGAATGTCGTAATGGATACGAATTTGAATCAAATATGTACTTAATTCGGTCGAATACGAATATTCTCCTATAATTTCGTAACAAATATCGGTAGAACAAATTCATAACGATTTTATCGATTTTTCACCGGTTATTGACGTAAGCATAGAAAACAGATCAAATACGAATCAAATAGTCTCGAATATGAATATGAACATTTTCAAATACAAATTTTGTTTACGCATTTGTATTTTCCTGAATACAAATATCGGATAAAACGGATTATCCGTTATCGTTTTTCACCCCCTAGCTTTCAGAGAGATAGGCGCTTCCACCTTTCAAAGAGAGGTGGAGTCGCGACTCGCTGGACGCTTGAAGCCTGGGATTGACTGAGGCTCGATGTAGGATAGAGAATTGGAGATAGTGTACAGTTCAATTCTCACAGGAATACGAAAAACCCGTATTCCAATTAGAGCCTTAAGATGTCACATTTGGTCAACACTAAATTTAAATTCGCTTTTCGTCTAGAAATCCTAATTTAGTTCAAGGAAACAATAAATTGGTTCCTCCCAAGAAAATAATATAGAAAACGATTAGACAACGGTATACCATTACAATAATATAACAAGTTTCATGTTGTTCCAACAAGTTACATGAAAAAGAAAAACTAAATAATACTATACCATTCCAGCCTCATCACAGGGATAGCTCTTTATTGTTGGATTAATTGTGATCGGATGGATCTAGGGACTGCAACTTTTTTTTAGATAAAGGATATAAAATCCGGCCTCTATATCCACGAGGGATATATACAGCCAAAGGTTACACGAGCTCTTAGGCTCAAAGCCTCATAACAGAGGAGCATACAACAACGAGAAAGAGAGCTTAAGGACTATGAAAAAGCTAGAAAGACTACGCTTCAGAACTTCTTCTCCGTCCTTGCTTTCAACCAAGACCCTATCCTCAACCGACTGCGTCATTCAAACTTCGGTCTACTTTGCGTGAAGAAGGACCTCCTAGGCGACACCTCCAAGGAGACGACAAGGGTCACCAACGCCGCCCGCCTCACCGAGGCAAGGTTTTCACCTGGAGATCAGAAAATATGAGGGCTGTGGAGTGCCATGACAACACCTCCAAGAAGGAAAATGGCGCCCGAAGGCGTCATCGTTGTCGGGACCGGTAAGAACACCGGCAAGGCTTTCGCCAGCACCTCCACAGCACCCCACGCACCGGAGTCCTGCACACCTCAAAGCCATGGCATAGCCACCCTTGAACTCCTCAAAGAGCCGCTTCCTGCAATATCCGTCTCTGAAGAAACCACTAAGCAACGCCTACAGAGGAGTATCTGCTGCCACGCCGGACACCAAGCACCGATGCCAGCTTAGCCTTCACCGGTCACCACGGGATACCTCAGGCACCCAGCAGCCGAACCGCCTGCCACACGATAGGACCGCAAACCAACAACCACCACCGCCAGCCGCAACATCCGGCCACCAGCCAAACCCATGCTGGGCTCCGACGACCAAAGATCGCCGCCGCCCCGCACGCGCGACGGAACCAGCGCCCGGCAAGACTGGAGCCGCAAGCCGCTGGCCTCCCTCCTTGCCTTTCCGTCCCCACCGCCACCGCGCGCCTCCCTCGTCTACGGCGACCAACTGAGCCCTACGGAGACGGTGCAGGAGCTGGAGAGGCGCGCGAGTGACGCCAAGGCCGCCGAGTATGCCGGCAGGGGCCACGGTTTCGCGCCGGCCGAGTCACCGGAGGGCGGCGGTGGCGCCAGCGGCGATGAAGAGCTGGCTGCACGACCACCGCCGCTGGCGAGCGGCCCAGCATCCAGCGGCCGACCCTCTTCGTGCTGAAACTCAGCACCGCTGCCGGACCCGATCTCACTTAGATCCGGGCACCAGCACGCCTGAGACGCATGCCGAAGGCCGGCAACCTCGTCGCCGCCGCCGCTCCACGACGACACCACTCCACACGTGCGCCAACTCCGTCCCCACGCCCCCCACACGCCCGGAGATGCGCTCCGGCCCCGACCGCCGCCCACGCCGCTCAGCCTCCACCGGCGACCACCAACAGGGCCCCGCCACCTCGAAACCGTTATCCAGATCTAGAACTGCCGCCCAGATCCAGGCGAGAGAGCCCCGCCACCGCCTTCCTAGCACCCGCACAGCCTCCTGCGGCGTGCTCCAGCGGAGGCAAGGCGAGATGTAGTGAGGGAGTCGGCGCTGGGAGAGGAAGGGTCGGGGAAAGGGAGAGGAATAGGGACTGCAACTATAAATTATAAACTAAAAAGAATACCCAGTAAACCCAGTCACATCCACTGAAACATAGATGACTCCCTACGTCTTTATTTTTCCCACTCCGTTCCCAGTACTCCCGATTCTCTCTCCCGATTCCCCAACCAGATCCCATCCCCTAAATCCCCTCTCTGCACACTCGCATCTCTCCTCATCCCCCATCCAGATCTATCCACACTGAGCACCGCCGGCTGATTCGTGGCCGACCTCCGCGGTACAGAGGTTATCCAACTCCCAGCAGCAGCCAAGCACAAGTCGCACGTGGTGCCGCATGCGGAGCAAGGCATGGGTGCGGCGGCGGCAAGCATGCACGAGAAATACCAACCTGGATCAAAGCATTTGAGATTGCCCATTGTTTGGAAAAATACCTCTTTGGATATCAAAGCTGGGGAATTTGGAGGTGTTACTCTTAGCTAAAAAGCAGCTCACTGGACCAATACCAACCTGGATCAACAACCTAAACTCACTGTCCTATTTAGACATCAAACAACAGCATTACAAGGGAAATTCCAACAGCTTCACTGGTCTATTTAGACATCAAACAACAGCATTACAAGGGAAATTCCAACAGCTCTAAGCCTCTAATGGATATGCCAATGTTAAATTCAGAGAATAGTATAGCCCATTTGGACCCAAGAGTCTTCGAGCTGCATGTCTGTGTATGATGAGGACATCCCTACGTCGTCTACCTCTCCGAATATTCATGAAGCACCAAAGTGCCCAATTACTAGAGCACAAGCCAATATTTTAAATAAACAGGTGAATTTGTTTCTTAATGAATTTTCTTGTATTGATGAGAACACTATACTACCTTATTCAAGTTCGTTATGCACTCTTAGGTTTGAATAATATGAAGACTTTGGAACCACAAGGGAGATGAGAGAGGCCAGTGCTAAAGTTGTCGTGGAGGAGCACAAGAAGACACACTTCTTTCGATCAACAAGAAAGTAGAGCAAGCATCCATTAGCAGCAAGATGTTATGTCCATTAGAGCATTACTTTTGTTAGTTTGAAGCATACGTGTGAACATGTATTAAGAGAGTTGGGTTCGGTTTGTAGGCCGACTAATAAATTACTTCGGCCTCCCGAATAGAATCGTATGGGCCGTCGGCCTGTGCGTGTATTAGCTGGCCGCCGCCGTATAAATACCTGCACGGACGGACGGGAGAAGACAGAACGAGATTTTGGAGAACACAATACGTGACGTGAGGATGGATGACTAGATAATGAATTGAGATGTTAGCTCATGCTTTGTACATGTTTCTTGAGTTTTTGATAGCCACAAAAATTCAATAGAAATTTGAGAATTCTTGCAAATCGAGATCGTTCAACCTTTTCATTGGGAATTAGGAGCGCAATAGGGATTTCGCTTGGTGGTCGTGAAGTCCGGCGCGTGTGATCTTGCGAATTAAAGAGCGTTCGTTCTTGCATTGGTAACGGAGGATCGCTACGATTCAAGAGAAAGCACGTGAGTATTCAATCCTACGTCAAGAACATCGGACGACCCCGTATCAGTGTAAGTCCATCACATCAATACTACATACCCACTGCTTTCCCTAAGGTGCTGAAACTAGGTAACAGCAAATTCACCAGCAAGATTCCCCAGGAGATTGGTCAGTTGAAATCCCTACTTTCACTTAATTTGAGCTTCAACGACTTGACAGGACAGATTCCCCAATCAATCTGCAGTCTCACAAACCTGCAGGTGCTAGACTTGTCCAATAATCTCACAGGTGCAATCCCAGCTGCATTGAACAGCCTACACTTCCTCTCCACATTCAACATTTCTAACAATGACATACAAGGTCCTATTCCATCTGGAGGCCAGTTTGACACACTTCAGAATTCCAGCTTTGATAGGAACCCAAAGCTCTATGGCTCTGCACTCATTCACAAATGTGGTTCGACCGAAGCACCTCCAGCCACCGTTCTGTCCGCAAAACAAACCAGCTACAAGGTTGTCCTTGTGATTGCCTTTAGTGTGTTCTTTGGTGTAGGTGTGCTGTATGATCAGACAGTCTTATCAAGGTTTTTATTTCTAGAGTAAGTGTTCAAGAATTCCGATAGATCGTTTTGAAAATACGATAAAAATTTAGAAAAATCAATAAACTATAAATCATAAACCAAAAATAATATGACGGATGATCCAGCAGGTCTAAGTCTGAACCACCAGTGGAACCCGCAATTATGGACGCCGCATTACTGCTATTTTTCCATTCCAGACTTGGAACATACAGGGAAGAAGAAAAAAGAGAGAAAACTTCAACTACGCGTTCGCGGGGCAGTAAGCCACTACCGATCTGAATCAAAGTCGCCACCAGTCGAGTCTCGCCTCCATTTTTTATTTGCTAGTGTAGTTGCAGTATTAGACAGTCTTGAATTGGGGCACAAAGAACGCGTCTGTAGTCTGACCCTGATGAGTAGCCTCAACGTGCACGACGAGCTGCAATTCAACCGTCTTGACTTTGAAATGATTTTATCGATCTGTTCTCAAGAGATCGATGAGCTCGTGTGCGAGTGCAATGCTCCCTTACATCATACCAGCTGCAGAGCCCACGCGGTCACGCCAAGCTCTTGCTCTTTCGTAACCTCTTGTGTTTTTATTATTCAGATAACGGTTTTGCTATTGTACAATTGACTAAATTTTTTTATCTTTCAGTCACCTAAAGTTGCAGTATACTAATTTCTTTCACCTGAAGTTACACTCTCAATCACCTAAAGTTATAATATAAAAAAGTGACTGAAAATGAAGGAAAAAACAGTCGTCTGTGCAATAATCACTCCTTTCAGAGAATCAGAGGGTGCAATAGTTTCAGCAACCGAGAGGCCGCACGACCATCTACTACCTAGTTAGTGGGATTCCAACTATAGTCGTTAGCCACAAGACACCTGTATTCGTACCAACTGGACTAACCACTGATTGGAAACCTCTTTTGTTCTTCTTGCTATTTCTGCCCTAACAAACCTTTCTCTAGTTGGTATCGCTGATACGCGCCTTTTCCTGTTCACCACAAGGGATGTGTTGAGGAACCGACGCTGGAGACCAGTCCGAGCGATTCCTCTGCTTAGAACAAGAACGAATCAATCACAGAATCACAGAATAATAGATTGAACACAGAGAGGTAGAGAGAACTCCTGATCTTTCTTTATTGCTTTAGATTGCATCGGGGGTACATAATGAGGGGATCTAGGTCCCTATTTATAGTCTACGGTGGGGGTGCCCAATTAGATCAGGACTCTAGATAGAGTCCAGGTTTCCTAACACTCCCCCTTGGGCACTCACCCAATATGCTCATGTCTCGTCAAAACTCCATAAAAACCCAGTGGGAAAAATTTGGAGAAAGAGTACATGATACATGTGATGCTGCGATGCACAAATTGCCTCATTAAAAACCTTGGCCGAGAAACTTCATGGAAAACTCGTTCAAGGGAAAAAGAGTACAATTCACCCAAATTCATTTGGTCTGCAGGACTTTATTTTTGGGTACTTAATCTTCATGATCAAGATTTATTAGCGGGCTTGTGAGAATTCTCCCCTGAATTATGCACTTCTCTAAGTCTCATCATTCCAATTCCACGAACGCACCTTTCAAAGCTAGATGCGGGAGTGACTTAGTGAATAAATCTGCGAGATTTTCACATGACTTAGTATGCAAGATTTTAATCTCGTCCATCTTTTGCAATTCATGTGCATAGAAGAACGTGGGGTTAGTATGCTTTGTGAGATGACTCTTCACATAGCCCGTTTGCACTTGTGTAACGCAAGCGGCATTATCTTCATAGATAATTGTGGGGGTTTGCACAATGTTCATCCCACATGATCGCTGGATGTGGTGAACCATTCGCGGAGCCAGCGCACTCTCGTGCGGCTTCATCTGATGCTATAATTTACGAGTGGTTCATCAAGTAGCTACGGACTTTGCTTAGACGATTTCCATGAAATTGCAGTTCCACCACACAGGAATACATAGCCTGTTTGCGACTTAGCGGTATGCGGGTCTGACAGATACCCAGCATCTGCATAGCCAATCAAGTTCAGATCTTGATTCTTTCTGTAGAACAATCCAAGATCCTTGCTTCCTTGGAGATATCAGAAAATGTCCTTTATGCCCTGCCAATGCCTTTTGGTGGGCTCTGCACTGTACCTTGCTAACAGGTTCACGGCAAATGCAATGTCCGGTCTAGTGCGGTTGCTAAATACATGAGTGCTCCCACTGCACTCAAGTATGGGAATTCGGTCCCAGGACTTCCTCCCCCTCTTCCCTTGGTCGGAAAGGATCTTTTTCTTGCTGTAAAGACCTACCGATCATCGGTACTTTCGAGGAAATGCCTTCTCAAAGTCAAACCTTTCAAGCACCTTACAGGTGTAGGTCGACTGATGTACCAAGACTCCTTCAGGACATGCTCAAGCTGCAGCCTAAGCAAAACTTGGTCTTGCCCAAATCTTTCATTTCAAATTCGACTCCAAGTAGGAGCTTGCTTCTTTTATGTCTTTAGTGTCCCGATGATATTCGGATCATCTACATACACAGAGATTATACGAAATCCATTTTGGGATCGCCGTATAAATACACAAGGACAGTCTTCATTGTTCGTGTAGCCTTTCTTGCAGAGAAAGTCGCTCAGCGATTATATCACATTCTTCCAGTTGTTTGATCCATACGGTGACTTTACGAGTTTCACACTATCTGATTTCTATTTGCTCTGTCTTGATTCGGAGAGGGATTCCTTCAGGGACTCTCATATAAATCTCCGAATCCAAGTTACCATAAAGGTATGCAGTCACAACATCCATCAATTTCATTTCCAAATTCAAGTTCACTGCCATTGAGATCAAGTATCTAAAGGTAATTCCACTCATGACTGGGGAGTAGGTTTCTTCGTAATCAACTCCAGGACGTTGAGTGAAACCTTGGGCTACCAGCCTTGCTTTGTATCTCACTACTTCATTTCTTTCATTTATCTTTCGAACAAATACCCACTTGTGCCCAACGGGGTGTATGTGGGGAGGTGTGCGGCATACGGGCCCAAACACCTCTCTTTTATTCAGAGATAGCAATTCAGTTGCTATTGCCTTCTTCCAATCTTCCCAATCTGATCTTTTTTTACATTCAGCGAGCGATGTAGGCTCGGGATCAAGACCGATGATGGTGGCAATATTCTTTACGAAGTAGATATCGATATTAGCTGTTGTCCTATTCAGGGACTCTCCCGTGTGCACATAATTTATAGTTATTTCTTCATGAGTTGCTTCTTCTGAAGCTTCACCTTGTGCATCGCTTCTTTCAATTGCGGTGGAAAGTCCCTTTAGCTTTTCGGCTCCGATGTGTGCGCACACATCCATGCTGATGGGGATATTCAGATCCGGTATGCCCTTTTCGGAAGGTGTCATACTTGTGCCAGGTCTCAACTGGCTCTCCTTCTCATTCTGGGGGACTTCAATGATCGACTGTGATAAGTCCTTCTTATCCTTCTTCACCAGGCGTCCCCGGTTACTAAGAATTCGAGGAACCGGAGTTCTCGTCCTCTTTTTTATTTTTCTGAGGCCTCTGGACGAGATTAGGGATACCTTCAATTTTCTTTGGTATTTCAACCCTCTCCGGTGCAGTGCGTTCAGGCACATGCGACTTAGTCACGCACTTCAAATCACTAAAGTGATCAGGCAGTTGATTTGCTAATGCTTGCAAATCTATTGTCTTTTAGACTTCTCTTGTCTTCTGGACTTCTTTTGTCTTCTAGACTTCTCTTGTCTTCTGGACTTCTCTTGTCTTCTAGACTTCTCTTGTCTTCTGGACTTCTCTATTCGCTTCACTAGTGCGCGGGTCATCTGCATGGATTACCGTGGCTTGCCACGTAATTTCTCGACATTCTTCATCAAGGGGTTGATTTCCTCCCCCTAATGTTGGGAAATTTTCAGTGGTGACCCTTGCGCTAATTGCATAGGTGAATGGATGTTGTAGGCCGAAGGTCTAAGGTTAATGAGGTTCGCTGCATGTAGGACTGCGTGTCCCAACATGTGGCTGGCAAATTACAATTCTTCAAAAAGGTCGGGCAATAAATTTAATTTTCTTGATCAAAGCCTCTGCCAAACCATTCTGGGTATGGACATGCGGTACCGAATGCTCAACTGCAATTTCCATTGCCATGAAATAATCATCAAATGCCTTCAAAGAAGCATCAATGAGCACCATGAAATACTTAAACGGCCCTGAAACGGGCTAAATGGGACCGCAAATGTCTCCCTGGATGCGTTCGAGAATGCAGGGACTTCCTCCTTCACTTTCAGAGTGGAGGGTCTAGTAATTAGTTTCCCGGTGGCACATGCAGGGCACACAAAATCTTCATGACTCGGGAAATTCTTCACATTGATATTATGCCCATGCGAGTTATTTATTATGCTTCTCCTCATCCTAAGACTTGGGTGGCCTAATCTGTCATGCCAGAAACAGAAGAGTTCAGAGCTTCTAAACACTGTTTTCAGAATAGTGTACGCTGCAGGTGCTTTAATTGTGGTATAATATAGCCCAGTTTCAAGTTGAAGGAAGATTTTCTAATGCGTTTTTCCATTCTCTTCGCACTTCGTAATGAGTAGGTATTCCTTACCGTACTCTTCTTTAGTCTCAACGTGGAAACCATTTGCGCGGGTATTGTTAAAACTTAGGAGAGTTCTAGTCGATTCTGGGTACAATAAGGCTTCTTCAATGACCAAAGTTGTGCCCATTATGGCTCTTCTTGAACCAATTATACATACATTGCTTCTGGCGATTGTCGTAAGGCTGCCAATGCTCTTACAAATTGACTGAAAATGCTTAGTCTCTCTTAAGATGGTATTTATTGTGCTGCTGCTAGCTAAGCACACTTCCTTAACAGGGCACCACACGTGTTCTAATATAGGGTATTTAATTAACATGCATGAGAAGGCAATTAACACATAAATAAAATACTCCAATATCAGAATATATCATGCCATTATAAACTGAATAAATGAATGAATTCTTCAAATATCATCCAACCATCACGAGAAAATAACAATTCTTAAGTATCATCCATGCAAATTCTAACATATTCTTCCACACAAAATAAATGACAATTGAAGTCGAAATGCATTCAGTGCACTGGACTTCTTCTGCTATTTTCTCGGGGTGACATTCTCTTCAAGAGAAATTATGACGGTGGTTGCTTCTAGGTCGAGAGAGGTGCTGCTGTCGTAATGATCTCAAACACCATCAACGCAGGCAGCTGCTCAAAATGCTCCCCCTCAACCGATGCAGAGTGGGCTTCATGCGCCCTTTGCCATCCCGTTTTGGCTTGTTAGCCTTATTCTCTCGTGGAGTATCTGATTCGCCTTTCTGGGCTGCGGTCTTACCCTTCCTGCCTCTTTTCTCTATCAAGGGCTTTCGCACCTTGTTGCTCCCAACGTTGGCTTCACGGCCAGTGGAGCTCCCAGATGGCTGAGTGACTTAGTTCTTGCGAAGAACTTCGTCCTGAGCCTCCGCAACTTGCATCATATCTATCAATTTGGCATATTCCTCATAGCCGTCTTAACGATAATTGCGTGCGGATTGTACTTCATTTGGGTGGAAGGTTTTTCTCAATTTTCTGTATTGGGATACAAATCCTGTGCAAGGCAGAATTGTATTCCGCGACCGTCTTAAAGTCGGCAAACCTCAGTCTGATCCACTCCTACTTTGCTTGAGGAAGAATGGTGTATTTTAGCCTCTCAAACTTGCTTCTTGAATGTAGTCCAGAGTGCTAGCGCGCTTTTCTCCACCATATACTCATTCTTGAGAGTGAGGCAGAGGTGGTGCCTGAGAAAATGAAGCGCCTGATCATTCTCCTCAGGTTTGGGTGGAGCGTCATTCAGTCCACCAATCCCAATAGTAGTGCGGAGCTTCCTGGCTCCAAGCACAATCTCAACATCGGATGCCTTTGTCAGATAGTTTTGGCCATGCGGGGCCAGCTCCTCGAACTCCCAGTTCGTGATGCTAGTCATCTAAATGTGTATAAGTATACTGCTGGTAGACATGCACGGAATAATTCACTACGGGTAAATAAATGGTACAAAAGGTTCTCGCAATGTTTCATAATTTTCTGTGCATTTTCTATAATTTTACTGCTAATTTCAGTGATTAAAAGCAATTTTCAGCAATTACAATTAACCAAAACAGTAAATAAATACAGAAAATACATAAAACAGTAATGGCACAAATAAAATAAGCTTCAAATGCTAAAATTGATGCAAAATTCGGATTCCCGAGGCCCTTTTATGCTAAAATATGAAATTTCAGCAAATTCTGCACTTTCTGAGGGGTTATGCGCAAATTTTAAGTTCAGAGAGAAATTCGCGCAATTTTCTGATTTACTGAGGGGTTTTCTGCAAAATTCTGGACCCATACGCAAAACCAAGGACCTATCGGCAATTTTCGGAATTACCGAGACTTATATGCGATTTTTAGGGCCTGTCGGTTAATTTCCAAAACTTGGGGGTGTTTTCTGCAAAATTGCAGCCCTCCCCGCCAGCTGGGCCTTTCGGCCCATTTTCTTTCAGTCCGAACAAATGCCTACTACCCTACCCATTATGCCTGTTTGGCCCACTTGGCCGAAACAAGGGTGAGAGGGAGGGTCGTTTAGGGTTTCCCTCCCCTCACTTTGCTACCGGCGGCGGCGGCGCTTCAACCTGCGGCGGCGGGCCGGGCGCGGCTGCGGCAACGCGGGTGGCCGGCCGGTGGAGGCGGCGGCACGGCCGGTGGCGGCACCACGGACAAGCGGCGTCGCGCGCACGGCGGCGCGGCGTGAGCGAGAGAGAGGTGGCGCGTGCGGGCCGAGTCCGATTCGAACAGCGTGGCGGGCGCCGGCCGGGCGGCGATCGAGCAGCGCGGAGGCGCCAAAGCCGGTCGGTGGCGGCTGCGCGCGCATGCGTAGGGGAACCCGAGGTGGCGGCGGCGCAACCTCCGAGCTCCTGCGGCCATCTTCGAGCGGCGCATTCATGCAGGGAGGCTGAAGCGGCGTCCTCGGGCGGTGGCTCGGGCGCGTGCGATGGCGATGACGCCTGCGGCCCATGCGGGGGCGATGGCCCAAGATCGATGCAACGGCGACAAAACGGCGGCCCGTGCGGGCGGGTCGGTCCGAGCGGTTGGCGACATGCCAACGACCGGTGGTGATGTTGGCGTGCCATGTGCGGTCGAACACGCTTCCCGAGCTATGGCGGCGGTCGGCTGCGCGGCTTGGCCGGCAGCGGTGCCTCGTCGCGAGAGGTGGTTGGCGGTGCCGTGCAGGGCGAGCAGCCGGCGGCGCCGTGCGGGGCACGTGGCCGAAAGCAGCGCATGTTGGTGTACACCTGATCGGCGGCCGACGGCGGGTCCAGTGACCATGCAGCGGCCATGCAGGGCCGTCTGCGCCAGAATTTCTTCCTTTTTTTCCATGCAATGTCTGTGCAGAAGGTGATGCAAATACCAGATGGGTGCAGAGGCCGTGCAGAGCCTTCATGCAAAATCACGCAAAGTTTTTCGTTTTCAATCTGTGATGCAATCAACATCTACCCCGTTTTCGTAATCTACCGATCGACATTGTGCCGGCGATTTCAGATCTGCTCGCGGTAGATTTAGGGCGGATTTGCATCGTTCTACAGCGCAATCAACATCTACCCCGTTTCGCAATCTACCGATCGGCATTGTGCCGACGACTTCAAGTCTGCTCGCGGTAGATTAGGGCGGATTTGCACCATAGAATTTCAATCTAGAACGCGAAAAGAAAATACAGATTCAAAACGATCTAGAAAATTCAATCTGTGCTTCGATGATTACCTCGTTCACCGGAGCGAAGTCGTGCGATAACGTGTTGAGGAACCGACGCCGAGACCGATCGGCGATTCCTCGCTTAGAACAAGAACGAATCAATCACAGAATCACAGAATAATAGATTGAACACAGAGAGGTAGAGAGAACTCCTGGTCTTTCTTTATTGCTTTAGATTGCATCGGGGGTACATAATAAGGGGGGTCTAGGTCCCTATTTATAGTCTACGGTGGGGGTGCCCAGTTAGATCAGGACTCTAGATAGAGTCCAGGTTTCCTAATAGGATGCATCAAGAAACGAGTTTTTTTCAATCTGAAATTTTGTCGGTATTAGTGGCAAGAGGATAGGTTTGTTATAGCGCAGCCGGTAAGAGAAAGCATGTCAGATACAAGTAAATTAAGGATTGAATCAAGGATGACTGCAAGAGCAAATATGCTGTACGGTCAGGAAGGTGTGACATTTGGACTCTCGTTATATTATGGGTGGATTTTTTTGGGTTTATTATTTAGCTTTCTATATGAACTAATTTTCAAACGAAGTGTCTTTTTAAGTTAGGGTCTATAAGTTGATTAAAGTATGTATTGTCCTGACTTCATCTAAATCGATCAAAATCGCATACGAGTATCTTTCTTTATACTCTCTCGCACGAACAGACAGAATATAAAAATTTAAGTTAAAAATCATAAGACATAACTCAAAAAAATCCACCCATAGGCAACCACCAGTGAAACGTCGTAGTGTGTGTGTTTGGTTGTTGGGATGGAGTGGGATGGGGATGGGATGAGATGGTTCCACAAAAAAAGCGGAACCACATGGTCCAGCATCTAAGAAGAATATTCTCTAAATTTGCACAGGCTCATCCCACTTTGGACCATTCCATCCCACCCCACCCCTCAAACCAAACACATAGATAGACTTGGTCAAAGGAATCATCCTATTCTATCCCACTCCATCCCAGCAACCAAACTGCTGGGGCAATTGTGCAAAATCCTAATGAGTATCTATAGGCTACAGCATGTATTCCTTGACCCATTTTTCTTTGTGATGACTACGACTACAAGGGACAAGTCAATGGAAGCAAGAGCCGCTTCTTTCTCACCCCCTCACGCTCTTGCTTGAATTAGACCATTGATGCTTTATCCGGCCAGGGGACTCAGGACACAAATTAAGCATCTGGTTTCCATGCTAGTTTCATCAGAAAACCATGCAGCCACTCCATTTCCCGTACAAGAAATACAGCAGCAGATTGCCCATACCTTCCCTTGCCCTTGCTCTTGTGTTGCTGATCTCCTTGGCCTCTCCCACCAGTTCCTGCACGGAGCAGGAGAAGGGCTCCCTGCTCCAGTTCCTCGCCGGGCTCTCGCAAGACGGTGGCCTCGCCGTGTCATGGCGGAATGACACGGACTGCTGCGTGTGGAAAGGCATCACCTGTAATGGAAATGGGGCGGTCACTGAGGTCTCTCTGGCATCTAGAGACCTTGAAGGGCACATCTCTCCATCTCTTGGCAACCTCACCGGCCTGCTGCGCCTCAACCTGTCCCACAACTCACTGTCTGGTTACCTACCGCAGGAATTGGTATCTTCCAGCAGCATCATTGTCCTTGATGTCAGCTTTAACCGCCTCAGTGGAGACCTGCAAGAGCTGCCATCTTCAGGCGCCGTTCAGCCTCTCCAGGTACTGAACATCTCAAGCAATTTGTTTACCGGACAGTTTCCATCCACCACATGGGAAGCAATGAAGAATCTGGTTGCGCTCAATGCCAGCAACAACAGCTTTACTGGGCATATACCAACCAATTTCTGCAAGAGCTCACCATCCTTCGCTGTGCTTGAACTCTGTTACAACAAATTCAGTGCCAGCATCCCCCCTGGGCTTGGTAATTGCTCCATGCTTAGAGTGCTCAAGGTTGGCCACAATAACCTTAGTGGGACTCTCCCGGATGAACTCTTCAATGCTACCTTGTTGGAGTACCTCTCTTTTCCCAACAATGATTTAGAAGGAAAATTTGATGGTACACATGTAGTAAAACTCAGAAATCTGGCAGCCCTTGATCTTGGAGGGAACAACTTCGGCGGCAAGATTCCAGATTCTATAGGTCAGCTCAGTAGATTGCAGGAGCTCCATTTGGACCACAACAACTTGTATGGTGAGCTGCCGTCAGCTCTGAGCAATTGCAAATATCTCACAACCATCGACCTCAAGGGAAACAGTTTCAGCGGAGATCTAGGCAAGGTCAACTTCTCCACCCTGCCCAATCTACAAACTTTAGATCTTTACATGAACAACTTCACCGGCACAGTTCCGGAAAGCATCTACTCTTGCAGCAACTTGACCGCGCTACGGCTATCGTACAACCATTTCGATGGCGAGCTATCATCAGGAATAGGCCATCTCAAGTACCTCTCCTTCCTGTCGCTTACTAATAATTCTTTTACGAATATCACAAAAGCTCTTCAGATCCTTAAGAGCTCCAGGAACCTTACCACCCTGCTTATTGCTATCAACTTCAGCAAAGAGGTCATTCCACAGGATGAAACCATTGATGGTTTCGAGAATCTTAAGGTTCTCGAAATAGCTCAGTGCCCATTATCAGGAAAAATACCACTTTGGCTATCAAAGCTCACAAATTTGGAGATACTAAACTTGTCTGACAATGAACTGACTGGAGTAATACCAAGCTGGATCAACTCACTAAACCACCTCTTCTCTCTAGACATATCAAACAACAGCCTTACAGGAGAAATCCCAATCACCTTGATGGAGATGCCAATGCTACGATCAACGCAGAATCATACCTATTTGGACCCAAGGTTCCTTGAGCTGCCTGTATATAGATCTCCATCACTTCAATACCGTGTACTTGCTGCTTTCCCAACAGTGTTGAGGCTAAGCAACAACAGCTTCACGGGTGTGATTCCCCCACAGATTGGTCAGTTAAAAATGCTCGTTGTACTTGATTTCAGCTTCAACAACTTATCTGGACAGATCCCACAATCAGTTAGCAACCTCACATGCCTGGAGGTTCTAGTATTATCCAACAACCATCTGACAGGTGCAATCCCTGGTGCACTGAACAACCTGAACTTCCTTTCTGCATTCAATGTTTCTAACAATGACCTAGAAGGGCCTATTCCAACTGGAGGCCAGTTTACTACATTCCTAAATTCTAGCTTTGAAGGGAATCCTAAGTTGTGTGGCCCTATTCTCCGTCGCAGTTGTGATTCAGCAGCAGTAGCATCAGTGTCCAAAAAACAACGCAACAAAAAAGCCATTTTTGCAATAGCATTTAGTGTGTTCTTTGGAGGGATTGTAATTCTTTTGCTGCTGGGGCGTCTCCTTCTCTCACTCAGGGCTGCAATTTTCAAAACCAAAAACAAAAGCGACACTACTGGAGATGTAGAAGCAGCTTCATTCAGCTCTGATCCAGAGCGTTTGTACGTAAAGATGCCACAAGGCATTGGAGAAGAAAACAAGGTCACATTAACTGCCATTGTGAAAGCTACAAATAACTTTGACAAGGAGCACATCATTGGGTGCGGAGGTTATGGACTAGTCTACAAAGCTGAGCTACCTGATGGCTCCAAGCTCGCCATCAAGAAGCTCAATGGTGAAATGTCCATCATGGAAAGGGAGTTCACTGCAGAGGTTGAAGCACTCTCCATGGCACAGCATGACAATCTTGTGCCATTGTGGGGATACTGCGTCCAGGGAAACTCGAGGCTGCTCATATATTCTTACATGGAGAATGGCAGCCTGGACGATTGGCTTCATAACAGGGATGATAGCGCCAGCTCATTTCTTGACTGGCCAACGAGGCTCAAGATTGCACAAGGAACTAGCCGGGGCCTTTCTTATATCCATGATGTCTGCAAGCCTCACATTGTCCACCGTGACATTAAGTCCAGTAACATCCTACTTGACAAAGAATTCAAAGCTTATGTTGCAGATTTTGGGCTATCAAGATTGGTCCTTCCGAACAAAACTCATGTCACAACTGAGCTAGTCGGCACTTTTGGTTACATCCCCCCTGAGTACGGGCAAGCATGGGTTGCTACGTTGAGAGGTGATATGTACAGTTTTGGAGTGGTCCTGCTTGAACTGCTCACAGGACGGCGACCTGTTCCGGTCCTGTCTACATCAAAAGAACTTGTTCCATGGGTGCTGGAGATGAGGTCTGAGGGAAAGAACATTGAAGTCCTGGATCCAACACTCCGAGGCACAGGGTATGAAGAACAAATGCTGAAGGTTCTTGAAGCTGCTTGCAAGTGTGTCAACCGTGATCCTTTCATGAGGCCAACTATCATGGAAGTAGTCTCCTGCCTGGACAGTATAGATGCTGACCTGCAGATGCAAAACACAGCCAATATAGAATGCAGTTAGACATGATAGACAATCTTGTGCTTTCGGTGCACAGAGTTGATGTAGTTTTCACTAGAACTACTACAAAGCATTTTTGTAATTCATCCCCCCTCCCCGGCTTTCTTTGAAGTATTATGTATGATAAGTTTCGTAAGCACTGTTCCTTGAGTTCCTCGCTGAAAAAAGGTAAAAATGGTTCAATATGATTTTGCTGCCCAGGGGTTCCTGCACCCCATTTGCGAAAAATGCATGATGCATTGCTCAAAAAATACGAAAAGAAATCATGGACATAGTTTACATAAAGTTATGTAAACCTACAAAATTTCAATATGAAATATGTCCACATTGTACAATACCAAAAAAAGAGAAGTAGTCAAGCATGCACTATTCATATGTATACAAGTATTACTTAGTCTTTTTTGGTTCTCAATACCAGAGACGAATTTGATATTGAAATTTTGCAAGTTTACTTAAGTTTGTGTACTACATTCATAAGTTTAGACATGATAGACAATCTTGTGCTTTCGGTGCAAAGGGTTGATATAGTTTTCACTAGAACTACTACTTCTGACTAATCTCATAGTTGTTTTGCACAGATCCCGACAGGTTGCCATTTTGAGCTTTTTATACTTTCTTGAAAAGCATTTTTGTGAGCTTTTTATACTTTCTAGAAAAACATTTTTGTAATTCATCTCCCTTTCCCCCCTTTTCCTTGAAGTATTATGTATGATCAAGTTTCGTAAGCATGGGAAAACTGTATAAACAAGTGAAAAGATTGCACTGTTCCATGAGTTCCTCACTGAAAAAAAGGTAAAAATGGTTCTATTTAGACATCAAACAACAGCATTACAAGGGAAATTCCAACAGCTCTAAGCCTCTAATGGATATGCCAATGTTAAATTCAGAGAATAGTATAGCCCATTTGGACCCAAGAGTCTTCGAGGTGCCTGTCTGTGTATGTCCATCACATCAATACTACATACCCACTGCTTTCCCTAAGGTGCTGAAACTAGGTAACAAAAAATTCACCGGCAAGATTCCCCAGGAGATTGGTCAGTTCAAACCCCTACTTTCACTTAATTTGAGCTTCAATGACTTAACAGGACAGATCCCCCAATCAATCTGCAGTCTCACAAACCTGCAGGTGCTAGACTTGTCCAACAATAATCTCACAGGTGCAATCCCAGCTGCATTGAACAGCCTACAGTTCCTCTCCACATTCAACATTTCTAACAATGACCTAGAAGGTCCTATTCCATCTGGAGGCCAGTTTGACACACTTCAGAATTCCAGCTTTGATAGGAACCCAAAGCTCTGTGGCTCTGCGCTCATTCACAAATGTGGTTCGACGGAAGCACCTCCAGCCACCGTTCTGTCCACAAAACAAACCAGCTACAAGGTTGTCCTTGTGATTGCCTTTAGTGTGTTCTTTGGTGTAGGTGTGCTGTGTGATCAGATAGTCTTATCAAGGTTTTTTGGCTAGTCCTACTTCAGTTTACATATCAGTTTATGGCAAATTTGTTCAGATTTGGCTACTAGCTATTCATGTTTACCAACATCTCCAGTGAACAAGCTTCCTCTAGGTGTGAATCACATTCAGGTTTACAAAAAGATGAAACTGGTGGGGATTCAAGGGTGAAGAGTGATCCCATTTGGTGGAGATGTAAAAGAATGTAACAATGTAAGATGATTTGAACTGAAGCATTCTAAATGTGTCAAAAACACAATTTTGTCGGAATTCCTTATAACCTTTTTTTCTTCAAGAATACAAATTCCTTATAACTCTAATTTCATCATTTCCTCTGCTTGCTGAACAATAACACTACACAGTTGAGCCATGCAAAACTTTTAGGTATACGAGTGAACCAAACAAGATGAGAAAATGAAGCCCTACTTGCCATAATTTGCAGCGTACAAAACAGCACGCCAAAAATCCATCGTCTATGGGTATGAAAGTTTGGGTCACCAAAATTTTGTAATTTTGACAAGATTTGGCCTCCATTTGATCTGTAACCAAAATTCGGTAAAGCTCCTTGTGCATCAGCTCCTCCTTCATTTTCTTGCCAAACTTTTGCTAATTCATTGCTAGATTTTAACGACACTAATTCATCCTTAGCATCTATGAGTTAGCTCACAACATAAGAATGTGGAGTCCTAATATTATCCAACTCCGAATGTAAAGCAAGGCAAGAATTATAATTTTCATTATCAGGAATTAGAGCTCTAAGCCTAGCAAGTTCGTTTTGCAAGCTATCAATCACATAATCCTGATTACCAATTTTCTTACACTTCTCAAATTCTCTACCATAGTAAATGACCACATGTTTCATATCCTTGGTAGAAAGGCAAACCTCGTCTGGATCACTAAAGATGGAACCGTCGTCGGATTTGTCCTTGGTGTTACCCATGGAATATCCTCAAACACCATGCACATGCCGGTGAAATCCGAGAACTCTTTTTTCTTGCCTTTCCAATCATCCTTGTCATCATTGTTCTCTGAATCCATATCACTTACGTTGGCAGTCTCATGAGTAACAAGGACCAGTTGACGAACCTGCGATAGTTGGGCTTCTTGTCCTTGTAAGCTCGAGAAGACTTGTGGTACTTCTTCTCCTCCTTGTCCTTTAGCTTTAGGCAGATTGAACAGATTTTCCACCGATCCATTTGTCGAGCCAGAAGAGGGTAGTGTTTCCATCTCCCAAGTGTGCCTCGGTTGCTGCACGAAACAATGCATGAACAATTGGTTCGTGGAACACTTGAAGGTGTGCTCATGTCTGAGATGGTTCTGATTTTTGCCACCAAAGCCATCTCATCCTCAAGGCGTATCCCATGAGTTTGAGGTCAAGGATCCCTAAGCCACCAAGGGAGAGTGGCCTGCAAACTGATTGCCATGCGACCAAGCACTGCCTTCCAAGAGCCGTGTCCCTCCCATTCCAAAGAAACACGCGCCGGCGTTTGTCGATTGCCCTGATGGCCCAGGATGGCTGCTCCAAGGATAGGAGATGGTAGAAGGGGTGGCGGAAAGAACGTGTTTAACCAAGATGAGACTGTTATGAATAGCGCTTGTATTCATATGAGGCCAATGGGCCGGTATATATACACAAAGTACAGGTGGTAAATATGCAAAGAACCCCTCATAACAATGGGGAATAACAAACTATACATATATCTCTAACACCCCCCCTCAAACTCATGGTGGATCAACAACACTGAGTTTGGAGAGGAAGAAGTCAGTCTTTGTGCTCGAGTGCAGGCCTTCGTGAAGAAATCCGCTATCTGAAGCTCAAGGCACATATTGAAGAGTAATCACCGATCATGCACACAAGTCCTCATGAAAGAAGCATCAACTCCAATGTGCTTGGTGAGCTCATGCTTCACGGGATCACGAGCAATACCGATAGCACTGTCTTTGTCGACAAGAGAGGGTCGGTGTAGTGTGAAACACCAAAATCCTCAAGTAACCACCGTAGCCAAGTAATCTCTGCTGTGTCAAGAGAGCCATAGCTCGCAACTCGACTCTGCACTCGAGCGGGACACTGCAGTCCGTTTCTTCGTCTTCCGGCAATAAGAGAACCACCAAGAAAAACACGATGCGAGAGATAGACCGCGATCGGAGGGATCGCTGGCCCAAGTAGCATCGAATAGGCACTGAAGGCAGAACGAGCTGGGCGTGGAAAGAAGAGACGGCGAGATAGTCCCACGAAGGTATCGCGAGAACTCGAAGAAGGTGACCGTAGTGAACTCGAGTGGGAGCTGAAACAAACCGACTCGAATATGAACTGGATAAGTGATATCCGGGCGAGTAACGACAAGGTAGACAAGACTCCCAACAAGATGACGATAGCGAGTCGGATCGAAAGAGGCTCGCCATCGAGAGTCGGAGGTGAACATTGAGCTCCATGGGAGTCTCAACGATCTGTTGATCGATGAGAGAGCGCGATCAAGAAGATCCTGAATATATTTCTCTTGGGACATAAAGAAACCATCTGGAGTGGAAGTAACCTCAATCCCAAGGAAATAACGAAGAGGACCAAGATCCGACATAAGGAACTTGTTAGACCATGTGGTTAGGTCTACGTTATTTTGATGATGAATAATTGACAATGGTTAATTTGTTATGATAAATAATTGGTGATTTTATTTATCGATGTTATGCGAGGTGTGTTAGCGTGTGTGTGTATGGACTGATGTTGGTCAAGTTGAGACGAACTTGTGCCGAAAAGAATGCTCTTTGGTCTTTGCATGTGCAGGTTGAGCATGGAGGCGATCATGGTCGGTGACGAGGTGGACCGGGACTAGGATGGGGAGATCCGAGGTTCAGACGGTCGAGGAGGTCACGAGATGGTCGGGCTCATGCTTGGGCGCATGGAGATTAAAGGTGGATGATGCGTGGAGAAGCTACGGGAGGTGTGGTCTGGAGGCTTCGACACGAGACGAGTTAGAAAAGTTGGAATTTTGGAAAAACCCGTGTTAGGAAGGGTTTGGTCCCTTACTTGTTGGAATTGGATTAGAACTCGTGGGCTTAGGGTAAGCCCGGTTTTGGGCCCTAGACTATAAATAGAGGTGGGGTTGGAGGCAACCCGGTGGCTTTAGGAGATTAATTTTGTGCTAGGGTTTAGGGGTGCTAGGAGAGAGCACTTTGTAGCCACCATGATTCAGAATAATAGATCTATCTCAAAAGAATTTTTGGCTGCGTCGTGAGCGATTGGAAAGAAGAAGAAATTGTGATCGGCGGCGGCACCGTCCTCGGCTCCGTGCGCGATGCGCGTGCGGGAACTCAACGCGTGAGCGCGACTTGTGATTTGAAGGCTCATGTATGCATGACGGCCGTGGCGGAGATTGAAAGAAGTGCAGCGGCGCCGTGTCGATTGTGAGAAAAAGGTGAACGGCGCCGACTTGTATCGATCGTAAAGCGGCGTCGGCGCATTGCATGAAGGAATAAGCGAGGTGAGTAAGCGGCGCGATTTTGTTTTGTTTTCTTTTACTCGCACGTGGAGCGCGCAGAGTCTACGTTTTGCTGCGTCGATCTCGATCTCGTCGCGGCGTCTCCTCGTCGATCGCCGTGTGTATGCTCTTCCGTGATCATCGCTCGTGCACAGCGTGACATCAAGTGGCTTTGCTTGCTGTGCGCCGGCCGAGTGTAAGTCGACGCCAACTAGCAAAATTCATGGCCTTCTCATGCATGCGATCACGAATCCAAGGCATGCGGTGAGGTTAATACTTTTAATTCTCTCTCATGATTACTTGCTTCGTAAGATTGCATGCGTGAGTTTAATACTTTTAATTCTCTCTCTCTCATGATTACTTGCTTCATAAGACTAGTTGGATCATACGGCCAGCAAAGAGCAAATTAGTTTTGTTATTTTTATTAGTTGCTACAGATAATCCGAATATATATATATATATATTTCTTGCTGTTTTTTGTTATTTTTATTTTCCAGATTTGACAACTAAAACAGAAAATTTTATTAAAAATTCATTGTCGCTGCAATCATTCACCCCCTCGATTGCCATCGGCGATCCTACAAGTGGTATCGAGCGGTTGCTATGGCATCGAGAGGCGGCTACGTCAAGCTTTTGGTCTTGGTAAAAGAAGAACGACAACTTCACGAGTATGTGCTTCACGGCAAGCAACAACGACGATGGCGACTACATTGATCCCGATGAGGTAGGACCGTCATATGATGAGCTTGAAGATGGTTTGATTAAACTTGCTATTGAATTGAAAAAGACAAAAAAGAAATTGAAAGAAAGTAATTGTCTTGTTGAAAGCTTAACTTCGAGATTGATAGACTTAGGGCTTTAATTCGATGATGAATCATGTGAGTCTTGCCAAGTTTTACATTCCGAGTTGGAGGTCATTAGATCTATTAGTGCATCAAACTGGGTTCAACTTAGAGATGTAACTGACAAATTTGATGAATTAAAATTTATACATGTTTCTTGTGATGAAAAATTAAAATTTGCTAATGATGAAATTGAAAAGCTCAAATCTAATTCTTCTACATGTTTAGAGTCAAGTACTTCAAATGCTCAATCTAAAGCTTGCTCTAATTGTGAATTGCTAGAAGCTAGACTTAATTCATCTCAAGAATCTATTCAACAAATGCTTTATCATGAGAACATGTCTTGCTCAAATTGTCCTAAATTAAATATTGAAATTGATGCTTTGACTAGGCAATTGAATGATTTCACTGAAAAGAAAGATTTGTTCAATCTAGTGCTTCCAAGAATTTTGTGAATGAACCTATTAAATGCAATTTGCTTGTTCTACTTTAGCTAAGGAAAATGAGTACCTTAAGGACACATTGGAGAGATTTTCTTTTGGCAAGAAAAATCTGAATATGATTCTAGACAAGTCAAAAACAAGTGTAAAAATCGTGGTCTAGGATTTAATTTTGTTGAGCATGCCAAAATAATCCTCCTAAGGTTGTTAAGTTGCTTGAACTGGAAAGATTGAAGTAAAATCTGAACCAAAACAAACGTGTTTAAATCTGCAGGCTTTGTGCAAAGTTCATCGAATAATAATGTAGGTACTAGCTCATCATCTCAAAAGAATTCTGGTTATGTGAAATTCCATTGCACCTATTGTGGAAGAGATGGGCACTTGCACAAATTTTGTTTTAGGCGAGCTAAGCAAGAAAAGAAGGAAAGATTGAATGCTTTAAAACAAAACGTGCATTGTCTTTTGTTCCTAGATCAAATACTAAAGCTATGTTTTTAGAGAACTTTCATGATGGCTTTAAATCGCTTCACATGCTAGATTGAGATCAAATTCAAATAATTCACGTTCTTTTGGCATTATGATCATCCACATGCACGTGATTTTGGTTCTAACTTTGTTGCTCCTGTTCATCGTGTGTCTCGATCTTCGGATTCCTAGATCTTATTTCACTAACCCCAATCTTGTGAGATCGATGTTTCTGTGATGTAAGAATAGGCGATAAGGATGGAGAATATGAGCTTGATTGGGTTTTGGTCTTTTATTTCATTGTTTGATTGGAACACTTGATGGTTCTTCACTCTCTTTGATGGCTTGCAAGAGATTTCACTTTTGAGAAACCATGTGGAAAAGGTGATATTGTCTTACATCTTGTTATTCTCAAGTTGCTGATTTGCTCATGAAATCGCTTGATACTTCTCATTTTCCTCATTTGCGAAGTGAGTTGGGCGTATTACATTTTATGGAATTATTCGAGGGGAGCTTGTTGTTTAAAATTTTGGAAGCTTTGTTTATTATACTTGTCAATTAAATCAACAAGTCCAAGCCATCAAATTTAAATGAGTTGTGGAGCTATCTTTATCATATCTATTCATATGTTGTGTAGCTTTGATCATGATTATTTATAATGAGATTGCTACATTTGAATTAAAAGTATGACATGACGGAATACTTTGACTAGATTAATTATATTTATTACTTTGCGATGTCCATCGAAAAGTTAGCTTGATTGTGAGTCTTATTTTAACTCTTGGCTATGAGGCTCGCATGTTTCATGTTCCAATTTTATGATCACTCAATTTGGCATGTTATTAAAAAAAATGATGAATATATAAAGAAAATTTTTGAAAAGATGTATGCTTCAAGCATGCCATGGTAAAAAAAAAAGGGGCACAAAAGTGCGCAAAATGAAAAGAAGTATGCTTCAAGCATGCCACCATTAAAAAATTATATGTCATTATGAAAAAGAAGTATGCTACAAGCATGCCACATGCCTAAGAATTGAGTGTGAAATAATAAGTTATTACATGAGACTGCTAGTCCGTCTAGAGTTAAAATTTGCTTCATTTTTAGGCTTTGACTTTTCATTGTGATATTTCATTGTGCTCTTTATAATTAGTCTGGTCATTGTTACGATGCACATCATTGATATAAAATCGCTTAATCATATTGATGGACTTGTTTTGACTTTGCTATATGATATATGGCTTTATATGATCTAGATAGCTCTACTAAAAATATGGCTCGGTTCTTTTATTTAATCAATGCACAATGACTTGTATAATCTACAAAGCTTCTTGATTTTTACTCTCATTGCTCCTTCTTAGAATTGTTCATTCTTTGAATTTTCTTGATGATTACATTGCCAAAGGGAGAGATTTGATGTGCTTTGTGAGTAATTGGAGACATTTGCTAAAAATTATCTCTCTTGTGTTGAGGAGAGATTTGAGATTTATAGCTTACGAAATGCTTTTTCGGCCGGTTCTTCACTTATATCTATTTGAAGCTAATTCTTCATGCTATCTTGAGATGTTGTCAATGTATTCATCAAGGGAGATTGTTAGACCATGTGGTTAGGTCTACGTTATTTTGATGATGAATAATTGACAATGGTTAATTTGTTATGATAAATAATTGGTGATTTTATTTATCGATGTTATGCGAGTGTGTTAGCGTGTGTGTATGGACTGATGTTGGTCAAGTTGAGGCGAACTTGTGCCGAAAAGAATGCTCTTTGGTCTTTGCATGTGCAGGTTGAGCATGGAGGCGATCATGGTCGGTGACGAGGTGGACCGGGACTAGGATGGGAGATCCGAGGTTCGGGCGGTCGAGGAGGTCACGAGATGGTCGGGCTCATGCTTGGGGCGCATGGAGATTAAAGGTGGATGATGCGTGGAGAAGCTACGGGAGGTGTGGTCCTGGAGGCTTCGACACGAGACGAGTTAGAAAAGTTGGAATTTTGGAAAAACCCGTGTTAGGAAGGGTTTCGGGTCCCTTACTTGTTGGAATTGGATTAGAACTCGTGGGCTTAGGGTAAGCCCAGGTTTTGGGCCCTAGACTATAAATAGAGGTGGGGTTGGAGGCAACCGGTGGCTTTAGGAGATTAATTTTGTGCTAGGGTTTAGGGGTGCTAGGAGAGAGCACTTTGTAGCCACCATGATTCAGGAATAATAGATCTATCTCAAAAGAATTTTTGGCTGCGTCGTGAGCGATTGGAAAGAAGAAGAAATTGTGATCGACGGCGGCACCGTCCTCGGCTCCGTGCGCGATGCGCGTCGCGGGAACTCAACGCGTGGCGGCGACTTGTGATTTGAAGGCTCATGTATGCATGACGCCGTGGCCGGAGATTGAAAGAAGTGCAGCGCGGCGTGTCGATTGTGAGAAAAAGGTGAACGGCGGCCGACTTGTATCGATCGTAAAAGCGGCGTCGGCGCATTGCATGAAGGAATAAACAGAGGTGAGTAAGCGGCGCGATTTTGTTTTTTTTTCTTTTACTCGCACGTGGAGCGGCGGCGAGTCTACGTTTTGCTTTGCGTCGATCTCGATCTCGTGCGGCGTCTCCTCTCGTCGATCGCCGTGTGTATGCTCTTCCGTGATCATCGCTCGTGCACAGCGCGACATCAAGTGGCTTTGCTTGTCGTGCGCCGGCCGAGTGTAAGTCGGCGCCAACTAGCAAAATTCATGGCCTTCTCATGCATGCGATCACGAATCCAAGGCATGCGGTGAGGTTAATACTTTTAATTCTCTCTCATGATTACTTGCTTCGTAAGATTGCATGCGTGAGTTTAATACTTTTAATTCTCTCTCTCATGATTACTTGCTTCATAAGACTAGTTGGATCATACGACCAGAAAGAGCAAATTAGTTTTGTTATTTTTATTAGTTGCTACAGAATCCGAATATATATATATATATTTCTTGCTGTTTTTTTGTTATTTTTATTTTCCAGATTTGACAACTAAAACAGAAAATTTTATTAAAAAAATTCCGCTGTGCGCTGCAATCATTCACCCCCCTCTGATTGCCATCGACGATCCTACATGCTCACTAAGACGAGCCTTAACAAAGGCAATGTACTCAGAATCATCTCCCGTAATGATCATATCATCAACATACAGGAGAAGAAGAGTCCGACCACGAGGCGAAGTGTGGACAAAGAGCGCAGGATCATGATCACTAGCTGAAAAACCAGCACCAATAACCACAGAGGAGAAGCGCTCAAACCAAGCACGGGGGGCTTGCTTAAGGCCATAGAGAGAGCGACGAAGGCGACAGACCATGCCCTCGAGAAGAATACCGGTGGCGGATGCATGTAGACCTCCTCACGCAACTCGCCATTAAGAAAGGCATTCTTGACATCAAGCCGAGAAGCAGACCGATGGCGAGCGACGCCACCGAAAGAAGAGTGCGAGCGGTGGTCATGTGGGCCACAGGAGCAAAAGTCTCGTCGTAGTCAACACCATGCTGCTGCTGAAAACCACGAGCAACAAGACGCGCCTTATAGCGCTCAAGAGAGCCATCAGAGCGAGTCTTAATCTTATAGACCCACTTACATGTGATGGGATGAGAATGGGATGGAAAAGGAACAAGATCCCAAGTACCCGATGCGCTCGAGGGCAGCAATCTCCTCGGCCATGGCAAGCTGCCACTCGGGGTGAGTAACAACATCCCGTGGAGAGCAGGCTCACGAGTAGCTGCGCCAGCAAAGGCAAAACGGGCAGGAGGCCGAATCGACTGGCGATCGCGGAGAGCGTAGCGAGGAGAAGATGACCCATCAGGGGAAGATGGAGCATCAGAGGAAGATGGAACATCAGAAGAAGATGACTCATCTGGAAGACCTCAATACGAGGTCGACGAGTGTAGACGATAGTGGGAGGAGCCTGAGGAGTCGTAGGAGACGACACAGGCGGCGACAACGGCGGAGAGGCCACAGGGGGAATATGTGGAGACTCGGTGGGGCCAGGTGGGCGAGGGTAAAGCAGATATAGGAGTATCCGGAAAGGTCAAGAAAGACAGAGACTCCACAGAGGAAGCCGAAGGAGAGGCGGGACGTGGTAGAATGGGCGAGACTCGTCGAAAGTCACATCCCGAGAAACCCGTATCCGACGACCAACAGATCCCAGACCGATAGCCCTTGTGCTCGGCAGCATCGTATCCCGAAAGACACACTCAACAGACTGAGCGGTCAGTTTGGTACGTTCTCGAGGGGCGAGGAGAACATAGCAAACGCAGCCAAACAGATGAAGGCGAGTAGTCGGAAGAAGACCACGAGGCGCTCAACAGGATCGCACCCTTAAGAGCGAAGAGGCTAAATGTTGGCGAGATAGGTGGCGGTGGAAACGACCTCGGCCCAAAAGTGAGGTGGAATAGAGGCGGCGATCATCGAGCACGAGCCGTCTCAAGGAGGTGACGATGCTTGCGCCAACGACACCATTCGAGCATGAGCACCGGGACAAGAAAATCGGCGAGAGCCTGCTCGGCAAGGAAGGCTGCGCAGTGGCGAGAGAGGTACTCGCCGGCAGAATCAAAGACGAAAGACACGAATAGGAGTGGAGAACGTGTGTGTATCATAGTGGCAAATTGTTTATAGATAGGCAAGGCCTCACTACGAGAAGACATGAAATATATCCAAGTGTGGCGAGAGAAATCATCTATAAAAATAATATAATAACGATGACCCCTTTCAAAACGAAGGAGCCGACCCCAAACATCCGAATGAACAAGATCAAAGGACGCCGAGACACGTCTCACTATGAGGATAAGGAAGCTGAATCTGTTTACCTAACTTACACTCGACAATCTAAAGACACGTCTCTGAGATGGACCCGAAAGACCACGACGAACTAAGGACGACAAAGCGAGATCCACACAGATGGCCAAGACGGTGATGCCACCGCTGGAAAGAGCCGGTAGACGAAGTGGCGGCGGAGAGACTAGCGGCGGTGGCGGCGGAAGGAAGATGAAGCCGTCAAGCTCCCGAGACGCTGTGAGTCACGCGCGAGGGCGAGAACCAACGAGCTCCGTGTGGCGATCCCGAACACAACAAGAGTCGAGTCGAGAATAACTCGATAACCAAGGTCGATGTCGCCCGAAGAAGAAGTTTGCAAGGTAAGGCGAGGAACATGAGCAACGAAGGAACATGAAAAGATAAGTTGCTAAGAGATCCTCGACTGAGACGAAAGAGATGTACCATCAGCGGTAAGAACACCGACGGAGAATCAAGAGGTGTAATAGAAGGCAGTGGAAGAATCGGGAGTCATGTGAAAAGATGCTCCGAATCAAGAATCCACGGGAGGTACTGACTGTGTAGGAGGTGGTCTCGGTGCTGAAGAGTCGATGGCGAGAACTGCAGAACACATCGAGGAGAACACAGGCGGCAAGTAGGCGTCGAAGTCGGCTATCTCCCTGCTCGGTGAGAGAAGGCTGCTGAAGAAGTCGAGGCGGACGTCGTCGTAGAAGCACTAGTGCCGATGAAGAAACGGCGTGAAAGATGCGCTTCTTCTTGTAGCAGGGACTCGGTGTGGCCATCCTTGTCGCAGTAGGAAACAGTGAGGACGGCCACCTCGGGCGAGGCGGCCACCACCACCGTGGTAGCCGGGAGGAGGCGGTGTAGCGGCGGACGAGCGGCGAGCACGAGGGGAGTGGCATCGGACCAGCACCACTCAAACGAGTCTCCTCTGCGCGTATCTCGGTAAGAGCCTCCGTGAGAGTGACACGAGGGTGGCGTGCAAGGAGCCGGGCACGCTTTGCTCGAACTTCGGGGCGAAGCGAGTAAGGAACTCGTAAACCCGCTGAAACGCAGATCGCCGACGTACCTCGAGCGACGGACGGTGCGAGTACGGCGGCAGCGATGCGAAGTGAGTCCAAGCGGCGCCGCATGCGAGAACTCACGGCGTAAAGGCGTCAACGATAGCATCACCTGCTGAAGAGAGTGCTCTGGCGGACCACGGACAGTGCAGGGCATCACCGGAGGGCTCGTGGCGCCGACGAAGATGAGTCCACATCCGAAAGCCGAAGAATCCCACAACCTCGAAGAAAATCGAGGCCGACATGGCGATGAAGACAGCGGCGGCGGCGGCGTCGTCATCGTACCACCGAGTGTAGACGGTCGAGCGATCCGTGTAGAATCCGAGCCTCTGGTAGGCGAGGCAGCTTTATCATCAGCGTCATCATCGGCGGCCTTATCGGTGCGGAGGCAATGCAACAGCGTGAGCTCGTCGGAGGAATAGGCAAGGCGGCGGTGACATCGCCGAGAGGACGCCCGAGACGAAGACCACGCATGTGAATGCGCATGTGAGACACGAAGTCGGTGTAATTAACACCATCAAAGATCACCGGCAGCGAGGAGGGAAGCGGTGCCCATTGGTAGCGGCGCCCGACGGGCGCGGCGACCAAGGCAACGAAGTCTAACAGCGGCGCCGACGCGCGGCGGTTAGAACAACGTTTTTGCTTTTTCTTTTGACCGGTCAAGCCGGCCGGCCTACAAACCGACCGAGGGGCCTCGGTCGGGCGAAGAGGCGGGCGGGCGGGCCGGAGTCCGCGAGGCGGAACGGCGGCCGACGGCGGCGGCTCCGGCAGCCGCCTACCTCGGCGGCGGCGGCGGCGAGCGGCAGCGGCGGCGAGCGATAGCGCGGACGGCAGCGGCGGTGGGCCGCGCGGATCTCGCGATAACGGCGGCGCGCGGAGGCGCGGAGGCGGCGGCTCGAGCGGAAGATCGGCCGGCGCGGAGGAGACCACCACCTCGCGCGCGAGGCGCGCTGGAGCGGAAGATCGGCCGGCGCGAGGGAGCGTCGTCGAAGCGCGGAGGAGCGGCCGGCGCGAGGGCGGCGGCGCGAGGGCGCGCCGGCGGCGTCGGGCGGAGGAGCGACGGCGACGCGCGGCGCGCGACGTCGGCAACGGAGGAAGCCGACAGCGCGTGGAGGAGGCCGTGAAGACCGAGCGGGCGGTGATGGCAGCGGAGGCCGGGAGTCGCCGACGGTGGCGGAGGCCGGGAGTCGACGACGACGGCGGAGGCGGCACACGGGCGCACGGAACCCTAGGTAAGCCAAAACCCTAGTTTTGGCTCTGATACCATGTTATGAATAGCGCTTGTATTCATATGAGGCCAATGGGCCGGTATATATACACAAAGTACAGGTGGTAAATATGCAAAGAACCCCTCATAACAATGGGGAATAACAAACTATACATATATCTCTAACAGAGACGACCACCCAAGGATAGCAGTTTACCTTTCCAGGTTGGTAATTTCTTTGTGAACTGATCTACCAACGGTTGTAGTTGTGTCTTGGTCAGTTTGGACAAAGATAGAGGCAAGCCCAAGTATTTGATGGGGAAGGAGGATAGCTGACAAGGTAGCATAGATTGGCCATTTGTATCTTGGCTTCTCCACAGCAAATGGGCGTCACTGAGCTCTTTTGGAGATTGGCGCAGAGGCCGGAAGCCATCCCAAATGCCTGGAGGATGTGTTTGACTATTTGCAAATCCTGTCGAACCGGGTGAAAGATCAAGCTCCATTTAAGTTGGTTTTGGTGTTAATGACAAATGTAATTATGACATTATGATATTAATGACATATACTTTATAATATTTTGGTGAAAATGATAAATGAATTTATGAGACTAATATGTTTATTTGAGTTTATCTTTGGTTAGTCTCATTTGGATGAAAAGGTGAAATCAAAGAGGTATGCATTCGAAATCGCTTTCTCATTTACAAATGCATTCCTTAGATCCAAAATATAGATTGAACTCCTCAATTAGTCTAAAATGAATATGTGCATATGTCTTCACTATATACACTTGTATGCACACATTTAGGGGGAGTTCTCTATATATTTTGGAGTTTCATAAGTATTGATCCATGCTTCCTTAAATATGCATATTTAGGATCTTTACTTTGAAATACATTCTTGAGTATATATATATATATATATATATATATATCTTGTGTAGTTCATATATACTCATGTGTAATCGGGTTGTCATCTAGCTTCTCCATTATGTGTTGATGGATGAATAATTTATGACAACCGGATAAGTAAGCTTTATTTAAAGCTTATCTTAGAGTATACATTTGTTGTGTACATATTGTATACTTGCAAATCAATTTCATATCTCATCATTTGTTGAGATTGTCATGAATTACCAAAATGGTGAAGTTTGGTAATTGATGACAATTGTTTTGTGGACTAACATTTTCCATGAGTTGGATGAATAGGTTAGGTTCCACAAATAAAGATGATTTGGGATGACTTCATGAGTTGAAGGTCATCAAGTCAAAGTTGATGAAGAAGAGGTAGCTTCATGTGTTGAAGGCTATCAAGGCAGAAGGCTTCATGTGTTAAAGGCCATCGAGAAGAAGATGTTTCATGTGTTGAAGCATGTCAAAGATTGATCATGTGTTGATCAAGTGAAGACCATCATGAGCTGATGGTGTTGATGAAAAGAAAGCATCATGAGTTGATGCATATCGAGACGATGACCCAAGGCAAAGGTATGACTAGCTAGGGCTAAGGATGTGTTTCTAGTCTTTACCGGTCTTGGTGTTTGGTTGGAAGACCGGATTGCTAGTATAGGTTGCCGTACTATTAAGAGGGGTCATGTCTAGTAGTTTGAGTCTCATCATATGTTGATAGCTCAAACCTCACTTGCTCTAGCTCATCTTGACATGATGCTTGCATTTGCGAATGTGTTTTGCAAATGGTCAAGCTCATGTATTGAACTCTAGTAACATGGGACTATGCATTGCAAATGTGTTTTGCAAGTGCTCGAAGTCCATGTTTCCATTCCTTGTGTATGAGGCTTATATTTGCGAATGTGTTTTGCAAATAGTTGTAGCTCATATTTAATCTTTGCGTCATGATTTCAAAAGTGTGCAAATATGTTTTGCAACTTGTTGGAAATCATGTTGTGATCCTGTGGTATGTGACTTAGGTTTGTGAATGTGTTTCGCAAATGTGAGAAGTCCATGTACCTAATACTTGTAGCATGATCTAAGTTTGCAAATGTGTTTTGCAAAGTTGAAGATCATGCATTATCCCTGGCATGGTCTAAAATTATTTGTCGCTATTTCCTTTGATATTAGACCGTGATAGTGACTCTTTGGATGTCTTGTGATTTCTGCATTGATCTAATGTGTTTGAGATCATGCAAATAGGTGGGTTGTGTAGCCCTCTGAATAAGCTTTCCATAGAGTCCAAGATCACTCAATTCGACATCGGAGTCAAAAGTTATGACCGTTTTCCGAGTGTCGTCTGTGCTGAAAAACCGGAAAACGGAAGTACCGCGATTTGTACTGCGGTAGTTCCGGATTTTGCGGAAGTACCGCGATTTGTACTGCGGTAGTTCCGATTTTTCGGTAGTTCCGCGAGTCCGTAGTTCGGATTCGAGCGGAATGTTTTTTCCAGAGAGCGATTTTTGAATGACTTAGCCTCGGAAAACCGGTAGTTCAGCGATTTGTACTCCGGTAGTTCGGAGTTGGCTCCAACGGCTAGTTTTTGTGACCGTTGGGAGGCGGTAGTTCGGCCGCTTTAACTGCGGTAGTACCGCCCTCGTGCTGATTTCAGCCTCTCTTTGCTCCAACGGCTAGTTTTTGTGTGCGGTATAAATACCCCTTGTGGCTGGTTGGAGATGTTGTTGCTGACTCATTTCATTGTTCTTGAGCTAGAGTGAGGCTCTCCACTCAATTGTGCATGTGTTGCACTTTGTGAGAGAGGAGAGGTGATCTAGAGTGCATGTGTTGCATCTAGAGGTGGACTTTGTGTCCAAGTGAGCTTGTGCATTCGTTGCGTGGTGAGAGTCAAGTGAGGGACTTGACTTGTTCTCTTGGAGTTTGCCGACTCCTAGACGGCGTGGGAGGCGTCGTGCGCGGTGATCTTCTCAAGAAGCTTGTGAGAAGACCCGCGAAGTTGTGAAGGTTGGAGCTCACCTACCGGAGCGGGAAAGAGCTACCACTAGTGGATACGAGGTGTTTCGGCTAATTCGTGGAGCCGGTCCGATTCGTTCGGGCTAACCTCAACGTGGACTAGGGGAGACCGGCAAGTCTCCGAACACCACGGTAAAAAGTGATTGTGTCATTTGTGGTTTGTTTTCTTGTGTTCCATTTATATTCAAGCAATTTACATTCATAGAATTAAATTGATTGCTTGTATATCTAGAATTGTAAACTTTGACATAGGTTAGAATTATTAGTGCACTTAGGCGTTCTTGCTTGACTTAGGCGCTATTTGAGCTAAACCAAATTGAATTTCGCTTCCGCATTATATACTTGGTTTAGGCAAATAGGAAAGCTCATGAATTGATTAGTATTAATTTGTAGAGAATTTTTAAACCGCCTATTCACCCCCCCTCTAGTCGGCCTCCTCGATCTTACAAGTGGTATCAGAGCTTGGTCTCTCATCTATTAGGCTTAACCGCCTAGAGAGTATAAGGATGGCGACTAGTAGGATTGTGCACCTAGATGAACCACCTCTATTCAATGGCTTAAATTATAATGATTGGAAAATCCGCATGATTTGCTATTTTAAGGCCATGAGCCCAAAAATATGGCGGATTGTAGATGTGGGCTTTTCTCCTCCTAAGGATCCTCATGCTCCAACAATTGAGGATGAGAAATGCTCACATCTCGACGCTCAAGCAACTAACGCTTTATTTAGTGCTTTGAGTGTAGAGGTGTTCAACACAATATGCAATCTCAATAGCGCTCATGATATGTGGACGAAAATTCAAGATAAACATGAAGCGTCCACCTCATCCGATGAGGATTGCATACAAGACTCAACTTCTAGCTCCGACGATGATGAATCCACCATTTCCTCCACATCAACTCGATGCTTTATGGCAAAAGGTAAAAAGAAGGTAAATTTCGATGATAATGATGATGCACCTTCTTATGATGATTTGATGGACATGCTAGAAGAACTTAATGAATTTCTTGGAAAGGAGAAAGCTAAATTTAAGGTTTTGAAGAAAGAATATGTCTCTCTTCAAAAAAAATTATGATGTGTTAAAAGAAGAACATGAGTCTCTTCTTTTCAAAGAATATTCTAAACCTAGCATGGATATAGGAATTACATGCAATTTGCTAGATGATATACCATGTGTAATTCCTAGCTCTAGCATTTCATCTAAAATCAATGTTTCCACCTCATGTGAGGATTTAATAGATGATATGCCATGTGTAGCCTCTAGCTCTATCAATTCATCTAAAACTAGTGTTTCTACATCTTGTGATGATTTGTTAGATATTCCTTGTTGCTCAAATATAGATGCTTCCACCTCCTCTATGTTTGTTGAGACTAACCTTGTAGAGGAGAATAATGAGCTCAAGGCACAAGTCATAAGTTTGAGAAATGACTTGGAGAAAAGCTACAAAGGGAAGGCCTCTCTTGACAAGATATTAGGAAGTCAAAGAAAATTAAATGACAAGAGAGGTATTGGTTTTATCTCCAAGAAGAAGGAGAATAGCAAAACAAGGCACAACGCAAGACATACGAAGAATGTCAAGTGCCATGGTTGCAATGAAACGGGTCACTTCGCCTCTAAGTGCCCCAACAAGGTGGAAAACAAGAAAAATTCTTCAATAAAGAGGCAAACCGGTAATGAGCAAGGCAAAAATATTAGAAGAGGTAATAATTGCCAAACTTGCTACAATTGCCGGGAAAAGGGACATTTAAGTAAGGATTGTCCCAAAGGTACCATTCCTAAGCCCTCTCTATTTAATGAACAATATTTACTTAGGAAGGATAAAAATGGCAATGTGTTTGCTAGGAATGTTAGTTTACATAAAATCACTACTAGGGCCATTTGGGTGCCCAAATCTATTGTGACTAACATTCATGGACCCAACCAAGTTTTGGGTGCCAAAGTGCGCTTCAATGCTTAATAGATACTTGGAGAGGCATTGGAGGCTTGGCTCATTCATGAAGAGGTGAACTCCACCATACGCAAAATGGAAGCCAAGCATGAGGATGATCTTGCCACATCATGAACCAATGCCATCTCGGTAACAAGTATCTACATTTGAATTTATTTAGCCCATAGCCTTGTGTAGGTTGCAATGCATGAAAATCATTTAAAGGGGTGATCTTGCTCTTGTGCTAAAATTTCATTATTGTAAATTATGAGCAAGATATTAGTGGCACATTAAGGGGGGGTGCTAAATCATATTCATGTGTATCACATCCCTAAGTGTGCCCAAATTAATTAAGTGCTAGAATTGTTTTTCAAAATTGAGCCATTTAGCCAAAAGTCAAAAATTTCAAAATTATTAATATATCTTTGAAAAACTAGTTGGAAAATGTATACAAATGCTTTTCAAAGGTTTTACAAAAATTTTTGGCTTTAGAAATCTTATTTCAAGTAAAATTGAGTTTCCAACCCAAAACTATCTATTTAGTATCTTGTTTTGGTTTTAAACTCAAAAATTCCCCAAAATCAATTCTAAAAGAAATTAGAAAATGTGTTCAATTCCAAAACTTAGAGTTGGCTATTTCAAACATTATTTTTATTCAAAAGTTTTCCAAAAGGCCAACCAATCAAAAGTTATTTGATTTCAAAACTCATCCAAAATATTGAGTTGACCTAAGTGGTCACAATCTAGCACTTAAATGAGTTTTACCATTTGAGCTAAAACTATTGACGTATATTGGCTCACAAGGGTATTAACAACTCATACATACAATTGAATGCTTAATATACTCCCAAATGCTCATTTTTGCAATCTTGAAGGATTTATTGAAAATAAGTTTGTTTTTGAAAATTGAAAGATTAATTTGCTAAAAGCTATGTTAAAAGAGTTTTTAATCTTGGCTTATAGTTGGAAATGCTCCACAAGTGGTTTATGTTTCCTTGTGAAAAACTTTGGAGCAATATACAACATTATATCAAACCTCTCCTTGAAAATCAAAATTCTTGGCGTGCTCCTAGAAAAATCGGTACTACCGCGGTCATGTTCAGTACTTAGTTGTCGGAACTACCGGCGATCATCTGCAGGTACTACAGGGATTTCGAACTACCGCATTGAAAATGCGGTACTTCCGATATTTCTGGAAGAATGGCTGATTTGTTGCAAAATTTGATTTCCAAATTCTCTCAGCCATTTCCTCTGCTCTTCTCAGTCAAGTTGATCCTTGCTTATCCTTGCTAAGCTACCCTCAAGTATTTCTTGACCTCATATGCCATTTTGCTCTCAATTTGATTCTTTTCATTAAAATGGCAATCTCTAAAAGAGTGGTAGACTTTCGATTAACTTGACCTCGGCATGAATTTCATTCCTATCTTCTCAAGTGATATCAATCATTTCCTTCAAGTGGTATACATTAGTTGTGAAACTTAAGTGGTATCCTTATTCTTTTGGATTGATATCTTTTTCGTCTTGGCAAGCAAATATTTCTTTACCAAGCTCCTCACCTAAATGATATCATTGAGTTCCAAATAATGCTATCTTTCAAGTGGTATCTACTCTTTTAAATTGGTATCTCCTTCACTTAGAAAATGAGTGGTATCATTGTTCTTTCAAGTAGCATCTTTCAAAGTGATATCATTTCTTCAAAAGTGGTATCTATTCTTTCTTCTTGCCAAGCAATATATCTTCTCTTAATCAAGCTCTCTCTCCTATGATATCATCTTCTTCCAAGTGGTATCCACCTTTACAAGTGGTGTATCCTCCAATGATGTCACCCTCCAAGTGCTATTTCAAATGACCTTTCTATCTACAAGTGGTATACTCCCACAAGTGGTATCTAATGGTCAATCAAAGGAGGAAGAGATAAGAAAAGAGAAGAAAAACAAGAAAATGAGGAGAATCCTTTGTGTGTCAAAGGAGAAGAAAGGATTGTCAAGAAAAGACCTTTGTGTAGAAGGAAGTTTTACTTTGTGAAAATCATACATAATAACTTCCGTGCTTACTTAAAAAAAAAGAGGTAAAATATTAATATTGAGAAAATTATTTTACTTATTTGCCCAAAAATGGTTTATGGTTCTTGTGAATGAATGTGTTTCATTCTCTTTTGGTATTCATGGAGTAATAATCAAATGATATGCAAGATTATCTTTTCAAAAGAGCCTCTTTAGTCAAAAATCAAAAATCTTGTTTCAAAAGGCTAAATGTTGTGAAAATCTAAATAAAAGTACCCAACTATGTATTTCAAATGTTTTCAAAGCATTTTGAGTAAAAATCTCTATTTTAGAAATCAAAATGAAGATTTGGCCCAAAAAGGATCTTATATGATCTTGTTTTTGGATTAAACAAGATATTTCTCTAAATTACAATCTATTGATTATTTGAAAAAGTGGTCAATACAAAACTCAAAGGGTTGGTCATTTCAAATATTTCTCTAGTTCAAATCTTTTGCAAAAGACCAACGGTTGAAAAGTTATATCTATTTGAATTTCACCAAAAACAAGTATTGACCCAAAATGACCTAATCTTGCATAAAATGAGTTTAGCTATTTGAGCAAGATTTCTTTGTGTATCTTGGCTTGAAATAGTATTTATAACTCATATGAAGCTAAGGAAGCAAATTACTCCGTGAAAATCCAATTTGTTTGGATTTTAAGCTTAAGATGCAAAATCAACTCTCTCTCTCGCTCTCAAAGCGATTTTTAGCATATCTTTTGATTGGAAAAGTCTTTTTCAAAAATTCCTGTTGGAAAAGGTCACAAATAGCATCAAGTTAAAATCTGCAAAGTTTGAAAACATTTCAAGTTAATTTGAAAAAGTTGTGACTTTTTCTCTCTTAGTCAAAATGCTGAAAATTTCAGAACTTCCATGATTCTGAGCCGATGTGTGATTTTTATATCTATAATTGGGTTCAGATTTAGAGGAAGTCATAATAATAAAAATTGATCATCTATAGTTGTTCTTCATTGTTAAATTTTCTCAGAATTTATAAAGAGCATTTGATCAATGTTTCATCTCTCTCTAGAAGCTTAAGTGGAATGCAAAAGTCTGAATTTCAGACTTTCAGTTTTTCTGAAAACTCATGTGTTGAGCTGATTTATGATTTTTGTATCTTTAATTAGGCTCATAATCTGAGGAAGCTATAATTATGACTTTTGATCCTCAGACATTCATCTATACTGAAAAATTCTCTCAGATTTATTGGACATCTATAAGTCAGTTTTTCAGGAAGTTTTTGAAGGCCACTTGGAATTCAAAAACTGAAATGATTGAAATGCTACAAGTGTTTCATATACAACTGGTTTTGTATACAAGTGGTAGCATATCAAGTGGCATCAAGTCTTCAAGAAGCTCTCATGAGTAAGATTATTTGAATGTGTTTCAAATATCTTTAGTTGATTTAAGTGATATCAATTGGTCATTTGCATTTAGTTTCATACTTCTTTATGACCTTATGAAATTGAATTAAATTGGTATCAAGCTCCTCATAATATAAATTAGTATCAAGTTCCTCATGATAAAATATCTCCTTTAAATGGCTTAACTTGTCTTCTTCCCTTGTTTTTAATACTAATCTATGCTATTTAAGTGTTAATTATCTCTTTTTGGTGTTTAATGCCAAATGGGGGAGAAATTTGTGATAATAGCAAATTGATAGGGAAGATAAATTAAACTTGTGATTGCCAAATGGGGGAGAAACAATAGCTTTGCATATTAAAAAATTAGAAATGCTATTGCTAATGGGGGAGAAATGTGATAGTAATTGAATAATGTTAAGAGAGGAGAAATTAAAATTTCTTTAGTCTCAATGTTGATAATGCTTTCACCTTCTCTCATATGATTAATTGTTTATCATTTAGTCATTTTCACCCCTATGCTATTATCATAAATGGATTTGTCATCAATCACCAAAAAGGGGGAGATTGAAAGATCAAGCTCCATTTAAGTTGGTTTTGGTGTTAATGACAAATGTAATTATGACATTATGATATTAATGACATATACTTTATAATATTTTGGTGAAAATGATAAATGAATTTATGAGACTAATATGTTTATTTGAGTTTATCTTTGGTTAGTCTCATTTGGATGAAAAGGTGAAATCAAAGAGGTATGCATTCGAAATCGCTTTCTCATTTACAAATGCATTCCTTAGATCCAAAATATAGATTGAACTCCTCAATTAGTCTAAAATGAATATGTGCATATGTCTTCACTATATACACTTGTATGCACACATTTAGGGGGAGTTCTCTATATATTTTGGAGTTTCATAAGTATTGATCCATGCTTCCTTAAATATGCATATTTAGGATCTTTACTTTGAAATACATTCTTGAGTATATATATATATATATATATATATATCTTGTGTAGTTCATATATACTCATGTGTAATCGGGTTGTCATCTAGCTTCTCCATTATGTGTTGATGGATGAATAATTTATGACAACCGGATAAGTAAGCTTTATTTAAAGCTTATCTTAGAGTATACATTTGTTGTGTACATATTGTATACTTGCAAATCAATTTCATATCTCATCATTTGTTGAGATTGTCATGAATTACCAAAATGGTGAAGTTTGGTAATTGATGACAATTGTTTTGTGGACTAACATTTTCCATGAGTTGGATGAATAGGTTAGGTTCCACAAATAAAGATGATTTGGGATGACTTCATGAGTTGAAGGTCATCAAGTCAAAGTTGATGAAGAAGAGGTAGCTTCATGTGTTGAAGGCTATCAAGACGAAGGCTTCATGTGTTAAAGGCCATCGAGAAGAAGATGTTTCATGTGTTGAAGCATGTCAAAGATTGATCATGTGTTGATCAAGTGAAGACCATCATGAGTGATGGTGTTGATGAAAAGAAAGCATCATGAGTTGATGCATATCGAGACGATGACCCAAGGCAAAGGTATGACTAGCTAGGGCTAAGGATGTGTTTCTAGTCTTTACCGGTCTTGGTGTTTGGTTGGAAGACCGGATTGCTAGTATAGGTTGCCGTACTATTAAGAGGGGTCATGTCTAGTAGTTTGAGTCTCATCATATGTTGATAGCTCAAACCTCACTTGCTCTAGCTCATCTTGACATGATGCTTGCATTTGCGAATGTGTTTTGCAAATGGTCGAAGCTCATGTATTGAACTCTAGTAACATGGGACTATGCATTGCAAATGTGTTTTGCAAGTGCTCGAAGTCCATGTTTCCATTCCTTGTGTATGAGGCTTATATTTGCGAATGTGTTTTGCAAATAGTTGTAGCTCATATTTAATCTTTGCGTCATGATTTCAAAAGTGTGCAAATATGTTTTGCAACTTGTTGGAAATCATGTTGTGATCCTTGTGGTATGTGACTTAGGTTTGTGAATGTGTTTCGCAAATGTGAGAAGTCCATGTACCTAATACTTGTAGCATGATCTAAGTTTGCAAATGTGTTTTGCAAAAGTTGAAGATCATGCATTATCCCTTGGCATGGTCTAAAATTATTTGTCGCTATTTCCTTTGATATTAGACCGTGATAGTGACTCTTTGGATGTCTTGTGATTTCTGCATTGATCTAATGTGTTTGAGATCATGCAAATAGGTGGGTTGTGTAGCCCTCTGAATAAGCTTTCCATAGAGTCCAAGATCACTCAATTCCGACATCGAGTCAAAAGTTATGACCGTTTTCCGAGTGTCGTGCGTGCTGAAAAACCGGAAAACGGAAGTACCGCGATTTGTACTGCGGTAGTTCCGGATTTTGCGGAAGTACCGCGATTTGTACTGCGGTAGTTCCGATTTTTCGTAGTTCCGCGAGTCCGTAGTTCGGATTCGGCGGAATGTTTTTTCGAGAGCGATTTTTGAATGACTTAGCCTCGGAAAACCGGTAGTTCCGCGATTTGTACTCCGGTAGTTCGGAGTTGGCTCCAACGGCTAGTTTTTGTGACCGTTGGGAGGCGGTAGTTCGGCCGTTTTAAGCTGCGATAGTGACCGGCCCTCGGCTGATTTCAGCCTCTCTTTGCTCCAACGGCTAGTTTTTGTGTGCGGTATAAATACCCCCTTGTGGCTGGTTGGAGATGTTGTTGCTTGACTCATTTCATTGTTCTTGAGCTAGAGTGAGGCTCTCCACTCAATTGTGCATGTGTTGCACTTTGTGAGAGAGGAGAGGTGATCTAGAGTGCATGTGTTGCATCTAGAGGTGGACTTTGTGTCCAAGTGAGCTTGTGCATTCGTTGCACGTGGTGAGAGTCAAGTGAGGGACTTGACTTGTTCTCTTGGAGTTTGCCGACTCCTAGACGGCGTGGGAGGCGTCGTGCGCGGTGATCTTCTCAAGAAGCTTGTGAGAAGACCCGGCGAAGTTGTGAAGGTTGGAGCTCACCTACCCGGAGCGGGAAAGAGCTACCACTAGTGGATACGAGGTGTTTCGGCTTAATTCGTGGAGCCGGTCCGATTCGTTCGGGCTAACCTCAACGTGGACTAGGGGAGACCGCAAGTCTCCAACACCACGGTAAAAGTGATTGTGTCATTTGTGGTTTGTTTTCTTGTGTTCCATTTATATTCAAGCAATTTACATTCATAGAATTAAATTGATTGCTTGTATATCTAGAATTGTAAACTTTGACATAGGTTAGAATTATTAGTGCACTTAGGCGTTCTTGCTTGACTTAGGCGCTATTTGAGCTAAACCAAATTGAATTTCGCTTCCGCATTATATACTTGGTTTAGGCAAATAGGAAAGCTCATGAATTGATTAGTATTAATTTGTAGAGAATTTTTAAACCGCCTATTCACCCCCCCTCTAGTCGGCCTCCTCGATCTTACACCGGGGCAATAAAGCAAATCACGTCGTCGACATACAAGGATACACGTTCTTGAAGCCTCGGGTTCCAAGCGGAGTGAGCAAAGAGGAGCTGCTCACTTTGTGGAAGAACGCATTCAGCACCTCCATAACCAGAATGAAAAGCATTGGAGGCAACAGGCCCCCTTGCCTAAGACCCCGTCATAGGACGATCTTGTTGTCCGACATTCCATTGATGAGGATTGAAGAGGAGGAAGTCGCTAGGAGCATGGAGATCCACTCACACCATTTGTCTCCGAAGCCCGTGTGTTTAAGGACTTCAAGCAGGAATGGCCAGGATACCGAATCAAAGGCTTTGAAGATGTCCACCTTAAGCAGAAAAGTTGGTTTTTTCTGGCACGTAGGTTTTTAACAGCCAGTTGGACAAATTGAAAGTTGTCATGGATGGTCGTACCCATAATAAAAGTGCTTTGATTTGATATAACCAGGACCGATAGCATGTGCTTTAGTCTGTTAGCCAGTATCTTCGAGAAGAGTTTTGCAAGGCTATGGACCAAGCTGATTGGTCTAAAATCGGTCATAAGGACAGGCTCTTTCTTCTTTGGTAGTCTAGGCGTCTAGCTTGAAATTGGCGAGGTCATCCCGGCTTGCCTTGTCCCGATGAAGCCGCTCAATCCAGCAGGCTAGTGATAGCATGGTTGAAGTTGTATGCCAATCCCAAGCATGAGCCGACAATCCCTTAATGACGATCACCACCTGGAATAGGAGCAAAGAGCTAGAAGCCTGCGCTTGCCTTGTCCAAGGCTTGAGGAACAAGGAGAAGTGGGAGTATTCGATGCAGTGACTCTGGATGGCCTAGTTCCGGAGCTCTTCCAAGGCGAATGCGACGAGAAAATTTTTCGGCTAGAAGTTGTGAATCGAGAAGCCGCAACGAGGAATGCCCATCCTCTCCTCAATCGCCATAGCCACTTCTTTCTTAGAAACTGGTGGTCAGTTGCCGCCGACGTAGGCGACAAGAGCACGTTTAGGTGGTTCTCCAGTTCCACGTGTGATGTCGTGCGAGGCATAACGCAAACTACATGCTCCGGTCTCCCATTGGGATGGCCAGGCATGGCGGAGGAGAGGAAAGCTCGACGAGTTAATGAAGACCTCAGTTTTGGGAGAATGTATAACCATATTTCCAATATTTACCTTGTTACGTATGTGAAATGATGCCGTGATTGGCAAGCGTGATGGATGTTTCTTTTGGATCAGGGGTGGATCCAAGATAAACAAATTTGTTAGGGGCACCATACAAGAACAGTACACCTTGTAAACAATATGCAGTTGAGAGTTCAGACCGTATCATATCGATGTAAACACATTCTAACAATAGAACTAACCTACTAAGTCTGTGACATCAATGTGTTAAAAAATCATGCTATATTGCAAACTACACAAGCAAACAAGATGGAGCCTAATTAAGCTAGCTGCTGTTGCCATTCAATTCCAGACTAGCCAGCCACAAGGGATCGCAAATTAGCAAATTGCAACGAACAAAATGCATTAAGCAAAGTCAGAAATCTCCATGAAATTATCAAATAGAGATCTCAGACACTAGCAAAGTCTACATAATCACAATCGGAGGCTGTAAACAACGAGGGCACGATTGCACGAAACAAGCAGCTACTCCACGGTTTTTACAAGAAACTTTGCAGCATCTAGCCATTTACCTCGGGCCTGAGCCGATCCCCTGCCTAGCGATCCTGCCACCGGACACCGGAGCGCGCGCGCGCGAGCGTTGGTGCGCTGCGCCGCCGCCCCGGGTCACCGCGTGTGCGAAGCTGCTGTTGCGTAGGGGTGAAAACGGATCGGATATTTCCCGACCGACCGACCGCCGAATCCGAGTCGGATCGAATTCGGATAGTCATATCGGATAATTATCGGATTCGAGTCGGATTCGGATAGTTGTTTTCGGATCACGGATTCGGATTCGGGAGCGGACTATCCGACGGATACGGATACTATCCGATTTTTATCGGATAATACCGGATATAGTTTTGGATATCCGCCCATCACCAAATCATCATTTTCATTATCACCCATTAGCAAATCCAAATAAATTCCAACAAATCCAATAAATGCAAATAACACCAAAAATTCCAGAAAATGCACAAAAATACTATAAATCTAGGAGAACTTAGAGAAATAACATAAACTATTTTTAGCTTTTAGAAAATAGTTAAAATAATTTTTGCTCTTGGCTTAAAAATAAAATCTAAAAATCCAAATAAATTTCAACAAATCCAATAAAATATGGGATATGATATGGAATGAGTAATATCCGACCGAATTCGATCCCTGTCACTCTGCTACCTGGATTATGTGCTAAAGCAGCGATTTCCATCAAGAAAAAAAAAGAAGATATGCTAAAAAAGGTTCATCCATATGAATATATGATATATATCTCGGATCCTCATGTTTCATTCACTGGGATCGTTGGTAAGAATCCACCTTTGATTTAGTATTGAGTGTTGACTGCAGCTTTTTACTAGTGAAACTGTACCTTTTGGAACTGTAATCATTTGTATTATCCGCCTATATTATCTGTTTCCGAGCCGAATTCGTTAGATATCCGTCCCGACGGTACCGTATTCGAAACTCCGAATATTCCGAATTCGTATTCGTATCCGGTCTTACCGTATTCGACTCCGAATCCGAAAAAAAATATGGATTAGGATACGGTTTAAGCAATATCCGACCGAATCCGATCCGTTTACACCCCTACTGTTGCGTGGGAGTAGAGAGGAGAGGACCGGGAGGGTTGTTTGTGCGATAGGAGATGAACTGGGCCTTGAAAGTGGGCGAGGCTGCAAGTAGACAGGACTAAAAGCTACATATTTGGGCCGAAAGGTTTGGGCTGGTTCGGGGCTGGGCTGTGTCCGTTGGGACTTGAAACAGACTTTCAAGTTAGTTGAATTATATTATATTCCTCCAAAAACAGGTTGGTTGAAATATAGTACACTTAATTATTATTTTTTAGAGTACGGAGGTGTTGGTATCATGTCTCTAGTTGATTATTTCAAGTTTTAACCATCAGCATGGTTTCTCAAAAATAAAAAAGAAGGTTTAACCATCGGCAAGTTCAATAATAGACTGAAAGGTTCTCGTTAACAAAAAATAATAGGCCAAAAATAAATTAGCTAAATCAAGCTAAATGCGCATCAGGACCTTTACTATGTCGCTGATGACCGACCCGAAACCGGTACCGAATCATTTGTCGCATAATACATGTGAGCCGATCCTTACAGGATAATTTGGTCTGGTTTTTTCAGTTATACCTAATAGTTTATAACTACGATTGATGATTTTTACTCTTAGAATAAACGATGAACGAATTAAATGTTAATAAGCTAATAATCTGCTTTAGAAAGATTATCTCAATAAACCGTTTGAAAAGATGAGGAATAAATCGTTTTATTTATTTATTTTAAAAAATAAGCTACAAATCAGAAAGTAAAAATAATATGATGGATGATCCAGCAGGTCCAAGTCTGAACCACCAGTGGAACCCGCAACTATGGACGCCGCATTGCTGCTATCTTTCCATTCTAGACTATGGAACATACAGGATAGAAGAAAAAAAAGCAAGAAAAAAGAGACAGAAAACCTTTTCTTTCTTGTTTGACGACACGGTATTCCCAGAAGAAGACTTCAACGACGTGTTCGCGGGGCAGTAAGCCCCTAACGATATGAGGGCATGTTTTTTAACGGTTTCTAAAAATAAGTTTTAGTTTTTATTATAGTCCATAATTTTTAAATAGACTATTTTTTAAAACAAGATCTATAAATTAATTACAACATACATTAAAATCTAACATCTATATTAACTAAAATCATAAGTAAGCATCTTTTTCTGTATTCTCTGTTATAAATAATTAAAATTTAAAATCTTTAACTAAAATTTATAAATCACAGTCATATTAAACAAGCCATATTAAACAGACGCTGAGTCAACATAACCACCGATCAAGTCTCGCCTCCATTTTTCTATTTGCATGTGTCCAGGTGCGCAACGCGAGGTGGGACTAAACATAAACAAGAAATTTTGGGTGGGGCGCTAATGAGATGAGCTGGCCGCTGCACGTTTTTACCATTAGACAGTCCTGAATTGGGACCGCGTCTGTACGTCGGACCCTGACGAGTAGCCTCAACGTGCACGACGTGCTGCAATTCAATCGTCTTGACTTGGAAATGATTTTACCCCGCTCGGTTGGGCTAAAAAGCTATGGCTTATAGCTAAATTTATACTGTAGCGGCTAAAATTTTACTGTACCTGAAGGTGGCTTATTTAACATAATTAAATTTAAAAAAATTAAAAATAGAAAAATATGTTAGCTCATTATGGATAACGCGAACGAATACGAGAAAAGAACCGGCAAAAAAGCCAAAAGTTAAAAAAAAGACAAATTTTATAAATAGTGAAAAATAAACCAGAGATTAGTGAGCTCTTGCGCAAGTGCAATGCTCCCTTACATCATACTAGCTGCAGCAGAGCCCACGCGGACACGTCAAACTCTTGCTCTTCTGTAACCTCTTGTGTTTTTATTGGCTGGGTTCAGAACAGCTCAGTTTTGGCTTATCACCCTCTAATTAACTTTTAAACTGTTAGTCTTTTCAAGGTAAGATTTACAGATGGATTATAGCAGATACTATATCAAGTTCAGCTATATCGACCAATATCGCATACGATTGTTTCTCTCTACGTACTATCTCTCGCAAATAGTCAGAATTCAAAAACTATAAACCAAAAAGTAAAGCCACGGCCCAAAAGAACCCAGCCAAATTCAAAGGGTGCAATAGCTTCAGCAACCGAGAGGCCACACGACCATCTACTACCTAGTTAGGGGGCTCGAACTATAGTCGTTAGCCACAAGACACCTGTATCGTACCAATTGGATTAACCACTAATTGGTAACCTCTTGTGTTCTTCTTGCTATTTCCGCCCTAACAAACCTTTCTCCAATTGGCCTTGTGCCTTACAATAGTGTGAAAACTAAAATGGTATGCATCTGAGCAGAGGAGATGCCGCTGCTAAAGTGTAAAATAAAGAAATCAAGAACAAATGCACAAGCTCCATCAAAGAAAAAAAGATAGGAAAAACATATACAATGCAAGTGTAACTGGAGATGCCTATTGAGTTGAATGCATCAACCAGTTCACCCAAAAACCTAAGTTGATGAGGAAAGATAGACAATTCAATTATACTTCAATACTGCTCCTGACGTATAGACTCCCTCAAGTCTAAGACATATAATAGAAGTAGATTACAGTTATCATTATTTAATTGCGTCTTGAACTTAATTGCTTCTTGGCTCTAATATCATATTTAGTTGGATGCACTAGCTAGCTCACCTAAAAGTCTAAGCTGATGAGGAAAGACCGACCAGTGATCGACGGTATGACTGGTGCGACCTGACCGCCATGTGGAGTACAGTTAGTTCGGTGGCTGCGGGCAGATAACAGTGAAAATGGATTTTGAGTGGTTTGAGTGTATGCACGGTATGGGTGCCGTTTGTGGGTTGTGTTGAGTTGCATGATTCATTATTTTGACTAACATAAGTCAAATGCATGGAACTTGTGTTTGAAATGGTTGCTTGTTCTTTAGATGTACAGGTGGCTTGGAGAACGTTAGTAGTCAACGACAATGGATTGGGCTAGGCGTGGGAGCTGAGATCCAACGTCATGAAAATCTGGGTGAAGCTACATGGCTCAAGCGAAAAGCACAGAGAAGACAAAGATCATGAAGATATGAGTTGATGCATGTGGTATGCCAAGCGACGAGGCCGATGTAAGTAAAGACAGTTCAGGGGAGATTGAATGTGGGAAGACGTGACAGCTAGTTATTGGGCACTATGGGCTATGTGTCAAAGCATACAGAGATGCTTTGAGGTAGGGGTGCAAATGCGTTGGGTTAATCCCGACCGATCCAGTACCGGATTCGGGAAGGGAATTTGGTATCTGGTCGGATTCGGATTCGGATAATTCATGTCGGATTCGGATTCAGGAGAGTTGTTATCCGACCGAATAGTATCGGTATTCAGATACCGGATAATTATCCGGTTGGATATCTGGTAAGAGCTAAGAATTCACCTTTTATTTTGCTAATATTTGTTCTTTTTGTCATGTTGGTTGGTTGAGGCGTGCAGTGTATAGAAAGTTTTCCTGGATCGTGCAAACTTAAGTTCTCTAAAAGGAATATGACATTCAGTTGTGGCAACTATAAATATACAAATACTAAAATAGTGTTTTATTTCTAATTCTGCTGCTTGTGCAATTGGAATCCTAAATTTGCTAATTAAGATCACTCTTCCTAGGTAATGGAATGAAAAGCATGTAATCAGAGTATTATTAAACGATGAATTTTGGCATGCTTTAGTAAATGAACAGGTAAATTTGTCAAAAGTCTATTATTCCCAATTGTCTACTATCTCTACCTTAATTTAGTAAAAAAAATTTAGCCTAGAAAAAGAAAATGATGTCCGTTAAGAATCAAGATTCATCTTGAAACGCCACACCTCAATGGGCAATTTTGGGGGTAACGCCACACCATCTTCGGCTGATGAATTATAATCACTATTATGTACTTATGTCTAACAGTTTAAGGCTTGAAGCGATAGTGGTATGGTTTAGCATATGTTCCTTTCCGTATGCATGTTCTATCCGTCTACATTATCCGTTTTCGATCTGTAACCATCAAGTATTTGTTCCGGCAGCACCATATTCGAAATTCCGAATACTCCGAATTCATATTTGTATCCGGTTTTACCGTATCCGACCCCGAATTCGAGAAAAAAATATAGGTTAGGATACGGTATGAGCAATATCCGTCTGAATCTAACTCAATTGCACCCCTACTTTGAGGTGAAGGTAAAGACGTAGTCAAAGGGGAGGTAGCCAGAAGCTCGTCGGGGCTATTTTGGTAGATGTCTAAATACAAGTTGGTGGCTTGATCAAAACCGTGGTGCAGAGAGGCGCAAAGGAGAAGTTGTTTAGATCAAGGAGAGTTGGAATTGCTAAGTGGATCAATTGCTAAGGTGTTAGTGGGTTGAGTCTTGTAAACACTTTGAAAAACATACATGAGTGTATAAAACCTATGTTAGTGGGTTACAAGTTTCCCGATGTCTTAATGGGTTGGACCCAGTAGGGTTATTGCTAGTTATTAAAGGGGAGGAGAAGAGGTGTTAGATCTAAGGATTCTAATATTTAGATTTTTGTTTTACCACATTGTTTCCTTCCATGATAATGTGAGAGAGAACTTGAGAGAGAAATAGTAGTGTTTTTTCTGCAACTTACAGTCATCCATGAGCATGAAACTTCATCATCTGCTAAAAATAGATCAAAGCTTTGTCTCAATCATATTTTTGTTTGCATTCTTCCTTGGTTTCGCTTGTTCTTGAGCTAGATTTGTGATTTTGTGTTCGTGGGAGTTCTAGCCCGAACTCCTGCTTAAATTACCTTGATAAGATATGTGAGAATAGATCTGAAAAATCTTATGCGTTAGAATCTCACGAGTAAGAAATGATTTAAGTTTTAGGATTTTGAGTGTTCTTATAGTCTAGATTTAATTCTCTTCGTTTTAGTTAACCTGAGCCCAAGATCCTTGTAATTCTTGATTAGTTTAGGTTCCTAATGCCCAAGATTGTAACGCCCCCATTTCCAGGGGCGTCTAGACTCGGCATTCTGCAACTACCCAAGCTTGGCTAGTTACAGAGCGTCAAGGAAGAGAATATCATCACAAACATGCTTACATCAAAAGAGCCAACTTATATTACAACATATGGTTTAACAACCAGGTTTTACTGCAGCGGGCATGCAAGCCCGAAAAATATTACAATACAACCAACACAAGGAAACTTGAGTGTGATTGAGACCTAGAGCCACGGATCCTCATCGAAGAACTGCTCTACCGGAGCATCCTCGATTGGCTGACCTTCACCAGCATCTTGAGACTCTGAAGTGGTTTTGCAAGTCGTGAGCACAACAGCTCAGCAAGTCACAAAGGAATCCCTATTTTAGCTAATTGCACGGTTCACCAAAGGATGGGGTATACTTGTTTTATTAATTTATGCGGATGCAATTTTATTTGTAAACACTTTTTGAAATTCCAAAACCAAGGACTACTCCTTAAGATTAAGGGGGTTTTCAATCAAAGTTGATTAACCAATTAGCCAAATTAAAACACCTGTGAAATCTATTTATGTCTCGTTGCTGGAACCACCCAATAGACACAGCTCCATTAACCGGGAGTACGGCGTATTCGAATACCATTTAACTGACTCTGCAGAGTTGCCCAACTTTACCCACAAGTATTATTAACCCTCATGACTGAGTTAAGGAATCGAGACGTTTCACTGCTTAATTCTTGGTATACACTCCACCCGATAGGTTAGGGGCTCGCACAGCTTCGGGTATCCGTTGGCCAGCACGGAACGCCAAGCCCGAACTGTGGAGACCTATCGTTGTTCGGTCTAGATCTGCCGACCCACACCAACTCCCAATGTAGGGTTTCACTTTGAGTTGAGCAGCTACTAAACCAGGATTGACAAGTCAACACCTCTGGTTGAGCGGCCAATATGTCACTTGCTCGGCGCAAGGGTCTAGTCCTTACATTTTCACGATGCCTCAGCCTCCACCCTAGGGTAAAGTGGTGGGCGAAGACCGTCTTGCGGTGTCCCACAACACCTCTACCCTAAACCCCAACCTTTTAAATCTTCCGGCCCACGGCCACAACCTTAGTAGTGTAAATTTTGCATGAAATGTAAATATTCTACAAGTATTTCTATCATTATTTAATTATTTCTAGGGCTATCAAAGGCATGGCAGAAAATTAACAGGGCAATTGTCGGTGGTAGGAAATATCTAAATATCTGGTCATTCTAAACATTCATAAATAACACTAATGCAAATACCATAAATACATATTTTTAAATGGCATGGGAATTCAACATGATCAAGATTTTGCAACTTGCCTTGGTAGTCGACTAACTCAGCAACCTCGTAAACCGCGCTGCTTAGATCTTGCCCTTGCACTGCAGCTTCTGAGGACTCCGACACTAGCACAAACACACAAAAATAATATAAGTCTGGCTTGAGCCTAATCAAGCGAGGAAAAAATTCAATCTATGAAAAATGAATAAAATGCATTAACATTCGAATGAGGGATTTTTGAATTTTTCTGGGATGAATTTGGTGGATTGGATGTCAAAAATAGGTTCAAGGCATCAAGATGAACAAAATGGTGTAATTTAGGAATTTTTGGGATTTTCTGTGATTTTCTAGGATTTTATTGGATTTTTGGAAATTGAAAAAACTCTGGAAAATCGGGTGAACCGTGATTTGCTGGCCCGGCGCAATAGTGCGGCCCGGGTGGTGTTTCAGCCTGCGCAGCCGAGTGGGCTGCGCGGCCTCGGCCCAGTGCACGGGTGGCCGAAGGCCAACGCACGCGCCTTCTTGTGCCGGATGATCGCCGCGTGGCCGCACGGGCAGTAGTGATGCAGCGGAGACGAGTACTCCAGATGCACTACGGTAAGATGGATCGAACAGCTGCGGAGGGGAACAGATCAGGCAGTTGCGAGGGGACGAGTTTAGTGGGATCAGACGGTTGCGGAGATGCCGTCATCTGACGGCCGACATTATATGGCAACGATGGAGTGGATGGCGGTCAAGCGTCCACGTCGGGGGAGGGGGTGCCATCTTCAACCTCCCGTCACTCGCCCAGCAGAGAGACAGAGGCGCGGGTGCCTCCGCTCCCCAGTGACGGCAGGGGTCCTCGGCGACAAAGAAGGGCACCACCGGGTAGCTCTCGACAATGTGGTTCCATTTTAGGGTTATGGGTGGTGCGAAGATCGGCAAGGGTGACTGGCGGTAGAAGAGGAGGTTTGGGCCTTGCGGCGGCTCAGAGGTTCACCGGAGCTTCCCTAGCTAGGTGGGGGGGGTGGTTTGACGGTCTACGGAGTTAGGGGCTCACAAAGGCGGTGCCGAATTCAGCTAGGAGGTCCTAGGGAGGTTGGCCACAGGAGAGCACTTTGGTTGGCGGTGAGCTTCGGCGCCGGTGCTCCACGGGCGTTCACCTGGCCGGAGGAGTTCACCAAAGTGGTCAGGGAGTAGAATGGGTGCTCTGGGTGAAAGGAATCGAAAAATGGGGGAAGGGAAGAGAGAGATTGGCTTACGGGGTCGCCGGCTCAGGGGAAGGCGGCGACGGAGCTAAGGAGTGGGGGAGCTTCGACCAGCAGCTCGCTAGAGCGATTGGGAGTCACAGGAAACCAGCTGCGGGGGTGGGGAGGGCTCTGGAGGCGCGGGGCAGTGGGGAGGTGAGCGAGGTGTCTTTAAGCTCCGACGGAGCGAGGAAAAAGAGGAGAAGAGGGGGATGGGCATGGCATGGTCGGTCAGCAAAGGCGACGAGGAGTTGTGTCCGAGCGACGGAGAGGTGACCGGGCACTGAGGTGAGTTAATGCGCGCAACAGGAGTGCGAGAGCAGGTGAGCGGCAGAGATGGGCAGCGGCGCTCCGCTCGGAGGAGGGAGGAACGGCGGAGACTGCCAGGTGGGACCGAGAGAAAGGACAGGGCGACACGTGCCATGGTGGCGCCACTGGTTTTCGGCTGGCCGGCGACCGCGCAGCGAGGGCGGAACGAAACAGTGGGCGCGGCGGAGCTCTAATCCTATATATAGGATATATCGTATGATAGCATCTAATCCTTGACCCATTTTTCTTTGTGAAAACAGAAGCAAGAGCCGCTTTGTTCTCTCCCCTCAATCCCTCGTGCTCTTTCTTGATTAGACCATTGGTTCTTTATCTAGTCAGGACAGAAATTAAGCATCTGGGTTCCATGCTAGTTTCATCAGAAAATCATGCAGCCACTCCATTTTTCCTACAAGACATACAGCAACAAAATGCACATACCTTCCCTAGGCCTTGCTCTTGTGCTGCTGATCTCCTTGGCCTCTCCAACCAATTCCTGCACAGAGCAGGAGAAAGGCTTCCTTCTCCAGTTCCTCGCCGGCCTCTCACAGGATGGCGGCCTCGCCGCGTCATGGAAGGATGGCACGGACTGCTGCACGTGGGAAGGGATCACCTGCAGCCCAAATAGGACGGTCACCAATGTCTCACTGGCTTCTAGGAGACTTGAGGGGAACATCTCACGGTCCCTTGGGAACCTCACCGGCCTGCAGCACCTTAACCTCTCCCACAACTCGCTGTCCGGTGGCCTTCCGCTGGAGTTGGTCTCGTCCAGCAGTATCACTGTCCTTGACGTCAGCTTCAACCACCTCAATGGTGAACTGCACGAGCTACCATCTTCAACCCCTGGACGGCCTCTACAGGTACTGAACATCTCAAGCAACTTGTTTACAGGACAGTTTCCATCCACCACATGGAAGACAATGGAGAATCTGCTCGCACTCAATGCCAGCAACAACAGCTTTACTGGGCAGATACCAACTCATTTCTGTAACAGCTCGCCATCTTTCGCTGTGCTTGAACTGTGTTACAACCAATTCAGTGGCAGCATCCCCCCAGGGCTTGGTGATTGCTCCATGCTGAGAGTGCTCAGTGTTGGCCGCAACAACCTCAGTGGGACACTTCCAGATGAACTCTTCAATGCTACCTCGTTGGAGTACCTGTCTTTTCCTAACAATCATTTACATGGGGTACTTGATGGTGCACGCATAATCAACCTCAGAAATCTTGTAACCCTTGATCTTGGAGGGAACAATTTCAGCAGCAAAATTCCGGATTCTATAGGCCAGCTCAAGAGATTGGAGGAGTTCCACTTAGACCACAACATGATGTCTGGGGAGTTGCCAGCGACTCTGAGCAGCTGCACAAATCTCACAATCATCGACCTCAAGAGCAACAACTTCAGTGGAGATCTTAACAAGGTCAATTTCTCCACTCTACACAATCTAAGAACTTTAGATCTTTACTTCAATAACTTCACTGGCACAATTCCAGAAAGCATCTACTCGTGCAGCAATTTAACCGCGCTGCGGCTCTCAACCAACCATTTCCATGGAGAGCTCTCATCGAGAATAGGCGATCTGAAGTATCTCTCCTTCTTGTCACTTGGTAACAACAATTTTACAAACATCACAAACGCAGTTCAGATCCTTAAGAGCAGCAGGAACCTTGCCACCCTGCTTATTGGGCACAACTTCAGGGGAGAGGCCATGCCACAGGATGAAACCATTGATGGTTTTGGAAACCTTAAATTTCTCGACATACAAGGTTGCCCATTGTCTGGGAAAATACCTCTATGGATATCCAGGGTCACAAACTTGGAGATGTTAATTTTACGTGCCAATCGACTCACTGGACAAATACCAGACTGGATCAACTCCCTAAGCTATCTCTTCTATATGGATGTAGCGCACAACAATCTAACAGGAGAGATCCCAACAACCTTGATGGAGATGCCAATGCTAAGATCAACCGACAATGCAACCCATTTGTACCCAAGGGCCTTTGAGCTGCCTGTTTATAGTGGTCCATCACTTCAACACCGTGTGCTTCCTTCTTTCCCAGCAGTGTTGAATCTAGGCAACAACAACTTCACAGGTGTGATTTCCCCACAGATTGGTCAGTTGAAAGTGCTTGTTGTACTCAATTTCAGCTTCAACAACTTATCTGGACAGATCCCACAATCAGTTAGCAACCTCACAAGCCTGCAGGTGCTAGACTTGTCCAGCAACCACCTCACAGGTGCAATTCCTGCTGCACTGAATAGCCTGCACTTCCTCTCTGCATTCAACGTTTCTAACAATGAGCTAGAAGGTCCCATTCCAACTGGAGGCCAGTTTGATACGTTTCCAAATTCTAGCTTTGCAAATAACCCAAAGCTCTGTGGCTTTGCGCTCATTCACAAATGTGGTTCGACCGAAGCACCTCCAGCCACCGTTCTGTCCACAAAACAAACCAACTGCAAGGTTGTCCTTGTGATTGCCTTTAGTGCGTTGACTGCGTTCTTTGGTGTAGGTGTACTGTATGATCAGATAGTCTTATCCAGGTTTTTTGGCTAGTCCTACTTCAGTTTACATATCAGTTTATGGCAAATTTGTTCAGATTTGGCTGCTAGCTATTCAGGTTTACCAACATCTCCAGTGAACAAGCTTCCTCTAGGTGTGAATCACATTCAGGTTTGCAAAAAGATGAAACTGGTGGGGATTCAAGGGTGAAGAGTGATCCCATTTGGTGGAGATGTAAAAGAATGTAACAATGTAAGATGTCTTGAACTGAAGCATTCTAAATGTGTCAAAAACTCAATCTTGTCGGAATTCCTTATAACCTTTTTTTTTCAAGGATACAAATTCCGTATAACTCTAATTTCATCATTTCTTTTGCTTGCTGAACAATAACACTACACAGCTGAGCCATGTAAAACTTTTAGGTATACGAGTGAACTAAACAAGATGAGAAAATGAAGCCCTAATAGTCATAATTTGCAGCGTACAAAACAGCACGCCAAAAATCCATCGCCTATCGGTGCGAAAGTTTGGGTTGCCAAAATTTTGTAATTTTGACAAGATTTGGCCTCCATTTGACCTGTTATCAAAATTCGATAAAGGCTCCCTTTTGCATTGGCTCTTCGTTCATTTTCTTGCCAAACTTTCGCTAATTCATCGCTAGATTTTAATGACACTAATTCATCCTTAGCATCTATGAGTTAGCTCACAACAGAAAATATGTAGTCCTAATATTATCCAACTCAGAATGTAAAGCAAGGCAAGAATTACAATTTTCATCATCAAGAATTATAGCTCTAAGCCTAGCAAGTTCTTTCTGCAAGCTATCAATCACACAATCCTGATTATCAATTTTCTTACATTTCTTCTCAAGTTCTCTACCATAGTAAATGACCATACGTTTCATATCCTTGGTAAAAAGGCAAACCTCATCCGGATCACTGATGATGGAACCGTCATCGGATTTGTCCTTGGTGTTACATTTGACAATATCCTCAAACGCCTTGCACATGCCGGTGAAGTCCGAGAACCCCTTCTTCTTGCCTTTCCGATCATTGATGTCATCATTGGTCTCTGAATCCACATTGTTCATGTTGACGGTCTCAAAAGTAAAAGGACCTAGTTGACGAACTTGCAGTAGTTGGGCTTCTTCTTGTCCTCGTGAGTTCGAGAAGACTTGTGATACTCCTTCGCCTCCTTGTCCGTCAGCTTAGGGCAGTTTGCTCTAATGTGGTTTAGCTCACCACACTCAAAGCAGAAGAAAGAACCTCCTCTCTTCCTATTTCTCGATAGGCTTTTGTGAATTTGTGGATAGAAGAGCTAAATCTTCCTCAGATAACCTCTCAAGTTGTTCACCACTCAACTTATGCAAAGTGGACGAGAAAAAAACAAAAGATCCAAAGGTTGAGATAAGCCATTCATCACGGGGTGGATCACATAGAAGAGCTAAATCTTCCTCAGATAACCTCTCAAGTTGTTCACCACTCAACTTATGCAAAGTGGACGAGAAAAAAACAAAAGATCCAAAGGTTGAGATAAGCCATTCATCACGGGGTGGATCACAATAGCCATTGACTCTGTCTTGGAGAGATGCGAGATGGAGTCAATCTATACGTCTTCAATCTCGAGTAAAGCTTAGCTAAGGTAAACTCACTCATGACAGTGTTGTTATTGATGGAAGTGATCTTCATTCCCCAAACATTCACATCTAGAGCACCAAGCACCAGGTGTGCATTCTCATAATCAGAATAAGTCAAGCCAACGACACGAAGATTGCTAAGAATCTTGGTGAACCTAGAAAACAATTCATCCAAAGATTCACCAGCTTTTAATCAAATTTGGAGTACGCTTTCTTGAATTGGTTTTGCCTCACTTCCTTGATCGTTGTGGAGCCCTCATGATAATCAGTTAGAGTCCTCTAAATCTTGTGAACAGAAGTCAAATGACCTACTCGATCAAACTCAGATCTACCAAACCCCTGAATCAAGAAGTTGTGTGCCATGTTGTTTGCCTCTACACATGCAGTATTTGCTGGAGTGATCTGGTAATCGGCAGGCACAACATAGTCTCTCTTGACTTTCTTCGAAATTGGTTGCCCTTGGATTGGATGTAGGCTATCATCCGAGTCTTCCAATAGGAAAAATCCATACCCTCAAAAATTGGTGGCTTAGTGGAATATCGATCTTATGTCATTGCTCTTAGACCAGTTAAGATCTATCAAAAAGAGCTAATCGGGCCCTGATACCACTTATAGGACCCGATATGACAATCAGAGATGGGTGAATGAGGCCTTCAATTTCAGCCTCTCCTAATCGTACTCCAAAACCTTAACTCCATTAGCTATTAGAAGCTAGGAAGATCATATTAGCTCACTAAAAAAGAACTCATGAAAGCTCAGAAGCAACATAGGGTTCAAAACCCATACTCGATCAAACTGCTATTGACAAAGCAGTTGGACCAGCCTTGGGCTAGCGGTCTGACCGGCCTCCAGTCTGACTATTCGAGTGGGGTGGTCTGACTGCTCCCCTTAACCAAACCTAAAAAAACAGCCCGAGCCAAAACCCAAATTGGTACAGACCTCAAAGTAAAGTCCAAATGACTTGAAACTTTACACACACCTTATCAAGGTATCAGAAACCTGATCCACCCAAGGATCTTATGGATCTTGGCCCAATTTTCAACCTTTCTTTGATGACAAGCAAGGTTGCACAAAAACAAAGCAAAACTCACAAACTTGAGAGGAGACTTGCTCGTCGGTTTGATGCGGCCTAGATGGCTCTACATATGTTCCCACATATCATAGCAAGTTAGAGTACCCAAAGATTCGAGACCAAAACCCCAGGAACACGATTTCACAAGAAAGACTCCAAATCGAACTAAACTAGGCAACTCCAAGATCTTGCTATAACTAGTCTCTCGATGGATGCCATATGATCCTCATAGGGTATCTCCATTTCTTACATATTCTTGAAACTAACAAGATCAAGAGGAAAGGGGACAGGGCAAAATACCAACCAAAATAAAAGCAAAATTAATAAGATCAAGAACACACCATGAATGATGAACAAAATTGATCTATTACAACTTGTAGAGATTTGATTACAGTCACTCCACCATGAATGACAGAGCTCTCTCACCCAAGAGCACTCACCTAAACCCTAGAAGAGAGAGGTGATTTCTTTCCCTTTGCTAGCCTTAACCCTACCCACCAACCTCTCCCACTCACATCAATGGAGCAACCAACCCACATCTAACACTAATGGATACTATCTATTAGCACAACTGGGAAAACCCGTTAACCCCACACACCGGGTTTTACACTCACACAAGACTTATGCACCCTTTTCAAAGACACAAGTATAAATCCGGTAAGAAGCAAGCTTCCATCCACATGGCCTCCTCAATAATTCCTTAACCTAAGCCGCTCTCCAAACGCCCTCCAAGCATCACGGTTTTGGTCCCTTCACCATTTTGGTATTTTGGCTTCCCTGCCGAAACACCTTCGCTTTGACCATAGACCTCACCTTTTCCCCGAGTCTAATACATGGTCATATCTTTCTTTGTAAGCAATCCTTATGCTTACAATGTGTAGGTTCACCAATGGCTCACACATTGGCAACTCTCCGTGCCGGTTTCCTCGACCAAGTCTCATTTGCACCAACCGCACCATTCAATAAACTATTGCTCGAACCTTCTGTTGTGGGGGTGGCCCAACCCCCGGTGACTGGGCCGTGTGACTAGTCCAACATGTAATAGGCCAAATAGTGTAGAGGAATATATAAGTGTAAATATACCAATGTACTCTCATCCTTTGTAAGTACTAAGGGGTAGAATGAGGATTTCCCATTCTACCCCATTCATATATATAAACCCCCAGGAGGGGCAAAGGAGGGACATCCTCTCATTCTTCACCAACTCTCCCATAGACCTAGCTCTCCTCTTCTCCTTCCACTAGTCCTCTTCTTCATTGTCTGGTCTGTAGCCACGACAGATGGCGCCGTCCGTGGGGACGACGAGAAGCTACATATGGAAGAAATTTCTCTGGCATTCAACAAGAACAACAGTTATGTAGACCTTTCCTATCGTACTGCTTCACTCATGGTGGCTGTACCATCTGGCGGGCCATCAGCGACAGATAAGTAGCTTGTTTGCTAAAAAAGCTTAACCATCCTGAATAGATCTGGTCGTATGGGTTTTGCCTGTATCCTTCGCCATGTTTTGTAGACAGTATGTTGAATAGATCTAGCGGAACTACCCATTCTCATACCGCTGTTATCTCCGCTCTGCTAGGGGGTGTTCATGCAGGGAAGTTAGATCTTGGATGGCATGGGAGCGTGACCTTCCTGGCCAGCGTGATACACGTGTCTTCGGCTTGTCCACTTCAAGGTCCGCGCGGAGTACACCTCGCCAAGCACGTCTTCGTGCCGCACTAGCTCGTCTCTGTGCAACCGTGGACTCCGCATCGTCGAAGGTCGCCTCGGAGCTTCGGAGCTTCCTGCTGTGGCCTCTCGCTGCCTCGAAGTCTTCGCCGTGACACGTGCTCACGGCACCGCCGCAGCGGGACGCCCGCGCGTACACTCTCACATCCATCCGCAGACTTCACCTGCGCATGCACTCATATCCCCTCACGTGTCCATGCATGCATTCGTACCCATTCACGTGCCCGTCCAAGCATATGTATCAATTTCTGGGTCCGTTCATGCATACACCTAAAGTATCTACCCATTCATGCATGCATTCTACACCGAAGTCACGACGCGGGAGCATCCGTCCATGCAGCGTATACAGCTCGCCGCCTTCACGTGTGCAGGCGCATGCAGCTCCTCACACTGTCGGAGTCTACGCCGCAGCTCCGGCCTGCGTGCCCTTGGCGTCTACACGCAGAGTCTTCCGCTGGGAGTCCATACGGGCACGGCGTCTCCGCACGGAGTTCATGCAGGCACGATGCCTCCGCGCGTCGCTTGGCTTCGCCGCCTGCTCCGAGCTCCAAGGGTTGCTGCGCTAGCGCCAACCCCGCGCGGGAGACGGTCACCTCGGCGAGGACTTCGGGCGTTACGTCGCCTCCGTGGCACCCGGCTCCGCGCAGGACGTCGCCTCCGTAAGGCGGACTTCGCACGCGTAGCTCGCTGTCGGAGCCTCCCGCCCGAAGTTCGGCTCGAAGTCCACGCATGCGTGAAGCACTCCAAAAAACTCGGCTCCGCGCGCAGGGCTACACCTCTGGCCTCCGCGCCTCAGGACTTCGCCTGCGGGCCTCCGCCTCGGGGGCTTCGGCTTCCTACATGTTAGGAATAGTCCCACATGGATTGTGGGAGAAGAGTAAGCACAACTTATAAGTGTGAGGGAGCTCCTACCCATTGGACTAGTCTTTTGGGGGGAGAAGGCCCAATACCACTTATAATATTGTTGCTCTGTTGCTCCGTGGGCTTAGTTGTGTCCAGCCCATTTAGACCTGTGGCCCAGATTGTAACAAGTGGTATCAGAGCCCAGGTGCCTAACATCTCCTTGGACCTCATGGTTGCAGAAGTGTCCAATCCATGTGTGAGGGGGAGATTGTTAGGAATAATCCCACATGGATTGTGGGAGAGAAGCAAGCACAACTTATAAGTGTGAGGGAGCCCCCACCCATTGGACTAGTCTTTTGGGGGGAGAAGGCCCCATACCACTTATAAGGTTGTTGCTCCATTGCTCTATGGGCTTTAGTTGTGTTCAGCCCATTTAGACCTGTGGCCTAGGATGTAACAAGTGGAATCAGAGCCCAGATGCCTAACATCTCCTTGGACCTCATGGTTGCAGAAGTGCCCAATCCATGTGTAAGGGGGAGATTGTTAGGAATAGTCCCACATGGATTGTGGGAGAAGAGTAAGCACAACTTATAAGTGTGAGAGAGCCCCTACCCATTGGACTAGTCTTTTGGGGGGAGAAGACCCAATACCACTTATAATATTGTTGCTCTGTTGCTCCGTGGGCTTAGTTGTGTCCAGCCCATTTAGACCTGTGGCCCAGATTATAACACTACAGCCTGCTTTGGCGACGAAGTGCGGCCGTTGTCGAAGCCTGCTCGGCAGCTCCGTCTCCCCTGCGCCCCGCGTCTATGCATCGCCGCAACTTCGCCATGCGCACGGAGTCCGTGCAGGCACGGCGTCTCCACTCGGAGTCCATGCAGGCACGATGCCTCGGCACGTCGCTTGGCTCCGGCAACTCTCATCGAAGGATCGCCTGCGCCGCCAACTTCCCGCCGGAGACGCCGCAAGCGTGGATGCGCCCCCGTTCATGTATCCATGCGTACGTAAGCATATCCATCCAGACAGGTGGCGAGCATGTACACTCAGAGGAGGCCGGCAGGGCTCGATGCGAAGGCGGAGAAGCTTGGCACGCCGAGCGGAGGCCCGGGCCGCATGAACGCGAAGTCTGGCGTGTGAGGGAGGAGTCCCGCATCGTCGACCCGCCGCCCGTGCGAGGTCGCCACCACCCCGCGTGATGCTCCGCAAGGCTTTCACGCCACCGCTTGCTCCGAGCTCCTCCCAAGGGTCTCTGCGCTAGCGTCAACCTCGCGCAGGAGACGGCCACCTCGGCGAAGACTTCGGGCTTTACGTCGCCTCCGTGTGCCCGGATTCGCGCAGGACGTCGCCTCTGCAAGGCGGACTTCGCACGTGCAGCTCGCCACATTCTCCGGCGGTCGTGCCCGTTGTCGTGCCCGCGGAGGTCATCGAAGAGGGGGACGTCACCGCGCACCACTTCTGGCGAGCCTGCACGCACGCAGAAGAGAAGCTATGGAGGAGACCTCGTCTCTGGCACCAAGTCCTGCAGGGCTCGGGTCTCCGCGCGGCTCCGTCGACCTCGCCCCAGCGGAACTCTGAACGGACATCGCGCCGGTGGCGTCGACCTCGTCTCTGCGCGGCTCCGTCGACCTCGCCCCAGCGGAACTCGGAACGGACCTCGTGCCGGTGGCGTCGACCTCGTCTCCGCGCGGCTCCGTCGACCTCGCCCCAGCGGAACTCGGAGCGGACCTCGCGTCGGTGGCGTCAACCTCGTCTCTGCACGGCTCCATCGACCTCGCCCCCGTGGAGCTCTGAACGGACCTCCGCGCCGTGCAAGCGGCCTCCGCGTTTGAAGGCCTCACCACCGCGCCGCCACCGGCGCGGCCATCCATCACCAGCGCGCTGCCACTGTATTCCTCGGCCTACGCGAGCGCGCCCTCCGCGCGGATAAGGAGCGGAGAAGTTGGTGGCATGGAGGCCGGCGCGCAGAGGTCAACGGCGTGGTGGGCGACACGCGGAGGCTTCGGCGAGTGAGGGGTGCAGCCTGATAAGTTCGGGAACACCACTCCTAGCACCATCATCTTCGAAATGGACTCCTACGTCGGCGGCCAATCAAGGCACGGGCACAAGGCTCGCGTGTCCATGCATGCACGATCAAGAAGGCTCCCATATCCATCCATGCATGCTCACGAAGGCTCGCATATCCATCCGTGCATGCTCGAGGACGTTGTCAACGTCGCGTGAGCAGCTCCGAAGTCTCCGTTGAGCTCTCCGAAGTCTCCGCTGAGTCTCCCGGTGTAACATCCCAAAAATTTAAAAATTTAAAATATGAATTTCTTGAATTATTTTTGCAATGTGTTCGATTTGAATTTGGATTTTACGATGTTTTTCTGAATTTGGTTGAGGTTCTAAAAATTGAAGACTTTATAAAAGACAAAGACGAGGATTAATAATGCCCTAAAAAGGAAATGTGCAAATAATGGAAAAAAACAAAAACAAAATCTTGTAGATACGAATCTGAAAAGATAATCCATAAAAGTAAGAAAGAAATTGATTTAGGACATAAAATATTATTTTTGAAAATAATGGCATGAGAGAAAACAATGGAAGCAAGTAAAGTAATCACCAACATTAGTTGGAAAGATTTTTATTAAGTCCAAAATGTCATCAGGAACTTCTGTGTATTTTTCTTGAATTTATGGAGTTTATTTCATATTTTTAAGAGCTTAATTGAATTTCATATGCTTTTCGGGAAAATAAAGAAAATAAAAAGGAAAACAAAATCCTTCCCCCTCCATCCGGCCGCCAAATGGACGGCTCGGATCCACCGCGATCCCGCCTAACGCCTCCCGCTCGCCACGCGTGCGGCCGGATTTGCGCGCCCCCCGCCCGCCCGCGTGGCCCAGCGTCGCGCCTCTGCCCGGTGGCCCGCCGCCGCCGCCTCCTCTGCCAGCGGGCCCGCACGCGGGACAGCTCGCCGCCTCGCCGCGCTCTCTCTCTCTCTCTCGCTCCTGCGCGCTCTTTTCTTTCTTTCTTTTTCCTGCGCGCGCGCCTTCCTTCTCCCGATGCGCGGCCGCCATGTTCCTCTCGCGCTGAGCTCGAAGATTTCTTCCGCGTGGCAGCCATGCACCAAGCCCTCGCCACCGCTTTCTCCGCGCCCCGGTTTTGCTCACAACGCCGCACCGCTGCCATGCCCTCGCGCCTCGCACGCCTCGCCTCAATCGCCTCGTCGCATCCCCTCCTGCGCCATGCCTTGCCCGCACCATGTACCCGAGTCGGGTGGCTACAAGAAGACTCTCCTCCTTGCCATTTCTCCCGCGCAGCTCCCCATTTCCCCACCTCTTTCTTCTCCTTCGCGCGGCGCGCCGCTCCATCGCTGCCTCACGCCGCTCCGGCCTCTCCGACAAAACCACGCCAAATTGACCCGCCCGGTGTGCGCCGGAGCCTTCTTCCTCTCCTCCGCCTAATTGGGATTTCGTGCACCGAGCTTGCGAAATCCGCTTTCCTCATCGCCGCCGCCACCGCCATTCCCACCGCCGCCTCCTCGGCCGATTTCGCCCGATTCCCGCGGTGGAAGCATCCTCGACGCGCGAACCTTCCCGAGCATCGCCTCGCTCTTCCCTTCACCGATGCGCGCCACGGTGACCTCTCGCGCCACCACCGCCATAGCCGCTGCCCACCTCGCTCTCCCGCCACACCCGCAACATAGGTGAGTTCCAATGGCCTCCTCCCGCTTACGCCTCGTCAATTGCTGCCCTCCTCCTCTCGCGCCGCCGCTTTCTTACCACACCGCCGGCCGCCCCGCACCATGGCCCTCCCGCCTCGCCGCCGCTCCGGCAAAATTTCCGCCACCCCTAGCTCCCCACTCCCGGTGCACTCCATTTTGCCCTGCACTCGACTTCCGACCACCGTCACGCGGCGACCTCAACACCAAGCGCCGGCCATCTCTCTCTGTTCGATCCTGCCCTAACTCTAATCGTTTTATTTTGCCGCCTCTCTCATACCAAAGCCACGCCCATTTGGCTAGCCGAGCGCATGCCCCAAGTCCCGAGTTCGATCCCACCACAAAGACCTTTTCCACTTTGTGTGATTTCAGTTTTGTACCACATTTTAATTAGTGAAAATTGTGGAAAAATTAGGACTAATTTAGAGAAGTTACTAAATTTAATTAGGATATAAAATAAGATTATTTGAGATTTAATAATAGATTAAGTATATATGTAATTAGCTAATGTAATTGGAACAAAAGGCTAGGTTTTAATTAAAGATGTTAATAAGAGATGACTTTGGTTAAATTGTCTCAAATCTCATAAAGAAAAGTGGCTTGGGTTAGAAGTTCCAAATTTAGTAAAAATATCCTTAGTCATAATTAAAAATACATCCATAGAAGGTACAAAATTTATTAAAATACACATGAGCTGAATACATGTCTAATTACTGATTAGTTTTTAGCATATATGAATGACTAGTATGCCTATAGCATCCATTTTAGATATGATCCTACACTAAAGTAAAGGCTTAGGAAAAGTTAGGCATAATCTAAGGAAGCTAATAAAATTGAAATAAGGATTTAGGGAGTTTATGTATGATTTAGATTTGGACTAGTTATCATGATAAATAATTAGTGTGACTTTAATATTTAAATTTTAAATCTAATTATCTACTAAGGGCATAAATGAGATTATGTGGAGACTTTAGTTCATGATTAATTAATAGCTATGTCAAAACATGAACCCATGATAGATGAATAGAATTTAAATTGAAATCAACGCTAAGCCTAATAATAATCGAGCTATAGACAAAATGGTAGTGGTGCCATTAATTAAATCCTAACTATTAATTAAAGGCTTAGTAGGGATGTTGTTAGGTGTATGCTCTCCTGGAATGACAACTTAGCAAATGAAATGTGATTAATCAATGAAGCCTAAAACCTTGCATATTAGTAAATGTTATAAAATTAATCAGAAGTTTAAACCATAAACCCTTGTCTTATTACCCTAGCGATTAGGAAAATCCTTTTGACTATTAAATAATGTGAACATTAATAAACAAACCTTTAGGCCATGATATTCAAATTGAAATAGAGGCTGCCATGTATGCAACTGACTTATGGTTAAGCTTTAAATAGTTATTGATTCATGTTAACACCAAATTAAATGACATACATATTTAAATTGGAAAGTCAGGATTCATAATGCAGATCCCACCCTTAGTACATCCCCGATAAATAAATATCAGAAGCTAGATTTAGTTAATAATGACAATTGGTATTTAGATTAACATTTCACATAAAATGATACATACTACGCCTTGCTCCGGTAGCTAAGTTTAAACTAGAGTTAGAAGTGGAGCTAAGCCTAATAGTAGCTAAAGTATGAGCAAGCTAATAATAGTGCCATTAACTAAATCCTAACACTAGCTTTGGTACATAATGAAATTCAGACAATTGTATATAAATCAAGTCGACTTGTACCAATAAATCCTAATTTGAATTAAACTTAAGCTAGCGATAATCTCTGCCTAGATAAATAAATCTAAATTAAATATTGAGCCCTTGCTATTTATCTTAATCTAACTAATAGTGAAAGCCTACATCAGAGATTATTCTAAAAACTTAATAAAGATATCCAAAGGTTATAATACCTGCGACTAAAAGATTTATAGAATAAGTACAGATCTCATCCATCAGCCCAGTTTGCCTTCGCCATAACCTGAGTTGCAAGGAATGCGTACCCTAAAGATAGAATTTGTCCATTACACTCCTGCACCAGACCATAGGTCTAATCTAGTTCATGGAACTTCCTTGATAAATAACAAAATAATAAAAAGAGAATATTTATAAAAAGATCAAGTCATCGCCTCCCACCATCGGCCTTGCCTCAAACCACACGAATCACCCATTAACTCCAAGTAAAACTAAATTAAGTTTATTCGGATTTGTTTGGATCTTTTGAGTTATTTGCCTTTATTTGTATTCAGTCATTTAGCGCGTAATTAGATATGGGAATCCTGAAGAATTAACGGATCAAGCGTGATCAAGAGCGAATCGAAGACAAAGACCAGAAGCTCAAGACCATCAAATGAGATAGCTTTGAGTGAGCTCAAGACCGCGGTAAACCGCGCCAGGCGAGTCAATACTTTGATCATGTTGAACCTACATTTTCTGCAAATTACTTTGGTTTAAATTATCAAATTGCATGCTGTTATTTTATATGCAAATACATGTTTAATTTAAGATTTAGTTATATGCTCATTGCTTGCTTGACTAATATTACTCCTCCTTTGGATTACTTGATTATGTGAACTTTGTCACCCTAGCAAAATTACAATAATAACCTTTCGAAAGTAAGTCCGTAATTTATATGCCATGCTCAGTAATGTTTAGGTACTCATGGGCGCGAGAGCGCCCAAGCATCGCTTTTAATCCTGAGAAAAATTGGTTGGGCAGTCATGGTGTAATGATTGGTGTATGTTGAATATGGTTATTTTATATTCCCAAAAACCTCGAATTGCTTATTTATCTGGGCGGATGGTTCGGGGGTATGGTGCAGTGGTGCACGAGAGTGTGGTTTGTGGTAGAACCGTCCAGATATCACTAAGGACCGAATCTTGTCATGTCAACCCGTGTAAAATAAAGACAACCACAAGTCTGTAAACTACAACTTGGCTAAGTAAATTTATCGAAACCCTCGGAATCATCTCACCGGTAGTGGATAGAAGTGGATACGTAAGGGCAAGAGAAGGCCTAAAGGGACACCGAGTGGAGGGTGACGTTTCCCGGTCGTGCTAGCGCAGAGGAGTGGAGCCCGACGCTAGTATCCGTGGGGAACATCCGTGTATAGATGGGACCCACCGCAAGTGGGAGCAGCCCATAAGGTGAGATGACAAAAGGGACTAGATACTTTGAAAAGTCATTGTGACGGTCTGCTCAACCACACTTCTAAGGAATCGTGGGGCAATGAGTTGATTGTCTCTTGTGGTGAAAGTGTACAAACTCGCAGAGTCAAAACTATTCGAATAGCCGTGCCTACGGTCATGGGCGACATGGGAACTTAATCGATATAGTTACGCTTTAAAAACATTGGAAATCGGGAATGGGAAACTTGAAGGCGAAGGACCGCCTGTTTGGAATTGTCTGGCGTCGTCCCATGGTAAGTTAAGCGGCTATAACGTCAAGAAATTGCTATATGGTGCGAGATGCCATGTAACGGTGGATGGAATTCGAATCGATATTAATAATGCATTTCCTTGTACATTATGATTTGTTCCAAAATTGCTAAGTCATATGACTTTTAATTAATTGTATTCAAAGCACTCTACGCAAAATAAAATAGCCCGAGCCTCTCCTTTGTTAAGCCATGCATATTATTTATTTGCATTCAGTATTGGCTCATGAGCACGGGTCTGAGTGCTCATGCTCGCTTTGCAACAAAAATTCAGAATCAGAAATCAAATCACCTCGCCAAAGAACAAGATTGGACAAGCTGGCCAAGAAGATGAAGATGTCAGGGTTAGGTCGCGAACCTCCGCTTGGTCGCCTGTGGGCATGTCCCAAGGTCCCACCAGTGTGCTTCGCTTCTCCCGCTCTGCAATTTAATGATTTCGCCTAATCGCCCATGAGTAAGTTTACTATTACATTTACGCCGCATGATATGTATTTTGATATTCGAATCAGAAACCGTGAGCACTATCTATCGATCCGTGGAATAGTGCAGAAAATCACAGAGGAATCCGGATGTTAATATCTGGGGCCTTAAAGCTTTGGTATCAGAGCATATCGACTGCAGGTCGTGACCTAGTTAGCCTGGTCGTTAGTTTCATGACTAGAATTATTTCTTCAAAATCTATTTCAAAACATATAAGTGGTATTGCTCAATCTCCTCTCTCTTAGATGATTCCCTCTCATCTATATGCTGCCCTAGCCATTTGTGCTTCTAAAGCTCTCTTACCCCAACTTCAAAACGATACCACAGGAATGAGTGCTAATATCAATTTGCCCCCAAATACGATTCTGTCTATCGATTAAAAAGGGAAAATTTGATCCTCTTCTCATACCCTTATTCCAAAAATTTAACGTTAGGAACGCTGAAGATATTCGTGAAGATAATGTGGTTTCGTTCTAAAACGGACTACGCAGATAAACTCGGTGCCCCATTATGTGTGCCTTTCCCAGGTAGACGTTGTATTGTTGTAAGACTTTATTTGGCTGTGTGCATCGCCTTCTGCCCTCAAGGCCCTATTTCGTAGGCATAGGAAAAGCTTACTTTTAAAAAAAATTTGTGTGGCTCAGTATCACTCCAGCTCCCTGGGAGTGCTCTTTTAAAATTTTTATGGGTTTAGAAGTATCTTATCTCTACGGTGTAACATTCATCTCATGCTGTTTCCTCTCATCTTTTCTGGAAAACCCTACCAGGCCATGGATGGATACAAGACAACTACTACAACCAGAAGCAAGAGGGGAAGAATAATAATTGATGCTCGCAATAACCCCAACCATACGTATAGGTCACACCGCCTCACCCTACGGGAAAGTCGAGAGAAGCCATCATCATGAAGATAATAGTAGCCCCGCGCCAAGTAAACCTCGAAAGAAGGCCCTTGTATCTATTGCAAGACTACGAGCATCGTTCCCAAAGTGTCCTCGAAGAAGCAAGACAAATGTTTCAACTGTGGCACCCGTGACATTACGCGAGGAATTGCCCGCTTCAAAAGCCGTAAGAACAAGGAGATGGTGCTGCCAACACCGCTTCAACCCCAACGAAGAAAACCCTAGCAGCTCCAAAGAAGAACGGGTACACCTACCATAGTTCTATCACCGCACCAAGAAGCTTCGTTAAGTGCTACATGTCTCGAGCGCGGTAAAACCGGACATGTCGCACAATCTGCCCTCCTTACGCCAAGATAAACGAGGGCATGCTTCACTGTGGGCAACCGGTCATTCGCTACAATTGCCCAGTCCCCTCATCGCTTATACTGCAAGAAATATCAATACCCAGATGACTGCCTCACTAACCTAATAGCTTGTAGGCATTGTGGAGCAAAAGGACATGAGAAAAGCCAATGTACTGTTAACTGCCCCAACTGTGGAGGAGACCACCCGCCCGCAGAATGTCCAACAAGGAAGATGACATGTTTTCTCTGTGAAGGACAAGACCACTGCCCCAAGGATTGCTACCTGAGCCCGCTGCTGACCAAAGCAGCTGAGATACAACGGATGAGTCTCCAAATCGCCATAGGACTTGTCATGCCTGGAGTTAGAAAGAATGACTGATGTCTGCTACCATTTATTTAAGGGGGGTAGCAAGAGTAGATGAGTAGGTTGGTGAACTACTATGATGTATAATTACTTTTGGAAGTACTAATATGATGTATGGCTACTTCGAAGGTGTAATAATACTAAAGTAGATCTAGATGAATCAGACCGAGAATATTTGCAAGATCCTCACGACAAGTTAAGCTCTAAAGCCTATTGCTGGTCAATCTAACCTTCCCTGTTTCCTTCCTACTCTACTGGAATCTCGGGGTCGAGATTCTGTTTAAGGGGGGTAGGTTTGTAACATCCCAAAAATTTAAAAATTTAAAATATGAATTTCTTGAATTATTTTTGCAATGTGTTCGATTTGAATTTGGATTTTACGATGTTTTTCTGAATTTGGTTGAGGTTCTAAAAATTGAAGACTTTATAAAAGACAAAGACGAGGATTAATAATGCCCTAAAAAGGAAATGTGCAAATAATGGAAAAAAACAAAATCTTGTAGATACGAATCTGAAAAGATAATCCATAAAAGTAAGAAATAAATTGATTTAGGACATAAAATATTATTTTTGAAAATAATGGCATGAGAGAAAACAATGGAAGCAAGTAAAGTAATCACCAACATTAGTTGGAAAGATTTTTATTAAGTCCAAAATGTCATCAGAACTTCGTGTATTTTTCTTGAATTTATGGAGTTTATTTCATATTTTAAGAGCTTAATTGAATTTCATATGCTTTTCGGAAAATAAAGAAAATAAAAAGGAAAACAAAATCCTCCTCCATCCGGCCGCCAAATGGACGGCTCGGATCCACCGCGATCCCGCCTAACGCCTCCCGCTCTCGCCACGCGTGCGGCGCAGATTTGCCGCGCCTCCGCGCCTTCGCCCGCCACGTGGCCTGTGTCGCGCCTCTCGCCGGTGGCCCGCCGCCGCGCGCCGCCTCGCGGCGGGCCCGCACTGCGCGGGACAGCTCGCCGCCCGCGCTCTCTCTCTCTCTCTCTCGCGCGCGCTCTTTTCTTTCTTTCTTTTTCTCGCGCGCGCTCTTCCTTCTCTCGATGCGCGGCGCCATGTTCCTCTCTGCGCTGAGCTCGAAGATTTCTTCCGCGTGGCAGCCATGCACCAAGCCCTCGCCACCGCTTTCTCCGCGCCCCGGTTTTGCTCGTCAACGCCGCACCGCGCCATGCCCTCGCGCCTGCACGCCCGGCCTCAATCGCCCCGTCGCATCCTCTCTCGCGCCATGCCTTGCCCGCACCATGTACCCGAGTCGTGGTGGCTACAAGAAGACTCTCCCGCCTTGCCATTTCTCCCGCGCAGCCTCCCATTTCCCCACCTCTTTCTTCTCCCTTCGCGGCGGCCGTTCCATCGCTGCCTCACGCCGCTCCGCCTCTCCGACAAAACCACGCCAAATTGACCCGCCTGTGTGTGCGCCCGAGCCTTCTTCCTCTCCTCCGCCTAATTGGGATTTCGTGCACCGAGCTTGCCAGAATCCGCTTTTTCCTCATCGCCGGCCGCCACCGCCATTCCCACCGTCGCCGCCTCCTCGGTCGATTTCGCTCCGATTCCCCGCGGTGGGAGCATCCCCTCGACGCGCCGAACCTTCCCCGAGCATCGCCCTGCTCTTCCCTTCACCGTACCGCGCCGGCCACGGTGACCTCCTCGCGCCACCACCGGCCATAGCCGCGCCCACCTCGCTCCTCCGCCACACCCGCAACATAGGTGAGTTCCAATGGCCTCCCTCCCGCTACGCCTCGTCAATTGCTGCCCTCCTCCTCTCCGGCGCCGCCGCCCCTTTCTTACCACACCGCCGGCCGCCCCGCACCATGGCCCTCCCGCCTCGCCGCCGCTCCGGCAAAATTTCCGCCACCCCTAGCTCCCCCACTCCCGGTGCACTCCATTTTGCCCGGTACCCCGACTTCCCCGGCCACCGTCCGCCGCCGGCGACCTCAACACCAAGCGCGCCATCTCCTGCTTCTCGATCTGCCCCAACTCTAATCGTTCTTATTTTGCCGCCCTCTCTCTCACCAAGCCACGCCCATTTGGCTAGCCGAGCGCATGCCCCAAGTCCCGAGTTCGATCCCACCGTGAAGACCTTTTTCCACTTTGTGTGATTTCAGCTTTTGTACCACATTTTAATTAGTGAAAATTGTGGAAAAATTAGGACTAATTTAGAGAAGTTACTAAATTTAATTAGGATATAAAATAAGATTATTTGAGATTTAATAATAGATTAAGTATATATGTAATTAGCTAATGTAATTGGAACAAAAGGCTAGGTTTTAATTAAAGATGTTAATAAGAGATGACTTTGGTTAAATTGTCTCAAATCTCATAAAGAAAAGTGGCTTGGGTTAGAAGTTCCAAATTTAGTAAAAATATCCTTAGTCATAATTAAAAATACATCCATAGAAGGTACAAAATTTATTAAAATACACATGAGCTGAATACATGTCTAATTACGGATTAGTTTTTAGCATATATGAATGACTAGTATGCCTATAGCATCCATTTTAGATATGATCCTACACTAAAGTAAAGGCTTAGGAAAAGTTAGGCATAATCTAAGGAAGCTAATAAAATTGAAATAAGGATTTAGGAGTTTATGTATGATTTAGATTTGGACTAGTTATCATGATAAATAATTAGTGTGACTTTAATATTTAAATTTTAAATCTAATTATCTACTAAGGGCATAAATGAGATTATGTGGAGACTTTAGTTCATGATTAATTAATAGCTATGTCAAAACATGAACCCATGATAGATGAATAGAATTTAAATTGAAATCAACGCTAAGCCTAATAATAATCGAGCTATAGACAAATGGTAGTGGTGCCATTAATTAAATCCTAACTATTAATTAAAGGCTTAGTAGGGATGTTGTTAGGTGTATGCTCTCCTGGAATGACAACTTAGCAAATGAAATGTGATTAATCAATGAAGCCTAAAACCTTGCATATTAGTAAATGTTATAAAATTAATCTCTGTAAAGTTTAAACCATAAACCCTTGTCTTATTACCCTAGCGATTAGGAAAATCCTTTGACTATTAAATAATGTGAACATTAATAAACAAACCTTTAGGCCATGATATTCAAATTGAAATAGAGGCTGCCATGTATGCAACTGACTTATGGTTAAGCTTTAAATAGTTATTGATTCATGTTAACACCAAATTAAATGACATACATATTTAAATTGGAAAGTCAGGATTCATAATGCAGATCCCACCCTTAGTACATCCCCGATAAATAAATATCAGAAGCTAGATTTAGTTAATAATGACAATTGGTATTTAGATTAACATTTCACATAAAATGATACATACTACGCCTTGCTCCGGTAGCTAAGTTTAAACTAGAGTTAGAAGTGGAGCTAAGCCTAATAGTAGCTAAAGTATGAGCAAGCTAATAATAGTGCCATTAACTAAATCCTAACACTAGCTTTGGTACATAATAAAATTCAGTACAATTGTATATAAATCAAGCTGGGACTTGTACCAATAAATCCTAATTTGAATTAAACTTAAGCTAGCGATAATCTCTGCCTAGATAAATAAATCTAAATTAAATATTGAGCCCTTGCTATTTATCTTAATCTAACTAATAGTGAAAGCCTACATCAGAGATTATTCTAAAAACTTAATAAAGATATCCAAAGGTTATAATACCTGCGACTAAAAGATTTATAGAATAAGTACAGATCTCATCCATCAGCCCAGTTTGCCTTCGCCATAACCTGAGTTGCAAGGAATGCGTACCTAAAGATAGAATTTGTCCATTACACTCTCGCACTGCACCATAGGTCTAATCTAGTTCATGGAACTTCCTTGATAAATAACAAAATAATAAAAAGAGAATATTTATAAAAAGATCAAGTCATCGCCTCCCACCATCGGCCTTGCCTCAAACCACACGAATCACCCATTAACTCCAAGTAAAACTAAATTAAGTTTATTCGGATTTGTTTGGATCTTTTGAGTTATTTGCCTTTATTTGTATTCAGTCATTTAGCGCGTAATTAGATATGGGAATCCTGAAGAATTAACGGATCAAGCGTGATCAAGAGCGAATCAAGACAAAGACCGAAGCTCAAGACCATCAAATGAGATAGCTTTGAGTGAGCTCAAGACCATGATAAACCGCGCGCAAAGTAGTCAATACTTTGATCATGTTGAACCTACATTTTCTGCAAATTACTTTGGTTTAAATTATCAAATTGCATGCTGTTATTTTATATGCAAATACATGTTTAATTTAAGATTTAGTTATATGCTCATTGCTTGCTTGACTAATATTACTCCTCCTTTGGATTACTTGATTATGTGAACTTTGTCACCCTAGCAAAATTACAATAATAACCTTTCGAAAGTAAGTCCGTAATTTATATGCCATGCTCAGTAATGTTTAGGTACTCATGGGCGCGAGAGCGCCCAAGCATCGCTTTTAATCCTGAGAAAAATTGGTTGGGCAGTCATGGTGTAATGATTGGTGTATGTTGAATATGGTTATTTTATATTCCCAAAAACCTCGAATTGCTTATTTATCTGGGCGGATGGTTCGGGGGTATGGTGCAGTGGTGCACGAGAGTGTGGTTTGTGGTAGAACCGCCCGTATATCACTAAGGACCGAATCTTGTCATGTCAACCCGTGTAAGCAAGACAACCACAAGTCTCAGAAACTACAACTTGGCTAAGTAAATTTATCGAAACCCCTGGAATCATCTCACTGGTAGTGGATAGAAGTGGATACGTAAGGGCAAGAGAAGGCCTAAAGGGACACCGAGTGGAGGGTGACGTTTCCCAGTCGTGCTAGCGCAGAGGGGAGTGGAGCCCGTACGCTAGTATCCGTGGGGAACATCCCGTGTATAGATGGGACCCACCGCAAGTGGGAGCAGCCCATAAGGTGAGATGACAAAAGGGACTAGATACTTTGAAAAGTCATTGTGACGGTCTGCTCAACCACACTTCTAAGGAATCGTGTGGGGCAATGAGTTGATTGTCTCTTGTGGTGAAAGTGTACAAACTCTGCAGAGTCAAAACTATTCGAATAGCCGTGCCTACGGTCATGGCGGACATGGAACTTAACTGGATATAGTTCGCTTTAAAAACATTGGAAATCGGGAATGGAAACTTGAAGGCGAAGGACCGCCTGGTTTGGAATTGTCTGGGCGTCGTCCCATGGTAAGTTAAGCGGCTATAACGTCAAGAAATTGCTATATGGTGCGATGCCATGTAACGGTGGATGGAATCTGAATTGATATTAATAATGCATTTCCTTGTACATTATGATTTGTTCCAAAATTGCTAAGTCATATGACTTTTAATTAATTGTATTCAAAGCACTCTACGCAAAATAAAATAGCCCGAGCCTCTCCTTTGTTAAGCCATGCATATTATTTATTTGCATTCAGGTATTGGCTCATGAGCACGGGTCTGAGTGCTCATGCTCGCTTGCAACAAAAATTCAGAATCAGGAAATCAAATCACCTCGCCTCAAGAACAAGATTGGACAAGCTGGCCAAGAAGATGAAGATGTCAAGGGCTTAGGTCGCGAACCTCCAGCTGGTCGCTGTGGGCATGTCTGAAGGTCCCACCTGTGCTGCTCGTTCTCCGCTGCAATTTATCGATTTCGCCTAATCGCCCATGAGTAAGTTTACTATTACATTTACGCTTTCGCATGATATGTATTTTGATATTCGTAATCAGAAGCGTGAGCACTATCTACTGATCCAGGGAATAGTGCAGAAAATCACAGAGGAATCCGGATGTTAATATCTGGGGCCTTACACCCGGGGTCTTCGCCAACGTCGCGTGAGCAGCTCCGAAGTCTCCGTTGAGCTCTCCGAAGTCTCCGCCGAGTCCCCCGGGGTCTTCGCCAACGTCGCACGGGCAGCTTCGAAGTCTCCGTAGACTCCCAACACGTACATGCACTCTACGTGAGCTTCTCAACATAGTCATACATCGGATCAACGAGTTACTCTGTATGCACGCATGCATCCATTTAGCACACTCGCTGGCCTGTGTTTGGTCTTGGTTTGGCTTCGCTTTTGCAAATTTTGCTTGACTGGCTTGTCCCTGGTTTTCATTGCCATCGTCGCGTGTTTACTAGCCTTGCCTCGAACTCTTTTATTGCTGTTGCCTCCTCTTTCGTGCAGCGGTGTTTGATCGGCTTCTGGCTTAAAATCGCACGATGGCTTCAAGCATAGGCGTACTCTCCGGAGTATAAATAAGACGCGGATGCTCTCCCTGCGCACTCTACGGAGTATAAATAAGACATAGCGTCGAGGTTCGCCTCCGCACACAATCTCGCCGACCTGCAACTCGCGGAGGCTCACCTCCGCGAGCAGTCTACGGACTCTAAATAAGACGTAGCGTCGAGGTCCGCCTCCGCACGCACTCTACGAAGTATAAATAAGACGTAGCGTCGAGGTTCGCCTCCGTACGCAATCTCGCCGACCTGCAACTCGCGGAGGCTCGCCTCCGCGAGCAGTCTACGGACTCTAAATAAGACGTAGCGTCGAGGTCTACCTCCGCACGCACTCTACGGAGTATAAATAAGACGTAGCGTCGAGGTTCGCCTCCGCACGCACCTTCACCGCCCGCAACCCGTGGAGGTTTGCCTCCGCGCGCAGTCTACGGACTCTAAATAAGACGTAGCGTCGAGGTCCGCCTCCGCACGCACTCTACAAAGTATAAATAAGACGTAGCGCGAGGTCCGCCTCCACACGCACTCTACGGAGTATAAACAAAGACGTGGATGTTGTCCCTGCGCACTCTACTAAGTATAAACAAGACGCGGATGTCTCGCGCGCGTGTGGGCGTCGTTCCTACACGTACTCTAAGGAGTATAAATAGACGTGGTTGAAGTTCCCACGCACTCTACGGAGTATAAAACTTGCGCAATGGACGAGACACCAGGGAGTGCCTCGCTTTAGCGGCGCACCACCAGGATATCGTGCCTTCGCGTGTGTCGCACCATGGAGTGCACACTCTTTTTGAAGGTAGGGGAACGGCGGTGTCGCCTCCCTGCCTCTGTGTGCGTAGCGCCCTCGGCCTACGCGGCAAGCGCCCGCCCTCCGCGGGCACTCATTTTGAAGGTAGGGGAACGGCGGTGTCGCCTCCCTGCCTCTGTGTGCGTAGCGCCCTCGGCCTACGCGGTAAGCGCCCGCTCATCGAGGGCACTCTTTTTGAAGGTAGGGGAACGGCGGTGTCGCCTCCCTGCCTCTATGTGCGTAGCGCCCTCGGCCTACGCCGCAAGCGCCCGCCCTCCGCAGGCACATGTCTTCGATGTTCGACTCCACCACCCGCCTCGAAGGCATCGCCTCGGCAGGACGGCACGTCTTCGGCGCTCGACTCCGCTGTCCGTCTTGTAGGCAGCACCTTGGCGGGACGGCACGGCTCCGGCGCAGGACTTCGCAGCCCGCCTTGTAGGCATCGCCTCGGCGGGACGGCACGGCTCCATCATAGGACTTCGCCGCCCGCCTTGTAGGCATCGCCTCGGCAGGGCGGCACGTCTTCGGCGCTTGACTCCGCTGTCCGCCTCGAAAGCATCGCCTTGGCGAGACGGCACGCCTTCGGTGCTCGACTCCGCCGTCCGCCTCGAAGGCATCGCCTCGGCGGGACGGCACGTCTTCGAAGCTCGACTCCATCGTCCGCCTTGTAGGCGTCGCCTCGGCGGGGCGACACGCCGGCGCTGATCGCGTGCGCCCGCCTTGTAGGCATCGCCTCGGCGGGGCGGCGCGGCTCCGCACAGACTTTACCGCCGCCTTGTAGGCATCGCCGGCAGGCGCACGTCTTCGCGCCGACTCGCTGTCCGTCTCGGCGTATCGCCTGGCGGGGCGGCACGCCGCGCCCCTCGATCGCGCGTCGCCTCGAAGGCATCGCTTGACGGACGATCGTCTCCGGCGCGACTGCTGCCCGCCTTGTAGGCGTTGACTCGGCGGCGGCACGCTTCCGCGCTGGCTGCGCGTTGCCCGCTTGTAGGTATCGCCTCGGCGAGCGGCACGGCTCGCGCGCGAGACTTTGCCGCCGCCTTGTAGGCATCGCCTCGGCGGGCGACACGTCTTCGGCGCTCGACTCGCCGTCGCCTTGAAGGTATCGCCTCGGCGGACAAAGACGTCTCCGGCGCTCGACTCTGTCATCCACCTTGTAGGCGTCGACTCGGCGGGCGGCACGCCAGCGCAGCGATCGTGCCGCCCGCTTTGTAGGCATCGCCGCGGCGGTGCGGCACGGCTCGGCGCAGACTTTGCCGCCACCTTGTAGGCATCGCCTCGGCGGCGCACGCCGCGCGCTCGGCTGCGCCGTCGCCTGAAGGTATCGCCTCGGCGGGGCGGCACGTCTTCGCACTCGACTCGCCGTCGCCTCGAAGGCATCGCCTCGGCGGGACGACACGTCTTCGGCGCTCGACTCCGCCGTCCGCCTCTAAGGCATCGCCTCGGCGGGACGGCACGTCTCCGGCGCTCGACTCCGTCGTCCGCCTTGTAGGCGTCGCCTCGGCGGGGCGGCACGCCTTCGGCGCTCGACTGTGCCGTCCGCCTTGTAGGCATCGCCTCGGCAGGACGGCACGGCTCCGGCGCAAGACTTTGTCACCCGTCTCGAAGGCATCGCCTCGGCAGGGCGGCACGCCTTCGGCGCTCGACTGCGCTGTCCGCCTCGAAGGCATCGCCTCGGCGGGACGGCATGTCTTCGGCGCTCGACTCCGCCGTCCGCCTCGTAGGCATCGCCTCGGCGGGACGGCACGTCTTCGAGGTAGGGCTTCTCCGTCCGCCTTGTAGGCATCGCCTCGGCGGGACAGCGCGGGATTCAGCGTAGGAGTTTACCGATTTCTTCGTAGGCATTGCCTCTAGGGTCTGCAAGCTACCCTCGCGCTTCTTGCCGTCGGGAACAGGGGCTGGGGTGGTTGATCACGCCGCCGCCCATCGGGACCTCGCGCTTCTTTGCCGAGAATCTTGTTGTGGGGTGGCCCAACCCCGTGGATCGGGCCGTGCGACTAGTCCAACATGTAATCGGCCCAATAGTGTACAGGAATATACCAGTGTAAATATACCAATGTACCATCATCCTTTGTAAGTACTACGGGGTAGAATGGAGATTTCCCATTCTACCCCATTCATATATATAAACCCCCAGGAGGGGCAAAGGAGGGACATCCTCTCATTCTTCACCAACTCTCCCACAGACCTAGCTCTCCTCTTCTCCTTCCACTAGTCCCCTTCTTCACTGTCTGGTCTGTAGCCACGACACCTTCCATTCAACATCTCTTGTCATCTCTTATAACTCGCTTGAACCTAACTATCCCAGTCGGCTTCCTTAACTGCACCTCATCTCATCCCCGTGCCTAGTCACGGACCACACCGTCAACCATAGCTACCTCCAAGCACCTACACATCAAAGACCAAGAAATTATTTTCGGACACAAGTTCTTCATAACTTAACCCATGTTAGTTTAAACATGCTTTATACATCATGAATGTAATGACCTAGACTCCAAAAACTCAACCTATGACCAAATTCCCAAAATCACTAGAACCCCTTGGCCAAGAACTAGTCAAGGCCGCTCTGGCAGCCATTGCCCCACCGGTGAGACCGCTAGGGCCAGTCGAACCGCTCCTCTTATGCCAATCTGGCCGCCAGGGTAGAGCACCAAAGCAACCCTAAATGGAATTTTGGTAAATTGCTATCTAGTTTTTGCTCAAACCTCCATTTGAGGTGAAACCTAGTGCAAAGACATTTCTAGACACTCCTACACGTTACTTTGGTGTCTAAATGCCAAAAGCCATTTAGGCCAGTCAGACCACGGCCTGACACAATGCCTGAGTGGCACCTCAGCCTGTTTGGCCGGCTATGCAAATTAGTCAGACCGCACCTAGATATCGATCAGACTGCACCTAAAAATCGGTCAGACTGCCACTTGACAAGTAGCTCTAAAAAATGGCAAACTTTCACAAATGCAAATTCCAAATCGACATGATTGCCAATTGTTTTAGCACACAAATACCATGGACATTCTCAAGGTTCTTCGAAGTTGTAAGCATTATTGAGCCAATTCCCTCTCAAGCTTTTCCTTTTATCAAGGATGTGCATGTGGCTAGTTCTCTATTTAGCAGGAGCCAACTTGGTCTTGAGAATACATCGTCCTTGGTTGTTTGAAGAAAATACCATGCAGCCACTACATTCTTCATGCTACATAGGAAGAACCAAATCACTAGCCATACCTTCACTTGGTGTTGCTCTTATGATATTGCTCGGCTTAGCCTCTCCCACCAGCTCTTGCACAGAGGAGGAGAAGAGCTCCCTCCTTAAGTTCCTCATTGAGCGCTCGCAAGACTCTGGCCTTGCCATGTAGTGGAAGAATGACACCAACTGTTGCATGTGGGAGGGCATCATCTGCAGTGCAGATGGTGCAGTCACAGATGTCTTACTGGCTTCGAAGGGCCTTAAGGGGCGCATCTCACCGTCGCTTGGCAATCTTACCAGCCTGTGGAGCCTCAACTTGTCATACAACTCGCTCTCCAGTGAACTTCCATGGGAACTGCTATTGTCCAGCAGCATTGTCATCCTTGATGTCAGCTTTAACCACCTCAGCGGTGACCTCCACAAGCTGCCATCTTCAACCCCTGGTAATCAACATCTCAAGCAACTTGTTTACATGACAATTTCCATTCACCGCAGTGGAGAGAATGAAGAATTTGGCTGCACTCAACATGAGCAATAATAGTTTTACTGGGCAAATTATGAGTACCGTATGTGTCGACAAGCCATTATTGGCGGTTCTCAACCTAAATTATAACCAATTAAATGGCAGTGTTGTGGCTACTGACCAAACAACATATAAGGGGACTAGCTAGAGAGAGCTGGTAAGAATGAGTGGATCTCCCCTTGCTCATACCCCTCTGGGGGTTCATATACATGAATGGGGTAGGATAGGAAATTCCCATCCTACCCCTTGATAATTACAAAAGATGAGGGTACATTGTTACATTCCTCTATACTATTGGACTTATTACATATTGGGTCGGTTGCAAGGCCCAGTAACAGGGGGTTAGGCTACCCCTACAACAGTACTCCCTCGACAGCAAGTGTGGAGGTCCCGATGGGCGAGCTAATATGACCAACTATCCCAGCCCCTCGTCCCCCACCAGCAAGCATGAAAGTCCCGATGAGCGAGCTGATGCAATTGGTAGCTCCAGCCCTTCTGACGTCGAGGCTACAGCCATGACGTCGAGGTTTGATTCCAACGTGGTTTGGGTCGACCCTCCGAGGCGATGCTTACGAGGGTGGTGTAGTCCTGCGACGCAGTTGAAGGTGCCCCGTCAAGGTTGAGCTTTAAAGCGGGGTTGTCAAAGTCTCACGAAGTGGTCGAGCGAGGCGTCTACGACCACAAGGCGGTCGGACGAAGTCTCGACCGTGAGGCGGTCGGACGAAGCGTATATGACAGTGAGGCGGTTAGACTAATTCTTGACCATGAGGCGGTCGGACCAAGGGTCTACGACCATGAGGTAGTTGGATGAATTCTCGACCGTGAGGCGGTCAGACCAAGCGTCTACGACCGCGAGGCGGTCGGATGAAGTGTCTACCACTGGGTACGTGCTCCGTCCCCTACCCTTCGAACTCGGTGTCGACAAAGCCAGCGGCAAGACAAAGCCTCTACGCGCGCGATCTGTCCCCCACCCTTCAAACTCAGTGTCGACAAAGGCAGCGGCGAGCGATGAGATGAATCTCTGTGCGTGCGGTCCGTCCCCTACCCTTCAGACTCGGTGTTGACAAAGGTGGCGGTGGGACAAAACCTCTGCGCGTGCGCTCCATCCCCCACCCTTCGGACTCAGTGTCGGTGAAGGCGGCGGTGGGACGAAGCCTCTACACGCGCGCTCTGTCCCCCACCCTTCAGACTCGGTGTTGGCGAAGGCGGCGGCGGGACGAAGCCTCTGCGTGTGCGTGCACTCCATCCCCCGCCGTTCGGACTCGACATTGACAAAGGCAACGGCGAGACAAAGCCTCTGCGCACGCGTGCTCCGTCCCCCACCCTTTGGACTCGGTGTCGACGAAGGCGGTGGTGAGACAAAGACCCTGCGCACGTGTGTTCCGTCCCCCAGCCTTTGGACTTGGTGTCGACGAAGGCAACGACGAGACGAAGCTTTACGCGCGCACGCTCATCTACGGCTGCGAGGCAGTCAGACGAAGCATTTACGACCACGAGACATCTGCATGGAGATGACATCTGTGGGGAGCTCGGTAGAGACATGCAAAGTCTCTGTGTGGAGATGACATCCGCGTAGAGCTTGGCGGAGACCGTGCGAAGTCCCATGGAGAAATCGAAGGTGACATCCACATGGAGCTCAGCGAAGACCTTGTGAAGACCTGCGTAAGTTGGGCGAAGTCTCCACACGAAAATCGTGCGAAGACCTCGGCAGAGAGCATGTGAAGTTTCCGCGGAGAAATCAGAGGCGGCATCCGCGAGGAGCTCGACAAAAACCTTGCGAAGCCCTGAGGAGGTCGGGCGAAGTCTCTATGCGGAGATCATGCAAAGACTTCGACGGAGACCATATGATGTCTCCGTAAATAGACGACATCCACATGGAGCTCGGCGAAGACCGTGCGAAGTCTCTGTACGGAAATGACATCCGCATGGAGCTCGGCAGAGACTGTGCAAAATCTCGCAAAGAAATCAGAGGCGACATCCACGTGGAGCTCGATGATGACCTTTCGAAGCCCTGCGTAGGTCAAGTGAAGTCTCCGCGGACAAGTCGGAGGTGGGTGCTCCGTCCCCAAGTGTCGACCACAGGGTTGTCGTGCCTGTCGGCGAAGACATGACCACGACACGGTCAGAGATGTCGCCGAAGTCACGACCACGGCGTGGTCGTGGGTGTCGACGCACCCGGTGGAAGGCAAGGCTTTGGAGTGCGTGCTCCGTGCAAAATCCCTGCCGAAGAGGCCCGACATTCGCCAGTGTTTTACAGAGACTGACTCCCTGGTGTCAAGATGACGGCGCGTCGAGGCTAACGGTCGTGCCTGCGTGGGCATCGCGGATGATGGTCGTACTGGCGCATGCGTCGTGGTCGATGGTCACACTGGCGCAGGCGTCCTGATCATTGCCATGGGGGACCACCGGCTGCCGTGTGCTGGACTTGACGATCGCTGCCACCGTACATCTCTTTCGCTTGGTCGCCGTCGCTTTCTAGCGTCTTCTCTTGTGTAGCTTCTTGCGTATTCCCCATGGATGGCACCAACTGTTGTGACTACTAACCAAACAACATATGAGGAGACTAACTAGAGAAAATTAGTAAGAATGAGTATATCTCCCTTTGCTCATACCCCTCTTGGGGGTTTATATACATGAATGGGTAGGATGGGAAATTCCCATCCTACCCTTTGATAATTACAAAAGTCAAGGATACATTAGTACATTCCTTTATACTATTGGGCTTATTATATACTGGGCCAGTTGTAAGGATCAGTCACAGTGAGTTGGGCCACCCCTACAACACGTAGCATTACCCTAGAGCTTGGTAATTGCTCTGCGTAGAGATTGCTTAAGGCTGGCCACGACAAACTCATCGGGGGCCTCCCGAATGAGTTCTTTGATGCTACCTGCCTACCTCACTGGAGCACCGCTCTTTTCATAACAACCATTCGCAAGGAACACTTGCTCCTAAACATGTAGTCAAACTAAATAATTTGATTATCCTTGTTCTTGGGGAGAATGAGCACAGTGGCAGGATCTCATATTCTGTTGGGAAGCTCAAGAGATTGGTGGAGCTTTACTTAGACTACAACAGCATGTCTGGAGAGCTTCTGAGTAAATGTTCAAATCTCAAAACCGTCATCCTCAAGAGCAACAACTTTTGCGGAGAGCTTACTGCACTATGGCTATCCTCTAACAACTTCTCCACACTATCCAATCTACAAATTTTACATCTTTTGTTCAACAACTTCACTGGCACAGTTCCAGAGAGTCTCTACTCTTGCAGCAATCTTACTGCACTATGGCTATCCTCTAACAACTTAAACGATCAACTTTCACCGAGAATAAGTAATCTCATGTCCCTCAGATTCCTATCACTCAATAACAACTCCTTTACAAATATCACCAATGCACTTCATGTCCTCAAGAGCTCAAGAAGCCTCGTTACTTTGCTAATGGCGACCAAATTCAAGGGTGAGGCCATCCTAGAAGACGAAACAATTGATGGTTTTCAAAATCTTAAGGTTCTTTCCATAGCTGATTGCTCATTGGTTGGAAAAATACCTTGGTCGGTGTTGGTTGGGTACAGGTCGAGAACTAAAAGTAGGGCACTCACCTTTGATCGGCCTGCCATGTCACCACCATGGCTCTGAGGCCTATTAAAGAAGAGAGAAAGACTAAAGAATTTTATTTATTTTTTGCTTGATGATAACAATATAATACTGTCTCTTTTATAAGGATGGCTAAATTTGACTCGTAAGAAACATATCTTTATATTAAGGAAAATAATCTTAATAATAGAAATCTTATCTCTAATATATAGAATAAATCTAAAAAAATAAACTCAAATAATAAGGAAACTAATTATTATATTACTAATCTGAGATATGGTGTCAAACTATCTAAATTCGCATGTACTACAATACCCACGGGGTATTGTTCACGTACTGCTACAGAACCAAGCGTGGGTATTGTTTACGCATTGCTACAATGTCGTGGTACAGTTTACTCGATTGTTGCAGGCATCGTCGGGATCCTAGGCCCCAATATTACACCTCTCAAGGCGAGACAGCTCGTCCTTGAGCTGTCAAATGATATAGTTGGTGTTGGTTGGGTACGGGTATAAGGACTGAGTGTAGGGCATCCGCCCTTGAACGGTCAGCTATGCCACCGCCAAGACTCAGAGGCTTAGTTGAAGAAGAGGGGAAAGACTAGGAACTTTATTTATTCATGTGCTACATTATACGTGGTACTGTTCACGTGCTATAGTGCATCTACTCCGACTGCTATAGTGCACGTGGTACTATTCATGTGCTACATTATACATGGTACTATTTAGGTGCTATAGTGTACGCCTTGCCGAATCCTAGACCATAACATTTGGAAGGTTTACTTTTATACAACAACCAACTCAGTGGACCAATACCTCCCTGGATCAATAGCCTATCTTTCTAGACATATCCAATAACAGCCCTACAGGGGATATGCCAACGACATTGATGGAGATGCCAATGCTAATATCGACAGCATATATAGAACCACGATCATTTCAGTTGCGTGTTTATGTGACTCCAACACTTCAATATCGCATGGCCATTGCTTGTCCTAGATTGCTGAATCTAGGTAAGAATAAATTCACCGATGTGATACCCCCGGAGATTGGTCATTTCAAAGCACTCCTTTCATTCAATTTGAGTTGTAACAACTTATACGGAGAGGTCCCACAATCGATATGCAACCTCACAATCCTTCAGGTTTAGATTTGTCTAACAACCATCTGACAGGTACAATCCCTGCTGCATTGGAGAACCTTCACTTCCTTTCTGAAGTCAACATTTCGAGCAATGACCTAGAAGGGCCTATTCCAACTGGAGGCCAGTTTAGTGCATTTCCAGATTCTAGTTTTGCTGGGAACCCAAAGTTGTTGTGGCTCTATGCTTATTCACAACTGTAATTCAGCAGAAGCAGGTCCAGCCTCCATTATCACCATAGAACAGTTTAGCAGCGAGGCCATCTTTGCCGTCGCCTTTGGTGTTTTCTTTGTAGTAGGAGTGCTATATGATCAGATAGTCTTATCCAGATATTTTGGCTAGCCTATTCAATTGAAATGGTCTACAGTAATGTGTCCTGACTTATGCATTGGATGGAACTGATTATCTGAACCTAGCAACAAGCAGCCACGGCTTTGTGATTGTTATCACCATGTCCATCCATGGTGTGATCTCCAGTGGTTCTCACTTCAGCAAGGCCATGTCAGTGGTTCGCCCCAGCAAGATCAACACCTCTAGCAAACCTGATTTGTCAACTCCTGATTTATTAGCGACATTAAGTCAGTACTCTCTGCCACCAAAAGGGAAAAATTGGAAGCAACTGAGGCTATGGAACAATTGGTGTTGATGTAGAACAATTTGGACTGAAGTGATCCCAAAACCTATAGCAAATGAACCATGTCAGTATCATGTGTAACTACATATGTTTTTTGGGAGAATGTATAACCATATTTCCAATATTTATCTTGTTACATATGTGAAATGATGCGGTGATTGGCACGCGTGATGGATGTTTCTTTTGGATCAGGGGTGGATCCAAGATAAACAAATTTGTTAGGGCACCATACAAGAACAGTACACCTTGTAAACAATATGCAGTTGAGAGTTCAGACCGTATCATATCGATGTAAACACATTCTAACAATATGAAAGAACTAACCTACTAAGTCGATGAGATATGCAGTTGTGTTAAAAAATCATGCTATATTCCAAACTACGCAAGCAAACAAGATGAAGCCTAATTAAGCTAGCTGCGAGTAGACAGGACTAAAGTTGAGCCTTTAGGCTACATATTTGGGCCGAAAGCTTTAGTCTGGTTCGCATCATGGGCTGGGCCGGGTCCGTTGGGACTTGAACACAGGCTTTCAAGTTGGCTGCAACCGATAACTTTTGACTATACTTTTTAAGACAGCAGCGAACGGTAGAAATATAGACGGTGCACACAATTTTGGGCTCGTAAAGTCATTTGGAGAATCCACTTAAAAAAGACACTCTATTTGTTTCAACTCTCGGAGAAGTCAAAAGTCTAAAAGAATAAAAGATTATGATGTATTCCTTAAAAAAAAGTTGGTTTAATTATAGTACACTTTTTTGAGGGAGAATTATAATACACTTAATTATTCTTTTATAGAGTACGGAGGTGTTGATCATCATGGCTCTAGTTGATCCTTTCAAGTTTTAACCATCAGCATGGTTTCTCAAAAATAAAGAAGAAGAAGGTTTAACCATCGGCAAGTTCAATAATAGGCTGAAAGGTTCTCGTAGACAAAAAAATAATAGGCCAAAAATAAATTCCAGAATATCGTACACAGCAAAATCAAGCTAAACGCACATCAGGACCTTTATACTGTGTCGCTGATGACCAGCCGGAAACGGGTACCGAACCATTCATTAGTAAACAAAGGTACCATAAGATTTACCACTGTGTCGCTGATGACCTTTACTAATATGAGATTTTTTATGGTCTCTGGAATGTACCACAAGGTACTAAGTACCCCCAAGCGCTAGCTCCTACGTCACCTCTTGTGTTTTTATTATTTATTCAATTATATGTATTAGTTAGTTCACTCAAAAGCTTCACATGTAGATTCTTTCAGACCTAAGACATGAAATATAAGTGGGCTACAACTATTTTTTCAATCGCGTTAACCGGGTGTTGAACTCAAGACCTCTTAGCAGTGATACCATATTGAATTTCATACACTAGTTAGTTCCCCCAAAAACTTAAGTTGATAAGAAAAGATGAACAATTTAATTATACTTTAACATTATTCAAAGGGTGCAATAGTTTTAGTAAAGAGGCTACATGACCACCTAACGCATAGTTAGGCCTCACTCATTTCGGTTTGAGCTTCTGAGTTATTTTTTACTATTTCTAAATTTCGTCTTTTTCTGACTTTTTAGCAACTTATCTTAAAAACCTTGTGATTCTTGATTGGTTTAGATTTTTAATGCTTTGAATAAGGATTGGGTCAAGGATGACTACAAATATTTTGTACGGTCAGGAAGGTGTGGCATTTGGACTTCTCAATAGATTATAGCAGATAGCCACTAATTAAACGTCATAGTGTGAACTAAGAAACTGCTGTGCCAATTGCCGTTATTGCCGTCCACTTGTGCCTTGTCGTTCTCCAAACCATGTACGCGCATTGACCGCGACGCCGATGATAGCGCCTTTCGGAATGATGCTTCCCATGTACTGTCTCGCCGGTCGAATCTTGGAAATCTTCAGCGATCGTTTCTCTCGCTGATACGCGCCTTTTCCTGTTCACCACAAGGGATCGTTTCTATCGCTGACACGCGCCTTTTCCTGTTCACCACAAGGGATGCATCAAGAAGCGAGTTTTTTTCAATCTGAAATTTGTGTCGGTATTAGTGGCAAGAGGATAGGTTTGTTATAGCGCAGCCAGTAAGAGAACCCATGTCAGATCATATGTCAGATCAAGTAAATTAAGGCATGCTGTAACAATTCAATAAGGATTCAGGGTTTGTTCTTTTTGGCTACGGCCTGTGGCTTTTGGCTGCGGTTTATGACTTTTGGGCTGTTTGTATAAGAGATTACAGAGTAACAGAAACTCACGTGCGATTTTTGCCGATATAAATGAAGTCAGTAAAGTATGTACTACAATTAACTAGTAGACTCTACCTTAAAAAAAATACTCCGTTTAAAAATTAATTACTGTAGAAAAATCGAAAAGTAGCTTTTAGAAGCTGAAAAGAACAGGCCCTGAATCAAGGACGACTGCAGGAGCAAATATGCTGTACGGTCAGGAAGGTGTGACATTTGGACTTCTCAATATATATGGGGTGGATTTTTTTTGTTTAGTGTTTAGTTTTCTACGGAAACTAATTTTAAACAAAGTGCCTTTTAAGTTAGAGTCTACAAGTCGATTAAAGTAGATATTATTTTAACTTTATCTATATCGACCAAAATCGCACACGATGATCTTTCTTTGTACTTTCTGCCGTGAACATGCAAAGTTCAAAGATTTAAATTAAAAAGCTTTAGACACAATCCAAAAGAGTTCACCCATAAGCAACCACTAGTAAAACGTCAGTGTGAACTACGAAACTGCTGGGGCAATTGTGCAAAATCCTAATGAGTATCTATAGGCAATAGCTTGTATTCCTTGACCCATTTTTCTTTGTATTGACTACGACTATATGGGACAAGACAAAATGGAAGCAAGAGCCGTTTCTCTCTCAACCCCCCACCCAATGCTCTTGTTTGATTAGATCATTGATGCTTTATCCAGCCAGGGGACTCAGGACGCAAATTAAGCATCTGGTTTCCATGCTAGTTTCATCAGAAAACCATGCAGCCACTCCATTTTCCGTACAAGAAATACAGCAGCAGATTACCCATACCTTCCCTTGCCCTTGCCCTTGTGTTGTTGATCTCCTTGGCCTCTCCCACCAGTTCCTGCACAGAGCAGGAGAAGGGCTCCCTTCTCCAGTTCCTCGCCGGGCTCTCGCAAGACGGTGGCCTCGCCGTGTCATGGCGGAATGACACGGACTGCTGCGCGTGGGAAGGCATCACCTGCAATGGAAATGGGGCGGTCACTGAGGTCTCTCTGGCATCTAGAGACCTTGAAGGGCACATCTCACCATCTCTTGGCAACCTCACCGGCCTGCTGCGCCTCAACCTGTCCCACAACTCACTGTCTGGTTACCTACCGCAGGAATTGGTGTCTTCCAACAGCATCATTGTCCTTGATGTCAGCTTTAACCGCCTCAATGGAGACCTGCAAGAGCTGCCATCTTCAGCCCCCGTTCAGCCTCTCCAGGTACTGAATATCTCAAGCAATTCGTTTACCGGACAGTTTCCATCCACCACATGGGAAGCAATGAAGAATCTGGTTGCGCTCAATGCCAGCAACAACAGCTTTACTGGGCAGATACCAACCAATTTCTGCAAGAGCTCACCATCCTTCGCTGTGCTTGAACTCTGTTACAACAGATTCAGTGCCAGCATCCCCCCTGGGCTTGGTAATTGCTCCATGCTCAGAGTGCTCAAGGTTGGCCACAACAACCTTCGTGGGACTCTCCCGGATGAACTCTTCAATGCTACCTTGCTGGAGTACCTCTCTTTTCCTAACAATGGTTTAGAAGGAACATTTGATGGTACACACGTAGTAAAACTCAGAAATCTGGTAGCCCTTGATCTTGGAGGGAACAACTTCGGCGGCAAGATTCCAGATTCTATAGGTCAGCTCAGTAGATTGCAGGAGCTCCATTTGGACGACAACAACTTGTATGGTGAGCTGCCGTCAGCTCTGAGCAATTGCAAATATCTCACAACCATCGACCTCAAGGGAAACAGCTTCAGCGGAGATCTAGGCAAGGTCAACTTCTCCACCCTGCCCAATCTACAAACCTTAGATCTTGGCACGAACAACTTCACCGGCACAGTTCCGGAAAGCATCTACTCTTGCAGCAACTTGACTGCGCTACGGCTATCGTACAACCATTTCCATGGCGAGCTATCATCAGGAATAGGCAATTTGAAGTACCTCTCTTTCCTCTCACTTACTGACAATTCTTTTACGAATATCACAAAAGCTCTTCAGATCCTTAAGAGCTCCAGGAACCTTACCACCCTGCTTATTGGTAACAACTTCAGGAAAGAGGTCATTCCACAGGACGAAACCATTGATGGTTTTGAGAATCTTAAGTTTCTCACAATAGATGATTGCTCATTATCAGGAAAAATACCACTTTGGCTATCAAAGCTCACAAATTTGGAGATACTAAATTTGTCTGACAATGAACTGACTGGAGTAATACCAAGCTGGATCAACTCACTAAACCACCTCTTCTATCTAGACATATCAAACAACAGTCTTACAGGAGAAATCCCAATCAACTTGATGGAGATGCCAATGCTACGATCAACGCAGTATCAAACCTATTTGGGCCCAAGGTTCTTGGAGCTGCCCGTTTATGTCGGTCAATCCCTTCAATACCGTGTACTTGCTGCTTTCCCAACAGTGCTGAATCTAAGCAACAACAACTTCACGGGTGTGATTTCCCCACAGATTGGTCAGTTAAAAATGCTCGTTGTACTTGATTTCAGCTTCAACAACTTATCTGGACAGATCCCACAATCAGTTAGCAACCTCACAAGCCTGCAGGTTCTAGTATTATCCAACAACCATCTGACAGGTGCAATCCCTGGTGCACTGAACAACCTGTACTTCCTTTCTGCATTCAATGTTTCTAACAATGACCTAGGAGGTCCTATTCCAACTGGAGGCCAGTTTACTACATTCCCAAATTCTAGCTTTGAAGGGAATCCTAAGTTGTGTGGCCCTATTCTCCGTCGCAGTTGTGATTCAGCAGCAGTAGCATCAGTGTCCACAAAACAAACCGACTACAAGGTTGTCTTTGTGATTGCCTTTAGTGTGTTCTTTGGTGTAGGTGTGCTGTATGATCAGCTAGTCTTATCAAGGTTTCTTGGCTAGTCTTACTTCAGTTTACATATCAATTTATGGCAAATTTGTTCAGATTTGGCTGCTAGCTATTCAGGTTTACCAACATCTCCAGTGAACAAGCTTCCTCTAGGTGTGAATCACATTCAGGTTTACAAAAAGATGAAACTGGTGGGGATTTAAGGGTGATGAGTGATCCCATTTGGTGGAGATGTAAAAGAATGTAACAATGTAAGATGACTTGAACTGAAGCATTCTAAATGTGTCAAAAACTCAATCTTGTCGGAATTCCTTATAACCTTTTTTTTCAAGAATACAAATTCCGTGTAACTCTAATTTCATCATTTCCTTTGCTTGCTGAACAATAACACTACACAGCTGAGCCATGCAGAACTTTTAGGTATATGAGTGAACTAAACAAGATGAGAAAATGAAGCCCTAATAGCCATAATTTGCAGCGTACAAAACAGCATGCCAAAAATCCATCGCCTATGGGTGCGAAAGTTTGGGTTGCCAAAATTTTGTAATTTTGATAAGATTTGGCCTCCATTTGACCTGTTATCAAAATTCGATAAAGGCTCCCTTTTGCATTTTCTCCTCATTCATTTTCTTGCCAAACTTTTGCTAATTCATTGCTAGATTTTAATGACACTAATTTATCCTTAGCATCTATGAGTTGGCTCACAACAGAAAATATGTAGTCCTAATATCATCCAACTCAGAATGTAAAGCAAGGCAAGAATTATAATTTTTATCATCAGGAATTATAGCTCTAAGACTAGCAAGTTCTTTCTGCAAGCTATCAATCACACAATCCTGATTATCAATTTTTATACACTTCTTCTCAAGTTCTCTACCATAGTAAATGACCACACGTTTCATATCCTTGGTAGAAAGGCAAACCTCATCCGGATCACTGAAGATGGAACTGTCGTCATATTTGTCCTTGGTGTTACATTTGGAAATATCCTCAAACGCCATGCACATGCCCGTGAAGTCCGAGAACTCCTTGCCTTTCCGATCATCGTTGTCATCATTGGTCTCTGAATCCACATTGCTCATGTTAACAGTCTCAAGAGTAAAAAGGACCCTGTTGATAAACTTGCAGTAGTTGGGCTTCTTCTTGTCGTCGTGAGCTCGAGAAGACTTGTGATACTCCTCCTCCTTGTCCTTTAGCTTAGGCCAGTTTGTCGTAATGTGGTTTGGCTCACCATACTCAAAGCAGAAGAAGGAACCTCCTCCCTTCCTATTTCTCGATAGGCTTTTGTGAATTTGGTGGATAGGAGAGCTAAATCTTCCTTAGATAACTTATCAAGTTGTTAACCACTCAACTTATCCACTATTGGTAGTCCTTCCTTCACTCCGAAGATGGTGGGCTCCAAATCACTCACAAGTCGATGCCAGACTTCTTCACAACCTTCTTGAAGAAGACACTGTGCAAACTCCACCAAGTCGTCCAAGTGCTAGCAAACACCAAGAGTAAAAGATCACACACTTCGCTTGACGATAATTAAGTGCCAAAGGATCAATCTAAAGATGAAATGCACTTGTTTGGCTCAACCACCTCAAATAAATGCACAATGAGAAAGAGAGGTGTGGAGTGAATGCTCAATGCTCAAAGATATTCAATAGAGTCTATTCTTACTGTCCTTCAGCAAGTGAATGGGTACTTATACCCTCATCAACCAAAACTAGCTGTTAGAAGTGAATTCCAGAAAAATTCAGGGCGAGCGGAAGTACAGATTTAGCTATCAATTTTGATTTTCAATGAATGCACAATCCTAAATTGATCCAAATGGCACAAGAATATGCTATCAAGCAACTTTCCATGATCCCTCTTTATGGTATGACATTTAGCCTATAATCCGGTCTTCTATCCTTTCTCCCAAGACCGGTAAAAAAAGAGGATCCTAGTCTACATATACCTTTGCCTTAGGCCTCTTTGATCTTCTTGTTGATGCTTAGCATGCGTCTTGTCATTATTTTAGGTATAAACCTTTTAAACACTTAATAAACATGTCAGTCCCATATTCACATAAATTCATTAATTACCAAAACCATTTTTAGAGCCTTAGATGCCTTCACTTCAACCTCGAGTAAAGCTTAGCTAAGGTAAACTCACTCATGACAGTGTTGTTATTAATGGAAGTGATCTTCATTCCCCAAACATTCACATCTAGAGCACCAAGCACTAGGTATGAATTCTCAGAATCAGAATAAGTCAAGCCAACTGCACGAAGATTGCTAAGAATCTTGGTGAACCTAGAAAACAATTTATCCAAAGATTCACCGGCTTTTAATCAAACTTAGAGTACTCTTTCTTGAATTGGTTCTGCCTCACTTCCTTGATCGTTGTGGAGCCCTCATGGTAATCAGTTAGAGTCCTCGAGATCTCGTGAACTACCCGATCAAACTCAGATCTACCAAACCCCTAAACCAAGAAGTTGTGTGCCATGTTGTTTGCCTCTGCATGTGCAGTATTTGCTGGAGTGATCTGGTAATCAGCAAGCACAACATAGTCTCCCTTGACTTTCTTCAAAATTGGTTGCCCTTGGATTGGATGTAGGCTATCATCCGAGTCTTCCAATAGGGAAAATCCATACCCTCAAAAATTGGTGGCGTGCACACTCATATACGGCTGCGAGACGGTCGGACAAAGCATTTACGACCACAAGGCAGTCAGACGAAGCATCTATGACCATGAGGTGATTAGACAAAATCTTGACCATGAGGCAATCAGACCAAGCATCTATAACAGTGTGGCAATCAGATGGAGTCTCAACCATGAGGCGGTCGGATGAAGCGTCTACGACCACAAGGCAGTTAGATGAAGACCTGCGGAGGTCGGGCAAAATCTCCGTGCAAAAATCATGCGAAGACCTCGGTGGAGACCATGCGAAGTCTCCATAGAGAAATCAGAGGCAACATCCGAGTGGAGCTCGGCGAAGACCTTGTGAAGCCCTGAGGAGGTCAGGTAAAGTCTCGTGTGGAGATCATGCAAAGACCTCGGCGGAGACCGTGCGAAGTCTCCGTACAGAGCTCGGTGGAGACCGCGCGAAATCCCACAGAGAAATCGGAGGTGACATCTACATGGAGCTCGGTGAAGACCTTTTGAAGCCCTACGTAGGTCAGGTGAAGTCTCCGCGGAGAAGTCGAAGCTGAGCACTCCGTCCCCAAGTGTCGACCACGGGGTTGTCATGCCTGTCGGCCATGACTTGACCATGGCGCGGCGAGATGTCGCTGAAGTCACGACTGCGATGTGGTCGTGGGTGTCGACACACCCGGTGGCAGGGCAAGGCTTTGGAGCACGCGCTCTGTGCAGAATCCCCGCCGAAGAGGCCCGACATTCATCGATGTTGTTCAGAGGTTGACTCCCTGGTGTCAAGATGACAATGCGTTGAGGCTAACGGTCGTGCTGGTTTGGGCATCGTGGGTGACGGTCGTATCGGCGTGGGCGTCACGGTCGATGATCACACCGGCGCGGGCATCGTAATCATTGCCATGGGGGACCACCGGCCGCTATGTGCTAGACTCGACGATCGCTGCCACCGTACCTCTCTTTCACTTAGTCACCGTCGCTTTCTAACACCTTCTCTTGCACAACTTCTTATGCATTCTCCATGGATGGCACCAACTGTTGTGGCTACTAACCAAACAATATACGAGGAACTAGCTAGAGAGAGCTGGTAAGAATGAGTAGATCTCCTTTTCTCATAACCCTCTTGGGGTTTATATACATGATGGGGTAGGATGGAAAATTTCCATCCTACCCCTTAATAATTACAAAAGATGAGGGTACATTGGTACATTCCTCTATACCATTGAGCCTATTACATATTGAGCCGGTTGTAAGGTCAAGTCATGGTGGGTTGGGCCATCTCTACAACAGGCAACATAACCCTAGAGCTTGATAATTGCTTTGGGTTGAGATTGCTTAAGGCTGGCCACAACAAACTCATTGGGGCCTCCCGAATGAGCTCTTTTCATAACAACCGTTTGCAAGGAACACTTGCTCCTAAACATGTAGTCAAACTAAATAATTTGATTATCCTTGTTCTTGGAGAGAATGAGCACAGTGGCAGGATCTCAGATTCTACTGGGAAGCTCAAGAGACTGGTGGAGCTTTACTTAGACTACAACAACATGTCTGGAGAGCTTTTGAGCAAATGTTCAAATCTCAAAACCGTCATCCTCAATGTTAGTCGTTGGACTCTTGCTCTTGGTGATAGCAAGATCCTTACTCTCATGGAGAGGATGACACTAGGAGATGGGGCAATTTTCTTGTTTATTTCTCACACAATGCCATGCCAATCTGAGGGGTTGGGGATACAAATTTATAGGCTGAGAACCAGCCAAGCATATGCTAAGATGCTATCCTAGATGCTGTCCTAAAGCGGTCAATATGCTGTCCTACAGCAGATGTTGTCCTAAAAGCAGATGCTGTCCTAAAGCGAATCTTTGTCCTAAAAGAGATCTTGTCCTAAAAGCAGATCTGTCCTAAAGCAAAAGCAGATGCTGTCCTAAAAGCAGATGCTGTCCTAAAGCAGTCAAAAAATAAAAACTACCACAGCCCCACAAAGACCACAGTACAGAGACTTATTCATCACTCAAGAGCAACAACTTCTGCAGAGAGCTTAGAAGGTCAACTTCTCCACACTATCCAATCTACAAATTTTACATCTTTTGTTCAGCAACTTCACTGGCACAGTTCCAGAGAGTCTCTACTCTTGCAGCAATCTTACTGCACTATGGCTATCCTCCAACAACTTCCACAATCAACGTTCACCGAGAATAAGCAATCTCATGTCCCTCAGATTCCTATCACTCAATAACAACTCCTTTACAAACATCACCAATGCACTTCATGTCCTCAAGAGCTCAAGAAGCCTCGTTACTTTGCTAATGGCGACCAAATTCATGGGTGAGGCCATCCCAAAAGATGAAACAATTGATGGTTTTCAAAATCTTAAGGTTCTTTCCATAGTTGATTGCTTATTGGCTGGAAAAATACCTTATTGGCTATCAAAGCTAAAAAAGTTGGTAATTTGGTCAGTGTTGGTTGGGCACAGTTCCAGAGAGTCTCTACTCTTGCAGCAATCTTACTGCACTATGGCTATCCTCCAACAACTTCCACAATCAACTTTCACCGAGAATAAGCAATCTCATGTCCCTCACATTCCTATCACTCAATAACAACTCCTTTACAAATATCACCAATGCACTTCATGTCCTCAAGAGCTCAAGAAGCCTCGTTACTTTGCTAATGGCGACCAAATTCAAGGGAGAGGCCATCCCAGAAGACGAAACCATTGATGGTTTTCAAAATCTTAAGGTTCTTTCCATAGCTGATTGCTCATTGGTTGGAAAAATACCTTATTGGCTATCAAAGCTCAAAAAAGTTGGTGATATGGTCGATGTTGATTGGGTACAGGTACGAGAACCAAGGGTAGGGCACTCGCCTTTGATCGGCCTGCCTTGTCACCGCCATGGCTCTGAGGCCTATTAAAGAAGAGAGAGACTAAAGAATTTTATTTATTTCTTTGCTTGATGATAACAATACAATACTATCTCTTTTATAGGGATGGCTAAATTTGACTCGTAAGAAACATATCTTTATATTAAGAAAAATAATCTTAATAATAGAAAACTTATCTCTAATATATGGAATAAATCTAAAAGAAAATAAACTCAAATAATAAGAAAACTAATTATTATATTACTAATCCGCAATATGATGTCAAACTATCTAAATTCGCATATGCTATAGTACCCACGGGGTACTGTTCACGTACTGCTACAGAACCAAGCGTGGGTATTGTTTACGCGTTGTTATAGTGTCGCGGTACAGTTTACTGGATTGTTGCAGGCATCGTCGGGATCCTAAGCCACAATATTACACCTCTTGAGGCGACACAGCTCGTCCTCGAGCTGTCAAATGATATGGTTGGTGTTGGTTGGGTACGGGTTCAAGGACTGAGTGTAGGGCATCCGCCCTTGAATGGTCAGCCATGCCGCTGCCAAGGCTTAGTTGAAGAAGAGGGGAGAGACTAGGAACTTTATTTATTCATTGCTTAATTATGAATGATGTGATTTCTCTCTTCATATAGATGAGGTTAGCCTCTAACAATATGAAAACTACACAATCTAATACAACTAATCAATTAAGGGTAATATCATATCCATACTATCTAAATATAAATATATGTATTTATCTATTCCTAATATGAAGATATGCATTCAACCATTTCTAATCCAACCGCTATAGTGTACGTGGTATTGTTCATGTGCTACATTATACGTGGTACTGTTCATGTGCTATATTATACGCGGTATTGTCAGTGGCGGACCCAGGATTTGAATCCAGGGTATGCCTAACTAAAAAATTATTATCCAATTTTGGTATAATCTAATACAAAAATTCGGTAAACGGTTCAATAAAAAACATTATATACGTAAAAGATCTCATAATACCTTAAATTCAACAAATAAGTTCGAAATTTGCATAACTGATAATATAAATTGTTAGATTTAAACAGCAAAATACCTTTTGGAGTTTGGACCAAGACAAACTCTAGGTTAACTGCAATCTTTTAAAATTTTGCAGAAAACTACATGGAATTTGTGTGAATCCAAGCCATCCTCGATCAAAGTAATGCTGAACAGATAAAACAAAACTCAAAAATCTCCAACTCCATAAAATATGTAACAAAATGTACCCCCACAAGCTGCCTGCCAAACTAAATACAACATTTATGGTCTATAAGTCCATATTGATTACATGATTCCATGAACCATGCAGCAGTTATCCCAAAAAAACGCTTATTAGCTAATTACATAAACAACATACAGAAGCTGATAAAAAGAACTACAAATTTCCATGATCAACTAAATAATTAAAGAAGAAAATAGGTCTCAAATGTGCTATCCTTTTTTCAAAATTTTCATAATCAACTAAATAATTAAAGAAGAAAATAGATCTCAAACGTGCTATCCTTTTTTCAAACATGAAGTCAAGCTACCCATTAAAACATTGAAAGACACAGTGCCGCACAAACAAACTCGCATGCACAAATTCATGGTTAGCTGCATCCATTTGCATCATGTTAATCTTCATCTTCAGTATAAAAAAGTTGGGAATTTTTCAGAAAAATGAAGCTCATATTTAGTTGTAAAACTATATATGGAAATAGATCCTAAAACGAACTAATACAAACACAGTGGCAGAAGATGAGAAGCACTAGCTCTCAAATTCCACCCACGGGCTAATTACAATCCCGTGGCTGGAAGAAAACCATCACATTTGAAAGAACAAGAATTTTATCATAGAGACAATAGATCCATATAAATCCATCTGCACAAACTACATGAACCGATAAGGACAACCAATTTTGTTTCCCTACGAACCTAACAACAACAAAACACCCATCCATCAATTCAGCAGACATACAGACGGACAGAGACCTTGCCTACACACGAAACACTAACCTCACAGCAAAATCGCAGAGCAGGGTGCTTCGCTACAGAGACCCAATCCCAAACACCGACAGGAACAAGAGCAACGAAATCCTCCAAGCCAACTCGCCGATTCACCCTACGCTCGAATCTGGGCGATTCGGACACGGCGAGCAACTCTCTGCTGCTCACCCGCCCACAAATCCAGAACATGCGCGAGACCGATCTACCGACCAACCACACAGAGGATAGGGGAACGGGGTAGAAAGGGTACCTGACAACGGCGCACAAGGAGGGGAGCCGCAGCCCAGGGAGCAGGTAGGGGGAGGCGCCGAGGCGGAGGCGGAGGGAGCCTGGCGGAGGCGGAGGCGGAGGGAGCCGGCCAAATTACGGAGGCGCCGAGGCGGAGGCGGAGGGAGTCGGCCAAATTGCGGAGGCGGAGGCGGAGGGAGCCTAGCGGAGGCGGAGGCGGACTGGCGGAGGGAGCCTGGTGCCCTGGCGGAGTGGTGGAGGCGGACAGTCGGGGTCGGGGGCTCGGGGCCGTGGGGTTAGGCCGTTAGGGCACCGGGATTTTTGGGCAAATTGCAATGTTGCAGGGTAGTTCTAGGCCTATATGGACTACCTGCTGGGCTCGCCTCTGAGTATTATTCACGTGCTATAGTGCATACCTCGCCAGATCCTAGACCATAACATTTGAAAGGTTTACTTTTATACAACAACCAACTCAGTGGACCAATACCTCCCTGGATCAATAGCCTATCTTTCTAGACATATCCAAAAACAGCCTTACAGGGGAAATGCCGACGACATTGATGGAGATGCCAATGCTAAAATCGACAGGCCGACAGCCTATATAGAACCACGATCATTTCAGTTGCCTATTTATGTGACTCCAACACTTCAATATCGCATGGCCATTGCTTGTCCTAGATTGCTGAATCTAGGTAAGAATAAATTCACCGATGTGATACCCCCCGGAGATTGGTCATTTCAAAGCACTCCTTTCATTCAATTTGAGTTGCAACAACTTATACGGAGAGGTCCCACAATCGATATGCAACCTCACAAACCTTCAGGTTTTAGATTTGTCTAACAACCATCTGACAGGTGCAATCCCTGCTGCATTGGAGAACCTTCACTTGCTTTCTGAAGTCAACATTTCGAACAATGACCTAGAAGGGCCTATTCCAACTGGAGGCCAGTTTAGTGCATTTCCAGATTCTAGTTTTGCTGGGAACCCAAAGTTGTTGTGGCCAGCGGCGGATCCAGCGGTGGGGCGGGGGGGCTCGAGCCCCCCTACCGTTACCGGACCCTTGGAGCCCTCCTAGAGCCCCCCTAAATTTTTAGTCATAGATGTATAATGTAGAAGGGGATGAGGTTGAGCTGAAGGTACTTCAGCCCCTCCAAAAATTTTTCCTGGATCCGCCACTGGTTATGGCTCTATGCATATTCACAACTGTAATTCAGCAGAAGCAGGTCCAGCCTCCGTTATCACCATAGAACAGTTTAGCGGCGAGGTCATCTTTGCCGTCGCCTTTGGTGTTTTCTTTGTAGTAGGAGTGCTATATGATCAGATAGTCTTATCCAGATATTTTGGCTAGCCTATTCAATTGAAATGGTCTACAATAATGTGTCCTGACTTATGCATTGGATGGAACTGATTATCTGAACCTAGCAACAAGCAGCCACGGCTTTGTGATTGTTATCACCATGTCCATCCATGGTGTGATCTCCAGTGGTTCTCACTTCAGCAAGGCCATGGTGTAAACACATTCTAACAATATGATAGAACTAACCTACTAAGTCGATGAGATCAATGTGTTAAAAAATCGTGCTATATTCCAAACTACACAAGCAAACAAGACTGAAGTTGAGCCTTTAGGCTACATATTTGGGCCGAAAGTTTTGGTCTGGTTCGCATCATGGGCTGGGCCGGGTCCGTTGGGACTTGAACACAGGCTTACAAGTAGGCTGCAGTTGATAATTTTTTATTATATTTTTTGTGATAGCAGTGAACGATGTATATATGGACGACGCACATGGTTTTAGGCTCATAAAACCATCTAAGGAATCCACTTAAAAAACACTCCATTTGTTTCAACTTTCATAGAAGTCAAAAGTTTGAAAGAATATGATGTATTTCTTTAAAAAAAAAGTTGGTTTAATTATAGTACACTTTTTTGAGGGAGAATTATAATACACTTAATTATTCTTTTCTAGAGTACGGAGGTGTTGATCATCATGGCTCTAGTTGATCCTTTCAAGTTTTAACCATCAGCATGGTTTCTCAAAAATAAAAAAAGGAAGAGGTTTAACCATCGGCAAGTTCAATAATAGGCTGAATGTCGCTGATGACCTTTACTAATATGAGATTTTTTATGGTCTCTGGAAAGGTACCACAAGGTAATAAGTACCCCACACACACACTTTCTAAAGAGATAGTAAACAAATTTATCTGTTAATTTAGTAGGGATATGATAGGTATTTTAGTTATCTAAACCCTAGTAGAAGATCAAATAAGATTATGTCTCAGGTATGTCTTGAGTGCCCTTGCTGCCCGCCGCCTCCCCATCTATTCAATCCGTCACCACTAATTAAGGTTGGAAGCAAATTGTTGATCCACATCTAACAAGGCCAGGCATATTGCGATGCACATGACGGCAACTAGACTTAGAATCCAGATTTACTTGTTAAAAATTGCATTCTAACAATAACTGCCATGTTTCCAGCGGCCAGCTTCCAAGAAGAACGATCCAACAGGTATATAAAGCTTCCAAGAAGAACGATCCAAACGGCTGCAAAAGACTTGAGAGAGTGGTGATGAAAATTTTCAACAAGTTTGGGTGGAGCACTTGTTATAGATTAAAGGATTAAGTCCTTTGGCATAAGTTCTTTGCTTAGGAGGTTCTGTAACACCGTTTGGTAAAGTGTGTTTTGAGTTTTTTGTTTGGTTTTGAACGGCTGTAATCATTCTCGTGGAATGATCAAGATCGAAATATTGTTATTCCGTTATCTAAAAAAATATAAAGCATTTCCATATCCGCCATCTTTCTGTAGTATGTTTCCATTAAGAAATCATGAATCGATTCCTAGATACTAACAAAACATAAAACACCAAAAAAATTGATCGAGAAGGCCATTAGTCAAGAACTCTTCTTGGATTGCATCACGAACTAAGCATGGCTACAATCAAAATTCCGTAGTCGGTGGATGGATCGAAGAAATTAAATAGTGTAAGATGGGGATGACGGAGCGTATGTCCGATGTTCGCAACGGCGCGGCCGTGCGAAAGGACGATTGTAAGATCTATATGACTGTGAACTCACAGTTTTCAAAACAAGTGATCGGTTGGGCTGTGGCTTATGGCTTATTTCACTACACTGTAGCTGAAGGTGACTTATTTGATATAATTAAATTTAAAAAATTTTAAAAATAGAAAAAAAAATGAGTTAGCCCATCACGTGTAATGCAAAAGACTACAGGAAAAAAACCGGTAAAAACTCAAAAAATCAGAAAAAGACAAAATTTAGGAATAATAAAAAATAAGCTAGAAGTCGAAGCCGAAACGATCAGGGTAAAAGATCGATGAAAATAACCGATGAAGCACAGTGCTCTAAATTACCAAGCAAGTAAAAAATGAACCAGTCGCTCCGGTACCAAGGAATCTTGTCCATCAGTTCTTCCAAGCATGGACAATTAAAAATGTTCTCAGGGACAGTAGAGTAACTCGAATAATATATGTGAGCCGATCCCTTAAGGTTGTGTTTGATTGCAAGGACAAGGTGCGATGGGATGGGATAGATCTATTTTTGTAGGTGTTTGGATGGGGAGACAAACAGAGTCAAGGACATCTCATTAGGAATATTCCTTGTAGATTTGAGATCAGGCAATCCTCTTTTTTTCAAGGGACGGAGTCATCCCGAGCCATTCCTCTCACCCCCACCAAAAAAATCACCGCTCGCCTCTCTCTCTCTCAGCTCTCTCTCTCTCTCGCACGCGCCACCGAAAAAATCCCGCGCCTCGGCTCCTCCCTCTTCTCCCGATTCCCCTCACCCCGGTGCCGCCCCGGCCTCCTCCGCCGCACCTGGCGCATCCACGGCTCCCGCGTCGCGCGCCTCCGCTCCGCTCGCGGCTCCGGTCTTCACGCCCCTCTCTACTCGCTCGTCCGCGCGCCTCGACGCGCCTCTCCACGGCGCGCGCGTGGAGGCTAGGCGCGCGCGCGGCCGCTCTGGCCGGTGGCACCGCAGCTCTTCAAGCGGGCGCGGCGGGATCTGGCGGCGCGGCTTCGGCTGTTCGAGGCGGCGGGTCTTCACGCGCGGCGGATCTTCACGGCGGGCGGCGCGGCGGATCTTCACGACGCGGCGGGTTTCACAGCGGGCGGCACGGCAAGCCGACGGGTCCAGATCATCCTCACACCCCCTCCCTCCTCCTCCGGCTAACACCATTCTCCCCTACCATTCTACTATTCTACTATTCTAATTGACTACTATTCTCTTTTGTTGACTCGTATCACAAAGTTACGTGGCGAGGCCATCTTCTCACCATAGCCAACCAAGGTGTGACTCACTGTGGGCACCATGCGTCCTCAACGCCATCATCAACGCTCCTCCGGCTGACACCATTCTCCCCCTACCATTCTCCTCCGACGGGTCCAGATCATCCTCACACCCCCTCTCTCCTTCAGATATGTGGTTTGCCCAAGGTAAGGAAACCCAAGCTCCATGGCAATATTGTGGTTGAGCATGATCTATGGATATGATTATTGTGGTTGAGCATGATCTGTGGATATGATTTCTTGATTCGAATGTTGTATTGTAGATGGATCAGAAGATCAAGGTTCTAATGTGTTCTGCTGCTGCGTATATGTTTTTGTCGATGGTGGCCATGATTATTGAGTCTAGAAAAAGAAAAGGACGTGCTAGTAGAGTCGGTATTACTTATGGGCCAATTGAGGAAAGAGATAGAATAAGACTAGAATACCTAAACACAAAAATTGGAGAGATGATACAACTTGTGTGAACATGCTTAGACTTAATAGAGCATGTTTCTTTCGGTTTGTAACCTTTTAGGATCGTGGGTTGCTTCAAGATACCATTCGTATGTGTGTTGAGCAACAAGTTGCTATGTTTCTAAATACAGTGGGGCACAACCTTAGGAATAGGTTAGTTGGCACTAATTATGATAGGTCAGGAGAAACAGTAAGCCGCTATTTCAACAAGGTACTTCGTGCAATTGGTGAGCTACAAGTGGAACTAATTAGGCCCCCGTCATTGCAAACTCCAGCCAAAATAGCAGAAACCCTGTAGGATCCTTATTTTAAGGTGTGAGGTTCATCCCTACCTTTTCACATTTAAATTATGTAACCTTGTCTTAGTCCCTAACCTTTTATGATTGTAATGAACATAAATTAGGATTGTGTTGGAGCTATTGATGGCACACATGTAAGAGCATCTGTTCCTAAGGATATGGAGCATTCCTTTCGTGGTAGAAAGTCCTGTCCAACTCAAAATGTAATGGCAGTAGAGATTTTGATCTACGGTTTACTTATGTTTTGGCTGGTTGGGAAGGCACTTTGCACATGATGCTCTAGTTTTACGGATGCTTTAGAACGTGAAAATGGCCTTCGTGTGTCACAAGGTAAATAGAATAATCACTAACTCAATTTTGTCATGGCAATTGTTGATATCTTGAAATGTGATCACCTTGTCCATAATATATTAGGCAAATTCTACCTAGTTGATGCCGGATATGCCGGACACGGACAGCACCACAGTCTGCTTTCATGCTCACTCACCTAGCCAATCTAGTGGCTGGTGACACTAGGACATCTTCTGGCTTTAAGAAAGTCCATTTGAACACATGTGCTAGAGCTATCAATGAAAAGTTCAATACAATGAAAACTGGTGAGCAAGTCAAAAATCATTTGAAGACATGGTAAAGAAGGTTTGCAAAGATATCAAGGCTTAGGAGATTGAGTGCTACTGGTTGGGATGAAAACAATTGCATAATCACTCTTGATGATGAGCACTATAATAGCTATGTTCAGGTATAATTGCAACAACTTTACCAATATGTTGTCTTCTCTTTTTTTTTTTGGCCCACTATATAACTTATGTGCCATTATAGGATCACAAGGCTGATGCTGAATTTTTGAACAAACCTCTTCTCCACTATGCTGAGATGCAAACCATCTTTGGGAACAGCATAGCTACAGGAAAGTTTGCTAAGAATTCCAATTCTGCATTAAGTACAGAAGATGTTGACAATGAAAGTGGGGGTGAGATGAATGGAAATGGTGTGAGTGAGATGAATGGAAATGGTGAAAGTGATGCCACTGGATCTCCTACTAATCATGGGGCTACATCATCGGCAAGCAAGGCAAAGAAAGCCAAGACTAGTGTAGATGAAGAGGAGGGGTTGATTGGTGCAATTAGTCGTGTTGGTGACAAACTTGCTTGTGCTATAGAGAAGGTTGCTACTCAACCCCCTCCCAATGATGACTTGCCAGAAGATCTATTTGACATTGTGAATAGCCTTCTAGGATTTGATTCCACTGACATATCTATTTATTATGTGTATTTGGTGGCCAACCCTCGCATGAGTAGAGCATTTTACAAGCTTTCCTTTGAGCATAAGTTAAATTGGCTTGCTATGTTTGTTGCTAACAAGTTTCCAGGACAGTGAAAGTGTGTAGTGGATGGTCCTTTTGATTGCACCACATGAAACAATTTAACTGTGGTCTAACTATTTGTATGCCTCTGTGTTAGCCTTGAACTTTATATTATGTGTAAGGCTACTATTTAATGCAACTTTTGTGTGTAAGCTAGAACTTGGCATTAGCTGAAGTGTAAGCCATGACTTGCTTATAAGTGTTGGATGTCAAATTATGTGTAAGTCTTGGATTTGCATATGGACAATTATGTTTAAGCCTTGCATTTATATATGAACGTCATTATCTTGCTATGTTCCTTGGTTTGTTTTTTTAAGTACTGTTTTGTTTAATTTTTAAAAAAAAACTCAAAGACTTATGTGTACAAACATATCAATAATAGGAAGTATGGTAGGAGGAGTAGGTAACCTCACCTTGCTTGATAGGAGAGTAATCATACACACATGTCCCACCTTCATCCTTCCATTCAAACAAAGGATGGGATCATTCCATCCCACTTTGTCCTTCCAACCAAACAAAAAACAGGGATGACTCTATCCCCTAATAAAACAAAAAATAGGATCATTCCATCTCAAAATCAGGGACAGGACCATCCCATTTCATCTTGTCCCTAAATCAAATACAACCTTAGGAGATGATGATCCAGAAGGTGTCTGATTGTCTGAACCACCGGTGGAACCCGCAATTATGGACGCCGCATTCGAGACTATGGAACCTACAGGACAGAGGAAAAACAGCAAGAAAAATATAGAGAACTTTTTTCTTTCTTCATCGACGACACGGAATCCCCAGAAGAAGACATCAACTACGCGTTCGCCGGGCAGTAAGCCACTAATGATCTGAATCAACGTCGCCTCCGGTCGAGCCTCGCCGCCATTTTTGCATTTGGAAGTGTCCAGGTGTGAAACGCGAGGTGGGACTTATACATAAACAGGAAATTTTCGGTGGACAGTCCTGAATTGGGGCGCGAAGGCCGCGTCTGTACGTCTGACCCTGATGAGTAGCCTCAACGTGCACGACACACAGCTGCAATTCAACCGTCTGACTTGGAAATGATTTTATCGATTTGTGCAAGTACAATTTAAATGCTCCCTCACATCATACCAGCTGCAGAGCCCACGCGAGCACGCAAGCTCTAGCTCCTACGTCACCTCTTGGTTTTTATTGTTTATTCAATTATATGTACCGGTCACTTCACTCAAAAATTTCACATGTAGATTTTTTCAGACCTAAGATATAAAATATAAGTGGGTCACAATTATTTTTTCAATTGCATCAACCGGGTCTTGAACTCAAGAACTATTGGCTCTAATGCCACATTGAATTTCATGCACTTGTCAGTTCATCCAAACACTTAACCTGATGAGAAAAGATGAACAATTTACTTATACTTTAATATTATTCAAAGGGTGCAATAGTTTTAGTAAAGAGGCCACATGACCACCTAACGCATAGTTAGGCCTCGCTCATTTCGGTTTGAACTTCTGACTTCTGAGTTATTTTTCACTATTTCTAAATTTCTTCTTTTTCTGACTTTTTGGCAACTTTTTGAGTTTTTTTGCTGGTTCTTTTTTCTGTATTCATTTGCATTGTCTTTGATGGGCTAACCCATTTTTTATTTTTTTATTTTTAAAAATTTAATTGCACCAAATAAATCACTATCAACTACAGTACAATTTCAGCAATATGAAGGTTATAATATGTTTGCGATGAACAATTATCATTTTGGTTGAATTGAAATGGAATTTTGTAAAAGTTTCATAAAATTTATATTTCAGACTATGTAGTTAGGGTTCAGACGGTCTGACCGGTTGATAGCTGGCAGTCTGACCATCATGGAGCGAACGGTCACACCGGTCATAGACTTTTGGGAAATTGAACGCCAAATACTTGTGTAGCTTATTTAGGAATGAGTTTGCATTAGATGCCACTAGAATTAGAAACTGGAGTTGAAACTAGATAGAGTTTAACCGAATATCCAGAGAGAATATTTTCTAATGGTCTTAAGCGGTCAGATCGACTAGTGGTCGACAGCCTGACCGATGTGGTCTGACCTCCATGGGGAGTGTGGTCAGACAGGTGCCTACGGCTAGAAAACAGTGAAAATGGTTTTTGAGTGGTTTGAGTAGGTGCACGGCATAGGTGCTGCTTGTGAGTAGAATTGAGTTGCATGATGTATTGTTTTGACTAACATGAGTTAATTACATATAACTTATGGTTGATATAGTTATTTGGTCTTGGATATGCAAGTGGCTTGAAGAACGTTAACGGTCGACGGCAATGGACCAGAACTAAGTGGGGGAGCTAAGATCCAAGCAGTCATGTAAGTTTGGGTGAGGCAACGTGGATCAAACGGGAAGCACAAAGAAGATAAGAATCATGAAGAGGCGAGTTAGTATATATGTTGTACCAAGTGATGAGATCGATGCACATAGAAACAAATTCAAGGGAGACTAAATATGTGAAGATGTGGCGGCTAGTCATTAGGCACTGCGGGCTATTTGTCAAAGCATGCGTGCTTTGAGGTAAAGGTGAAGACGAAGGTAAGGGAATGTGTCCAGAAACTTTGTTGGAGGTATTTCAATAGATAGTCAAAAACCGGGTTAGTGTCTTGATCAAAATCGCGGCGCAGGGATGCACAAAAAATTAGTTTAGATCAAGAAGAGCTAAAATTGCTAAATGGATCAATTGCTAAGCTGTTAGTGGGTTAAGTATTATAAACACTTTAAGAAATGTGCATAAATGTGTAAAATCCGGGATAGTGGGGTTAACGGATTTCCTCGGTGTCTTAATAGGTTGAACCCATTTTGATTGGTGCTGATTATTAAAGAGAAGATAGGATGTGTTAGATCCAAAGATTCAGAGTTTAAGTTTTTGCTTTACTATCTTGCCGCATTACATGGTTGATGGTTGTGAGATAGAACTTAAGAGAAGAAAGATTGGTGCTTTGGCTATACCTTGTAATTATCCATGAACATGTATACTTCATCACCTACTAAAAATAGATCAAAACTCTGTCTTAACTATGTTCTTATTTACATTCTTGCTTAGTTTTGCTTGTTCTTGAGTTAAATTTGTGATTTCATGTTCGTAGAAGTTCTAGCCTAAACTCTTACTTAAATTACCTAGTTAGAACATGCGAGAATATATCTGAAAGATCTCATACTTTAGATCCTCTCAAGCAATAAATAATTTGAGTTTTATGATTTTTTATGTTCTTGAGTTTTATGATTTTAGTGAACCCGATCCCAAGAACTTTGTGATTCTTAATTGGTTTAGATTTTTAATGCTTTGAATAAGTCTCATATAAAATTGAAAGTGTTTGAATAAGAATTGAGCGAGTTCTTGAGATTTAAGTTTTGTCTCAAGAGACTCTTAGATCTGAAAACAAAGGACCGGTCAGACCGGCTATGGCAGTCAGACTGACCCATCCATGTAGGGTTGTAAACGAGCCGAGTTCGAGCGAGCTTGGCCTTCCAGGCTCGAGCTCAGTAGAAACTCGAGCCGAGCTCGAGTGGGATCCGAGCCTGAACTTGGGCTCGAGCTCAGCTCGGCCTAGGCTCGAGCTCTACTCGTTGAAGCTCGATAACAATTAAAATAATTTATTATGCACTATTTTCAAAAATAAAAAATTTTAAGTTCGAGCTCGGCTCTAGTAAACTCGATAACAATCAAAATAATTCAAATACACACTAATTTTCAATAATAAGACAAGCTCGAGCTCGAGTTCGACTTGAGGAAGCTCGGTAAGAATTAATATGCATTACTATTTAAGCTCGAATCGGGGCTCGCGAACTATTCGAGCTCGGCTCAGTGAAGCTCGCAAACTCGAGATCAAGCTCGAGTTTGGTTCGTTTAAAGTTCGAACCGAGCTCGAATCAAGCTTAGAACGAGCCGAACTCGAGTAGCTCGCGAGCTTCGAGCTTTTTTTACAGCCCTACATCCATGGTGGTCTGACTGGTCTTGGGTAGAAGGTTGTTGATTTTATTAAGGACTCTAACCTTGTTTTGTAAAGTGTGGTTGGTGTAATTTGAATTTGGTGACTCACATAGTCACTAGAGTGAAGATTTGAATATCATTAGAAAAAAGTTTCAACAATTATTCATCCCCTTTAATTGCCGGCATCGGTCCTATAATTCTTAACAGCAACTATTCAGCTAAACTAACAAGCCTTATCATAACCTTGTTCCATTCTACAGACCATGTCCACGCAGGCATCAACTCTCAAGTGATCAATCAGCCAGCCACAGTGCCACTGCCAGCCCTCACACGCTACCTAGTTTTCTTCAAGCACACTTCTGAAATCTGAATTCAGATGATACTCACAAAGAGTCGTAGTCCACAGTCCATAATAATGCAGCAGTGGAGCCGGGAGAATGGAAAACAACTGCAAACGTAGACATTATCCAAAGCACGCAAGATAACAGAAAGCAAACGCCCTTCTTGCCCTCCACATGTGCCTTGTCGTTCTCCAAACCATGTACGCACATTGACCGCGACGCCGATGATTGCTCTTAGATTATATGCGCCTTCCGGAATGACGCTTCCCTTGTACTGTCTCGCCGATCAAATCTTGCAAATCTTCAGCAATTGTTTCTTTCGCTGATACGCGCCTTTTCCTGTTCACCCAAAAGGATGCACCAAGAAGTGAGTTTTTTTCCTCGCTGAAATTTTGTTGGTATTAGTGGCATGAGGATAACTTCGTCATATTGCAGCCGGTAAGAGAAACCATGTCAGATCAAGTAAATTCAATAAGGATTGGGTCGAGGATGCCTACAAATATTTTTGTACGGTCAGGAAGGTGTGGCATTTGGACTTCTCAATAGATTATAGAAGATAGCCACTGATGAAACGTCATAGTGTGAACTAAGAAACTGCTGTGCCAATTATGTAAAATCCTAGTGAGTACCTATAGGCTATATCGTATGATAGCATCTAATCCTTGACCCATTTTTCTTTGTGAAAACAGAAGCAAGAGCCGCTTTGTTCTCTCCCCTCAATCCTTCGTGCTCTTTCTCGATTAGACCATTGGTTCTTTATCTAGTCAGGACAGAAATTAAGCATCTGGTTTCCATGCTAGTTTCATCAGAAAATCATGCAGCCACTCCATTTTTCCTACAAGACATACAGCAAAAAAATGCACATACCTTCCCTAGGCCTTGCTCTTGTGCTGCTGATCTCCTTGGCCTCTCCAACCAGTTCCTGCACAGAGCAGGAGAAAGGCTCCCTTCTCCAGTTCCTCGCCGGGCTCTCACAGGATGGCGGCCTCGCCGCGTCATGGAAAGATGGCACGGACTGCTGCACGTGGGAAGGGATCACCTGCAGCCCAAATAGAACGGTCACCAATGTCTCACTGGCTTCTAGGAGACTTGAGGGGAACATCTCACGGTCCCTTGGGAACCTCACCGGCCTGCAGCACCTTAACCTCTCCCGCAACTCGCTGTCCGGTGGCCTTCCGCTGGAGTTGGTCTCGTCCAGCAGTATCACTGTCCTTGACGTCAGCTTCAACCACCTCAATGGTGAACTGCACGAGCTGCCATCTTCAACCCCTGGACGGCCTCTACAGGTACTGAACATCTCAAGCAACTTGTTTACAGGACAGTTTCCATCCACCACATGGAAGACAATGGAGAATCTGCTCGCACTCAATGCCAGCAACAACAGCTTTACTGGGCAGATACCAACTCATTTCTGTAACAGCTCGCCATCTTTCGCTGTGCTTGAACTGTGTTACAACCAATTCAGTGGCAGCATCCCCACAGGGCTTGGTGATTGCTCCATGCTGAGAGTGCTCAGTGTTGGCCACAACAACCTCAGTGGGACACTTCCAGATGAACTCTTCAATGCTACCTCGTTGGAGTACCTGTCTTTTCCTAACAATCATTTACATGGGGTACTTGATGGTGCACGCATAATCAACCTCAGAAATCTTGTAACCCTTGATCTTGGAGGGAACAATTTCAGCGGCAAAATTCCGGATTCTATAGGCCAGCTCAAGAGAATGGAGGAGTTCCACTTGGACCACAACATGATGTCTGGGGAGTTGCCAGCGACTCTGAGCAGCTGCACAAATCTCACAATCATCGACCTCAAGAGCAACAACTTCAGTGGAGATCTTAACAAGGTCAATTTCTCCACTCTACACAATCTAAGAACTTTAGATTTTTACTCAAACAACTTCACTGGCACAATTCCAGAAAGCATCTACTCGTGCAGCAATTTAACCGCGCTGCGGCTCTCAACCAACCATTTCCATGGAGAGCTCTCATCGAGAATAGGCGATCTGAAGTATCTCTCCTTCTTATCACTTGGTTACAACAATTTTACAAACATCACGAATGCAATTCAGATCCTTAAGAGCAGCAGGAACCTTGCCACCCTGCTTATTGGGCACAACTTCAGGGGAGAGGTCATGCCACAGGATGAAACCATTGATGGTTTTGGAAACCTTCAATTTCTCGACATACAAGGTTGCCCATTGTCTGGGAAAATACCTCTATGGATATCCAGGGTCACAAACTTGGAGGTGTTAGTTTTATGTGGCAATCGACTCACTGGACAAATACCAGACTGGATCAACTCCCTAAGCTATCTCTTCCATATGGATGTATCACACAACAATCTAACAGGAGAGATCCCAACAAACTTGATGGAGATGCCAATGCTAAAATCAACCGACAATGCAACCCATTTGGACCCAAGGGCCTTTGAGCTGTCTGTTTATAATGGTCCATCACTTCAATACCGTGTGCTTACTTCATTCCCAACAGTGTTGAATCTAAGCAACAACAACTTCACAGGTGTGATTTCCCCACAGATTGGTCAGTTGAAAGCGCTTGTTGTACTCGATTTCAGCTTCAACAACTTATCTGGACAGATCCCTCAATCGATTTGCAACCTCACAAGCCTGCAGGTGCTAGACTTGTCCAGCAACCACCTCACAGGTGCAATCCCTGCTACACTGAATAGCCTGCACTTCCTCTCTGCATTCAACGTTTCTAACAATGAGCTAGAAGGTCCCATTCCAACTGGAGGCCAGTTTGATACATTTCCAAATTCTAGCTTTGAAGATAACCCAAACCTGTGTGGCTCTATGTTAACCCACCACTGTGGTCCAACAGAATTACCTTCAGCATCCACAAAAAAATGCAACAAAAGGGCCATTGTCGCAATTGCATTTGGTGTTTTCTTTGGAGTGGTTGCCATTCTTTTGTTGCTGGTGTGTGTCTTTCTCTCACTCAGGGTTACAAGTTTCATAACAAAAAATAGAAGGGACGATAATGGAGATGTTGAAGTAGCTTCATTCAGCTCAGATTCAGAGCCTTCATTGGTGATGATGCCACGAGGCAAGGGCGAGAGAAATAAGCTCACATTTGCTGACATCATGCAGACTACGAATAACTTCGACAAGGACAACATCATAGGGTGCGGAGGTTATGGACTAGTCTACAAGGCTGAGCTACCCGATGGCTCCAAGCTAGCCATTAAGAAGCTCAATGGTGAAATGTGCTTGATGGAAAGGGAATTCACTGCAGAGATTGAAACACTATCTATGGCACAGCATGATAATCTTGTCCCACTCTGGGGTTACTGCATCCATGGAAGCTCGAGGCTGCTCATATATTCTTACATGGAGAATGGCAGCTTGGACGATTGGCTTCACAACAGGGATGATGATGCCAGCTCATTTCTTGACTGGCAAACCCGGCTCAAGATTGCGCAAGGAGCAAGTCGGGGTCTTTCTTACATCCATGATGTCTGCAAGCCTCATATTGTCCACCGTGACATCAAGTCCAGCAATATCCTACTGGACAAAGAATTCAAAGCTTATGTTGCAGATTTTGGGCTTTCGAGATTGATCCTTCCAAACAAAACTCATGTCACAACTGAACTAGTTGGCACTCTGGGTTACATCCCGCCAGAGTATGGGCAAGCATGGGTTGCTACGTTGAGAGGTGATATGTACAGTTTCGGAGTGGTCTTGCTGGAGCTGCTCACAGGAAGGCGACCTGTTCCGGTCCTGTCTACATCAAAAGAACTTGTTTCATGGGTGCTGGAGATGAGGTCGGAGGGAAAGGAGATTGAGGTCCTGGATCCAACACTTCGAGGCACTGGGTACGAAGAGCAAATGCTGAAGGTGCTTGAAGCTGCTTGCAAGTGTGTCAACCGTGATCCTTTCATGAGGCCAACTATCATGGAAGTAGTCTCCCGCCTGGACAGCATAGATGCTGACCTGCTGATGCAAAACACAGCCAATATAGAATGTAGTTAGACATGATAGACAATCTTGTGCTTTCGGTGCACAGAGTTGATGTAGTTTTTCTACTTTCTAGGAAAGCATTTTTGTAATTCACCCCCCCCCCCCCGGGGTTCCTTGAAGTATTATGTATGATTAGTTTCATAAGCATGAGAAACGTGTATAAACAAGTGAAAAGATTACACTGTTCCTTGAGTTCCTCACTGAAAAAAAGGTAAAAATGGTTCAATATGATTTTGCTGCCAAAGGGTTCCTGCGCCCCATTTGCGAAAAATGCATGATCCATTGCTCCAAAAATACAAACAAGAAATCATGGGCATAGTTTACATTAGGACTGAATATGGCGACTAGAGGGGATAAATAGGAGCCACTAAAAATTCAAGATTTTTTTCAAATCTTTTCTCAAGGCGAAAGCACAACTCCAAGTTCTTCACTCCAATAACTATGAGAAATTATGAAGTTCAGAGATCAAACACCCCCCACAAAAAATCCAAAAAAAATTGTGCAATGTTTGAGATACGAACAGTAACTATGGTAATGACTGCTATAGAAGCGGTAGTATCTCGCTACAGTAGTACCATGCTAAGCGGTGGTACTGTTTCTGCGTAATCAGCCTGATGAACAGTAAAATCAACACGATCTCAAAACGAAAATCGATAGAACTTTTGATCCGTTAGTCCAAATGTTTTGAAACTTGGTATGCACCTTTATTAGGATGTCAAAAACCCATCCGAATCAACAATCGAGAGATTCGTTGCCAAAGTTCTGACATTTTTTCATTTGAATGAAGAGTACATCACAACCGAATAAAAAAGGGAAATCTTGATCTGCTCTTACTCATGAGTTCTAAATGATCTCGATGACCTTGGATAATTCTCAAATGTCATAGTAAGCTAAATCACAATATAAATTTAAGCCAAAACCTCCACAAAATCAAAAGCCCAAATAAACCCTTTTTTGATCAAAACCGGACAAACTCAAAAACTTTCCATAGAAAGTGTCTAGACAGATGGAATTTGATATTCAAGAAATATCTTCACCTATTACATCTCCTTGGCACCAAGAAAATTGAAGAGAAGATAGAAATCTAAACTAGAATGGCAAGAAAATCAAAAGCACATGAGAGAGTCTATGGCACAACTCACTTGTGCAAACTTTAGGTATTCATTTCACTTAAAATGGAATGTTTTATAGTCAATCACTCATGATAGCAGAGCACTAAGCCAGTCAACCATGCACTATTCATATGTACAGATGAACTACAAGTATTACATGTCCTTTTTGGTTCTCAATACCAGAGACGAATTTGATGTTGAAATTTTGCAGGTTTACTTAAATCTGTCTACTACATTCATGAATTTTCTTTGGGTATTTTTGGATCAATGCATCACGCACTTCACGCAAATGGGGGCGTGGGAACCCTTGGGCGCCAACAAATTTCCCAAGATGGTTTCCATTCAAGCGCCAATACCCAGACATTTTGTGCTGTCAGCTGTTTGTTCCGGTTCAATGGGTTTTAGAAACCAAGAGTTGGAGGTGGAATGAGAGGATACCACAAATATTTGGTCCAAGCATGCAATGAAATGAGAATGCAATGCTACTATAATGTTCGGAAATCGAAAAGTTGATTGAATAAAGTTGCAGGAACTCGTCAGCATGCAACCAGCAGCTGAACATGAGGAATGGCTATCAGAAGTAGCAACCATGTCAAAAGATTCACACGGTGAAGAAACCACGGGCAATGCAGCACGCAGTATCCCGGCATATACACGGCGGAACCGCATCCCCTCGGCCTGACGCGCCCGCCCGCATGAGCTTTTCGACTACCACGGTCGCCGTCCAAGAAACAACATTCGGGTCGGCATTTCGCCGAACAGCCTGAGCACGCTGCTGACGAGACGGCGCCATGGCGTCCCACGCGGCGGCTCCCCCAGGCCCGCATTGCGTCCAACAGTCGGAGCGAGTCGCCAGCGCGCACGTGCGTGGGCGCAAGGGTTGGAAACGCGGCGGGCGGGTGGCTGCAGGAGAGAGAGGCGCTTCCACCTTTCAGTGAGAGGTGGAGTTGCGACTAGCTGGACGCTTGTAGCCTGGGACTGCGTGAGGCTCGGTGGAGGATGGAGAATTGGAGGGTATGTACAGTTCAATTATCACAGGAATACGGAAAGCAAAAAATATCGCATTCCAATAATAAGAGCCTTAAGATGTCACTTTTGGTCAACACCGAATTTAAGGGCCGCTCTAAAAAGACTTTTTTTCTTTCAATTTAATTAACTAGCCTCATTTAGGCGCGCTAAAAGACTTTTTCTTTCAATTTAATTAACTAGCCTCATAGGCGCGGCGGCACGCCGCACCAGCCACCGTGTGTACCGAAGTAAAAGAAGCGAAAATTCGTAGCTAAAGGAAAGCGTAGGGTTTTTTAATAAAAAAAAGCGAGGGGCTTTTCGCAATAAAAGGAGATCAGAGGGGTTTTTTCGTAAAAATCAGGGGTTGTTTTGAAAGAACCGAGGGCTTGTACGTAATTTCGGAAACTACGGATCGTTATCAACGAAAAATAAATATGTGCAGGGTCTTTTTTGAAAAATCCAGGGACCTTTTTGCGATAACAGAGGACCTTTACGTAATTTCAAGAAAATGTAGGGGCTTTTTCGCAAAAATGGCACCCGACCGTACCGAGATTCCCCCGCCACGTGCCGGCCGGAGCGCGCGCAGGGGTAATGTGGCGGGGCTCTCCGCGCGGCAATCCCCCGGGAAATAATGGCTTTAGATTGAAAAGCCACGCGGCTCAAGATCGCACAAGGAGCAGGCAGGGGGGCTTTCTTATATCCATGGTGCCTGCAAGCCTCACATTGTCCACCGTGAGATCAAGTCCAGCAACGTCCCGCTTGACAAAGAATTCAAAGCTTTATGTTGCAGATTTTGGACTCTCCAAATTGATCCTTGCCAACGAAACTCATGTCACAACTGAGCTAGTCGGTACTCTGGGCTACAGGTTTATTTGGTTGGTGCCCTGGGCTCCATACCTGATAAAAAGTGGTGTTTGAAGGTAATTTGGTATTTTAATGATTTTGATCTGATCAGACAAACCTGAGAAGTAGTGTTTGGTTAGAAACATGTGCCTGAAACTGATAGATAAAAGTAGAGACATAGATCGAAAAAACTAACATAGATCTAGCTGCCTACCAGGCGACCTATTTAGCTCGCCTGGGCCTAGGAGCTAGCCAGGAAGGCAACCAAACCACCTCCTGGGGATTTCCCGGCTACCGCCCTGGCCCACATGAGGGTTTGGTTTGGGCTAATCCTTGAGCTGCTGAGCAATCTGCAATCAATAATCGTGAAGGGCAACATCCCGAACCACACATCAATAGACGGCGCCGGCCGCCGGCCGCCGGCACCGGAGTTGCCGGGGTTCATCTCACAGCCACACAACCCAATTCCAGGAAAATGAAACTTTACGGCTTAATCTTTGTAGTTTCCACAAATTACACTATCTACTCAAATGCGTGCTTTAAACCCCTCTAGTCTAGTATTAATTAAAACTACGTCCGTATATTTTGCACAAAGCCCCCTCCATGCATGAGCACAGCCTATCTTTCACCAGACGGTCCAGAGACCAGAGCAAGCCGCGTGGTGTCAGATTATTATTGACATTTGACACCGGCCACCCACAGATAATTGCTAGTTATCACATCAATTAGAACTCTCATTGGCTAAGAGCGAAATAAAGAAAGTAAAGAATGCCGGCTCTGCATTTTCTGAAATCTTTTCTGGTTCCTTACAATTGAGTGCTAGCCACTTGTGGAGTTGTGTTTTTTTTTTCATCCTTAAAACTAAATATGAGCCGACTGTATTGACCACAGACTGAGTGCAAGCCACTTGCTTTTTTTTTTATTGGAACACCAACTGCCATGCATCACCACCTGACTCCGTTAAACGGATCATGTCAACACAAGCATCCCCTCAGTTGTCAGTTTCTCATATGCTACCCTGCTTACACCAAGCACTACTGCTAATCCACCAAGTCGTAGTCCATAACTCCACCATAAACCGCTGGGGCCAGGAGAAGGGAAACAATTGCAATTTGCAAACGCATACATTAACCATAGATAAGCCTTGGACACTTGGATGAGGACAACGGCAAAAAAGTAAACGCCTCGGGTCAAGAAGAGATAGCATTGAGCAGAGCAACAACCCCTCCATTAATCTGTTCATCTCTTGCCGTCCACTTCTCTTATCCGAATCATGTACATTTAAGTTTGTATAAAGTCTGAATGTATTGCAAAAGCTCAAGGGGCAATATATAGGAATTCATATACTTAAACCCTAAAATAGAAAAAGGCACTAATACCTTTAACACCCCCTTCAAATATAAGGTATATGCAATAGTATTACATTCGAAAAGGATTGACATTAAAATAGAGAAAATTCAAAATTCATATCTTGAAGACGTCGTCATAGCGTGCAGCTCTTAGAAAATTGTGTCGAAAAGATCGTCTTCCATCCGAAATCGTACGGCAGCCCATAAAACGTAAAGCGCAAGAGCCACGAAGATATAGGCAAGCGGGAGCAAAATCGACCACGGTAACACGACAAAAAGGATGTAGAAGGTGACACAAGTAGAAAGAGCTATCAAATCAAACCAAAGAGAGAGATAGAAGCATAGCAACATAGATCGAAACTCGAGACAACGGCAGCACAGTGCACAAGAAGCGCAACGGAGGCACGGTGCAGAAGAAACGTGGTGACCATAGAAGCTCAGGGTGGCAGCTCAAAGAGAAGCAGTGGCATCATAAATACTTCAGCGATCTACAGCGGCTCAAGAAGAAAAGCTGCGGCTATGCAAAAGGAAGGAGATGACCACACTCATCCAAAAGGATGGATCGTAACTAATAAAGCAATCATCTAATTAACAAGGAATTTATGGACCCGCACAACATTAATGAACTGACAGAAAGATGCTATGGACTTAGATGGACGCAAACGGAAGACTCAAAAGAAGGGACTCAAAGGCAGCGGATTATAGCAGCAGGGAACGAGCAGGTTTCTCAAGGCCGGCCAGCCTCAACATGCACAGCAGACCAATGAGATTAATGGTGTCCCATCCTCGCGAGCGGAAGCACTGCATGTTGTTCCAACTCCAACAAAGGCCCTGACCACATCCACAATAAACTCCTCCGCCGAGACACCATTCTCCATCCCCTCTCTTGTCTCTCCCCATGAGACGGCCCAAACAGGAGGGCGGCGGGCTCCGACAGGCGGCGGTGGAGGGAGGAGGAGGCCAGGCGACGGCCAAGCCCAGATTTGGGGGAGAAGACGGCATCGACCAGAGTTGCCTGTGACGGCGGTGGCCCGGAAAGGGCGGAGTGTGCGGCAGGAGGAGACGGAGGCCTGGGTCGGTGGCGCGGGCACGCGGCCGGGAGGCGGCGCTGGCCGAAGAAGGTGAGCTCGGGGTGGCCGATCCGGCACGAAGGCGGCCAAATCTAGGCATGTGAGGGCAGATCCGAGCTAGGGTGGCGCAGTGACGGTGAAGAGGGCCGGATCCGGCGATAGGGAACCTGGATCCAGGCGAGGTGGTGATCGGTGCTGCCGGGCGGAGCGAAGGAGAGCCGGAGGTGCTCGGATCCGGCGTGTGCGCGTCAAGCGCGGGCACAAGCGCGGTGAGGCTGCCGGAGTCGACGAAGAAGTGGCTGCCCCTGGGAGTGGAGATTGTTCCTCCGGGGCAGCAGCAACGAAAAAGGCGGGTGCGAGTGCAGCCGGCGGCGACTTGGATCGAGCTCTAGGGTTCTGATACCAAGTTTATATAAAGTCTGAATGTATTGCAATAGCTCACGGGGCAATATATAAGAATACATAGACTCAAACTCTAAAATAGGAAAAGACACTAATACCCTTAACGGTACACACATTGACCGCGACATCAATGATTGCTTTGAGCTATATAGTCTATTCCTGATTGATGCTGCTTTCCATGTACCTTACCGATCACATCTTGAAAATCTGTGGGATTCGTTCTTTTCGCGAGAACAAACCTTTTCCTGCTCACCAAACGAGATGTGTCGACAAGTGAATTTTCTCTTCAGTTTTTGTCCCTGAATGCCGGTAAGAGAATTGATGTCAGATTGACAAAAAAAAAAGTAAATTAAGGCATGCTGTAACAGTTCAAGGACTCGATCATGGATGACTATTAACGCACCATTTCGTGCATGGAAGTCAGACTTACCAATAGACTATAGCAGGCGGCCCGAGCGAAATGTCATCGTGTGAACTTAGAACATGCTGTAGCAAATAGACAATAGCAGCTAATCTTTGACCCAGATTTTTCTTTTCGTGACTATGACCTGGAAGGATCAAACAAAATGGAGACAGGAGCTGACTGTTCCTTTCCTCTCGTGCTCTTTCTTCATCAGACCATTGGCACTTCATCCTGGCAGAACAAAAGTTAAGCCTCTGGTTTTCATACTAGTTTCTTGAGAGAATCATGCTGCCACTCCATTGCTCACACAGGAAACACAGGAACGGAATTCCCATACCTTTCCTTGGCTTCCTTCTTGTGCTGCTGATCTACTTGACCTCTCCCACCAGCTCCTGCACAGAGCAGGAGAAGAGCTCCCTCCTCCAGTTCCTTGCTGGGCTCTCCAAGGACGGTGGCCTCACCGCATCATGGCAGAGCAACACAGACTGCTGCTCGTGGGAAGGGATCACCTGCAGCCAAGATGGGATGGTCACTGATGTTTTGCTGGCTTCTCAGGGTCTTGAGGGGTCCATCTCACCGTCCCTTTGCAACCTCACAGGCCTGCTGCGCCTGAACTTGTCGCACAACTCGCTGTCTGGTGACTTGCCGCTGGAATTGGTGCCATCGAGCAGCATCATTGTCCTTGATGTCAGCTTTAACTACCTAACAGGAGGCCTGAGTGAGCTGCCATCTTCATCCCCTGCCCGGCCTCTGCAGGTACTGAACATCTCAAGCAATTTGTTGACAGGAAGGTTTCCATCCACCACATGGGAGGTGATGAAGAGTCTGGTCACGCTCAATGCCAGCAACAACAGCTTTAATGGGCAGATACCAACTTCGTTCTGTGTCAGTGCGCCATTCTTTGCTGTGCTTGAACTCAGTTACAACCAATTCAGTGGAGTCATCCCTCCAGGGCTCGGTAATTGCTCCAAGCTGACATTGCTCAGCGCTGGCCACAACAACCTCAGTGGGACTCTTCCAGATGAGCTCTTCAATGTTACCTCGTTAGAGCACCTCTCTTTACCTAATAATTGGTTAGAAGGAGCACTCAATGGCATCATCAAGCTCACAAATCTTGTCACCCTTGATCTTGGAGGGAATGGGCTCAGTGGCAATATCCCAGATTCTATAGGCCAGCTCAAGAGATTGGAGGAGCTCCATTTGGACGACAACAAGATGTCTGGGGAGCTGCCATCAACTCTGGGCCGCTGCACAAATCTCATAGCCGTTGACCTCAAGAGAAACAACTTCTGGGGAGAGCTCGGCAAGGTCAACTTCTCCAGCCTACCCAGTCTAAAAACTCTAGATCTTGTGTGGAACAACTTCACTGGACCAATTCCAGAAAGCATTTACTCGTGCAGCAATCTAACTGCACTACGGCTATCTTTCAATAATTTCCATGGCCAGCTGTCAGAAAGAATAGGCAATCTGAAGTACCTCTCGTTCCTATCACTTGTTAACATCTCTCTTACAAATATCACAAGTGCACTTCAGATCCTTAGGAGTTGCAGGAACCTCAACACCTTGTTTATTGGGCACAACTTCATCCACGAGGCGCTGCCAGATGATGACAGAATTGATGGTTTTGAGAATATTCAGGCCCTTTCCCTAAATGATTGTTCATTGTCTGGAAACATACCTCGTTGGTTATCAAAGCTCACAAATTTGGAGATGTTATTTTTATATAACAATCAACTAACTGGACCAATACCTGACTGGATGAGCAGCCTAAACTTCCTCTTCCATATAGACATATCAAACAACAGCCTTACAGGGGAAATTCCAACAGCCTTAATGGAGGTGCCAATGCTAAAAACAGACAAGGTAGCACCAAAGGTCTTCGAGCTGCCTGTTTATAGAGGTCAATCACTTATATACCGCATGCCCAGTGCTTTCCCTAAAGCGCTAAATTTAGGCATCAATAACTTCACTGGTGTGATCCCAAAGGAGATTGGTCAGTTGAAAGCGCTCCTTTCACTGAATTTGAGCTGCAACAAATTATCTGGAGAGATCCCGCAACCGATCTGTGACATTACGAACTTGCAGATGCTTGACTTGTCCAGCAATAATCTCACTGGTACCATTCCTGTCGCACTGAGCAATCTGCACTTCCTTTCTAAATTCAACATTTCTAATAATGACCTAGAAGGTCCTATTCCAACTGTAGGCCAGCTTAGCACGTTTCCAAATTCTAGCTTTGATGGCAACCCAAAATTGTGTGGTCCTATGCTTGTAAACCATTGTGGTTCAGCTGAAACACCATTGATCTCAAAGAAACAACACAACAAGGCAGCCATCTTTGGACTTGCATTTGGTGTGTTTTTTGGAGGGATCTCCATCCTTTTCTTGCTAGCCCGTCTCCTTGTCTTGTTCAGGGGTATAAGTTTCATGACCAACAGGAGCAACAACAATGATGACATAGAAGCACCATCCTCCAACTTCAATTCAGAGAAATCCTTGGTGATGGTTCCACGAGGCAAGGGAGAACAAAACAAGCTCAAATTCACCGATCTCGTGAAGGCTACAAAAAACTTTGACAAAGAGAACATCATTGGCTGTGGAGGTTATGGGCTAGTCTACAAGGCTGAGCTACCTGACGGCTCCAAGGTCGCCATCAAGAAGCTCAATAGTGAAATGTGTCTGATGGAAAGGGAATTCAGTGCAGAGGTTGGTGTACTCTCCATGGCGCATCATGACAATCTTGTGCCACTCTGGGGTTACTGCATCCAAGGGAACTCAAGGTTCCTCATATATTCCTACATGGAGAATGGCAGCCTGGATGATTGGCTTCACAACAGGGATGATGATGCCAGCTCATTTCTTGACTGGCCGATGCGGCTCAAGATCGCACAAGGATCAAGCCGGGGTCTATCATACATTCATGATGTCTGCAAGCCTCAAATTGTTCACCGTGACATCAAGTCCAGCAACATCCTACTGGACAAAGAATTCAAAGCCTATGTTGCCGATTTTGGGCTATCCAGATTGATCCTTCCCAACAAAACTCATGTCACAACCGAGTTGGTTGGAACTCTCGGTTACATCCCCCCTGAGTATGGACAAGGTTGGGTGGCTACACTGAGAGGTGATATGTACAGTTTTGGAGTAGTCCTGCTTGAGCTGCTCACGGGGAGGCGGCCTGTTCCAATCTTGTCTACATCAAAAGAACTTGTCCAGTGGGTACAAGAGATGAGATCCGAAGGAAAGCAGATTGAAGTCCTGGATCCAACACTCCGAGGCACAGGATATGAAGAGCAGATGCTGAAGATGCTTGAAGCTGCTTGCCAGTGTGTCAACCATAATCCTGGCATGAGGCCAACTATACAGGAAGTAGTATCTTGCCTGAAAAGTATAGATGCTAACCTGGAGATGCAAAATCCAGTCAACATATAATACAGATAGCAAATTGTACTTCAGTGCACAGAGTAGATGTATAGTTTCTCAAGAGCTACTACTTCTGTTCTGACTGATCTCCTTAGTTCTTTTGGTACAGCTTCTGACAGATTGTTGTTGTGAGACTTTTGTAATTCATCTCCCCATTCCCTTTTCACGCACTATTGTGTATTATGATACATGAGGGAAAAAAGGTGGAAAGATTGTGAACAGTTGCTCAGTTCATCTCCAGCATGTTCCTTACGAGTTGCACATAACAAGAGCTCCACCGGATTGTAGAAATTTCGACATTATTAGAACTCAATTGTAGGGGCTGAGGGGCATCATGGCAGGAACAAAAGTATCAATTCCATACAAGCCGAGTTTTTTTTTGCGAGCAAATGTATTAATCATATTAAGCAGCAAAATTTATCAATTCGATTAATCAAACAGTCTAATAAACAAATTCTTCATAAAAAAGAACTCAAAATGGAAGGAAAATATACAGCTACCAGGGAATTAAAATTTAAAAGAGACGCCTAAATCATCACCAAATGTTAACTAAGGTGGATCACCAGTATTGTAATTCTCTCTTCCACTTGCGTTGGAAACCTCGGATCTTGAGTTTTTTTTTTTTTTTGCAAACCAATAATAATAAGTATTAAGACCAAGAACCTAGCTATGCTACGGCATCTCAGAATGCCACCATGAGAGTTTGATGCCGGCTAATGAATCCTTGAGCAATCCGTACCTCCGGTGGTTAGGTGCCTAGATCAACCTATCTAGTCGCAACATCGTACCGCAGCAGATCGCTAATGAAGCGGCCAATCACACACGGCAACGCACCGCACCATGAGCAAACTAAATGCCTAAACCAACATGTAACCAACACTCGTGAGTAGGGAGTAACGAAAAGAAGGCAAGCGCGGTGATCAACTGACCCTGGTAGTCGCGGCTGGATCCCCGTTCCATGCGACTGCGAGACGACGGCGCGGCGCCGCCGTTCGCCGGTGCGGAGTTGCAGGGGTTCGTCTCGCGAGAAAAGAAAGCAGCAAAAAAAAAATAAAGAGAGAGGGGACAAGAGAAGAGAAGGGAACATGATTTAAGCCTGGCCCATCTAACCAACCTTGGCCCATTGGCCTAGTGAATTTTGGACACTGTTGGACCCCTGTGCACACAAAATTCCTGTTTTAGCCCCCGAACGAAAAAATTTCCGGTTTTGGACCCCTTCTGAGCGCGGATTACGAGCGTCGCCACGCCGCCCGGTCCACCGCGCGACCCGCCGCCCATCGCGCGAACGCCGCCCCGCGCGCCATCTATCATCGCGCGAAGGCCATGCGATCGCGCGCGCGCGCGCGACCGTTCCCGCGCGCGATCGCCGCCCGACCACGCTCCCCCGCCCGAGCGCGCGTTTTCGTCCGCGAGCGCGCGACTCAAATTCGACCGCGCGACCGAAAGTTATTTACTAGTTCGCTATGCTCATTAATTCGGCGGGGATTCGCGATTGCCATCCGACCAACTATAACGCGCTAGTTAATGGATTGATTGAATTGCTAATTAATGAGCATAGCGACCGAGTTCCATGCATGATCCAAATGGCTATGCTAGTTAATGGATTGATCCAACGGGCGGAAGCCGCGGTCGGCGCGATCGCGCGGCGGGAAACGGTCGCGCGGTGGCGCTGCGATCGCGCAAGACTGCGATAGATCGCGCGGGCGGCGCGGCGTTAAGCGCGGGACGGCGGGACGCGCGCGGACCGGCGACGTGGCGGCGACTCGTAATCCCGCGCCGAAGGGGTCCAAAACCGGAAATTTTTTCGTTCGGGGGCCAAAACGAGAATTTTGTGTACACAGGGGTCCAACAGTGTCCAGATGTCTGGCCTAGTCGCCTAGAGAAGAATTCCCTCTTTTTTCTACTAAGATTAGCAATTTCCATGCTCTAAAAAAATTAAATTGTATATAAAAAAAGATTAGCAATAACCAGTTCATGATTTCTTCACAGATATGTTGCATGTGCCCTAATATGAGGGCTTCTCTAAAATTTACACTGGTAAAAAACACAGTGTTAAAAAAGGTAACTATTGGCTGTAGTATTTGCATTGACATGGACGCATCCTTTGCTTAGTTCCAAGGCCTTGGAATCAAAATTCACGAGACATATACCTGGTATATTTGGCATACCTGGTAGATGATACAAATATTTCAAAACCTCAAACATTTTTCTTTTGAATAACCAACCTTCAATTTTGGTGTGACCTGCTCCTCTCTATTCTCCATGCAGGCTTGCTTCCGCCGAGCTGGATGTGACCTGCTCCTCTCTATTGTGAGCTTTGGGGCTTGGTAGGATGCAAGTTTGGTGTTTGTAACATCAATTTGGTGCATAAGAGAAATTAATTGATATTGTGCTTTGAGTATTCTGGGTTTTGTTCGCTCCATTAAATTGCTTTGTTTGTTTTCGTTGTTAGGTTTTTTATTTAAATTATTCTATAGATAGAGCTATGCATGTACTATAAATATTAACATCAAGGTTGAGATGAATAAGATAATAAGAGTAAGAAAAACAAGAAAAAGCTCAAGGCTAGTCAGTTGCAGCCAAGCACCAAAACATTTTACATGCATATGTTCTTGTTCTCTTCCACCGTGATTTCGTATGTGTGAGTTTTCTCGTAGGGTTATACCAATATTTGGTATCAGAGCCTGAGTTCTTGATCCGTGTATGTCCAAAATCATGTTACGCTCTCTGGAAAGTAATGTCACCGGTGACGAGGCAACATCGAGTGTGACGGTGAAGGAAAGTTCCGTCGTCTCGCTACATTATCCTATGCTCACAACGAGCAATTATGCAATCTAGGCAATCAAGATAAAGGTATACATGAGGACTGAAGAAGTATAGGACGCGGTTGAGAACAGCAACATTGATGACCGTAAGGACTAGATGGCATTGGCGACTATCATCAAGGCATCTTAGAGGAGACGCTCTTCCTATTGATCTAAAAGGAGATGGCTAAAGATGTATGGGAGATGCTGAAGACGATGCATCTTGGCGCCGATTGCGTGAAGGAAGTAAAGGTGTAAATTCTCAAGATCGAGCTCGAGGTGCTGCGTATGAAGGAGAAAGAATAGATCAATGACTTTGCAAAGAAGTCGATTAATGACTTTGCTATTCGATTGACGACCATCATCAACAAGATATGGGTCCTTGATAAGAAGGTGGAAGAGTTATACGTGATGAAGAAATTCCTTCATGATGTCCCCTCAATGTCATTCAAATTGCCTCGATCATGGAGCATTTTGGAGATCTGAAGACAATGACCCTAGAGGAGGCCATCGGTTGTTTCAAGGCGTACAAGAAACACACGTGCGATAGCAGTGACAATGGCGACAAACAAGTCCTGCTAACCCATGCTGAGTGGGAGGCACGATCATCGAAACGCAAATATGAGGACACCTCCATCGGTGGTGGCCGAGGCCACAAGCATCGGAAATTTGATAAGGTAAACGTGAGATGTTATAATTATAACGATTATGGACACTTCACTTCGAAATGCCATAGGCCAAAGAAGGAGGAGAAAGCGCTTTTTGCTAAAACTCTCAATGATGATGAACTAACCCTATTGTGATGATGTTGAGTCGAGTCCGTGGAGTCTGGGACATTGAAGAAATGTGTGTTGTCGCCCTGTGTGGAGTATAAGTTGGGCAAGTTGTAGTTAGAACCGACTGCATCAATGCGTTAGAGTTTTAGCATGTAGATGAACTTACACCAGTTGAGTTAAGTTTCTGTATGTAGTTATGCGTTTAGTTTGCATGTAGATCACTTCATATAAAGGCGTAACTGGTAATTTGGATCATGCATTGAGTATAAACTAGGTGAAGGCAAGTCTGAATTAGGGGAGAGATTGTTAGAAAGTAATCTAGACTTGATAAGTAATAGAGTGTTAAGATCCTAAAGCAATCGGCATTGGGTCAAAATTGGTTAGTTTGTTTCCTTTGTTAGGTTTTTCTTATTTAAATTATTCTATACTAACCTCAGGATTAAGATGAATAAGAGAATAAGAGCAAGAAAAACAAGAAAAAGCTCAAGGCTAGGCAGTTGTAACTGTGCACAAAAACATATACATTCTTGCTCTCTTTCCACCGTGAATTCGTGTATGTGAGATTGTGCCAACAGCAGATGGTTGGCAAAGATAACGGCCTGCGACCGGCGAGCCGAGCCTAGCATGATTCGGGCTCGAGTGGAGAGAGGATGGGAAGAGGAGAATGAGGAAGAATGCGATGGCTGGTGGCATCGGCTCAAGGAGAGTCATGAGTACAATTTACTATAGTTAAGAAATCAATTTTAAATAGGCTCGCCGGCCCGGCCTTAGCACCAACGTGAGAGATGATGTGCTGACATGAGGGCCCTAGTACAATTTACCTATTTAAAATATGATGGCTGAATCATCGAGGCCACGTCAGCTCTATATGTTGACTGAGCCAAAAGCATGGTTTAGAACGAGGGGTGTACCGTACGGTTTTGAGAGTGTGAAATGTTCTATTTTGGATGAGGGTTGATTTCAGACAACGTTTTCTTTTCTTTATTTTTTTTAGAGGATCAAATCTTCAATCATGTTAGCCTCATTTTACGTGCATTAAGAGGAAGAAGAATTGATGCAAGTACTAAGCATCACTACCCATTGCAAAAAAAAAAATTAATAAAAAAATCCACTACTCCATACAAGCAGTAGCCACATTTCAGTGAAAAAAAATAACACATTATATAACATTATCCACCTTGTTAGCGCACAACTTACAAATCAATTGACCAAGGCAAAGAACTTTACAAAAAGAAAGGTATATATATGGGAAAAGAAAGAACAAAAGGTTATCTTCAGTCTGAAAGACAGTACTGAACTCCATGAGATACTACACAACCTTGGTCGACAACTTTGCGGAGATAATCCAATTTCGCAAATGTGCTGTCCTCGTTGAAGTTCTTTGTGTAGCAAAGTGGCTTCCAAGCTTTGTGGCATCATATACTCTTCTTCCAAAAATTTACATCATATACACTAGCTGTCCCATTTTCCAGTATGCAAAGACTGTTTTTATGTTTTTTTCTGAACACAGATCAGGAACTATGTTTGGGTTCTAGGCCTTCTGGCTTTGGATTCTGGGAGCTACTGTTGTCAGGCAAGAAGAGATACCGGAATTTCGAGTTAAATGCGACAACAGTAAAACTGTGTGCTCCAAGAAGCCGCTGCTTCCGCTGTGAAGAAGAATCTCGGATGGCTGCAACTTGATCAGGTGTGAGGTGATGGCAGATCCAGTCCGCGAACAGAGAGTCTTCGACAGTCCCCTTGGCGTAGCTCTGCAGTAACTTTGGGATTAGTAGCTTCCCTCTAACACTTATACCAACAGACGCTTGTATATAGTCTCTCAAGGATTCCTGAAGCTCCTGTCGGACATATGCTGCAGAAAAAATCCTTACCTGTATCACAGCAGACCATCACCTCATCAATATGAATATACAAAAAGAGCATACTTTATGATTCTTAGAATCATGTTTGATATGAATATATGTATTTCAAAGAAATCATAAGGACAGCTCAATAAGGCTCAAATTGACTTGATACGCTTAAGACAATGTAGATGTTCAGATGTCCTAGACGGAATATGTCATAATGGCACATGAGCAAGGGTTTGATGAACCAAGCATGGCGTATCAGGCTTGGGGAATGCAAGAAAGGGGACTCGTAGCAGTAGTTTCTGCAAAAACTTGCCGAGTGCAATATGTGCTGAGGCAATATACACATGTTTCTGGGAAAAGTATGACAAGCTCATATACTTACAGCAGGTGAAGAGAACATTCCGCAACTGAGTCCAAACAACACAAGGGGCTCAGTTTCTTCAATTGAATACTTATTGTGCTCCTCGGTAATTTTGAACTTATTAAGAGCCAACATCAAAGACTATAAAAAGGTAGGGACAACAATAAGAGGCATTATAAGAAAATTAAAGGAAAAGAAATGGTTTAAGAAAAGAGTTATACAAGTTGGGGCCGGTGCACTGGAGTCCTCAACTTTAGAATCACAAACTCTATTTCAGCTGCACTGAAGGACTGGCCACCAACTGTGTAACAGGCCTGCATCACTAAAACACTTTAATCGACAGCCTCATTGAAGAAACATGACATATATTTTGTTCAACACAGAAGAGATACTGATCAAACCTTTTGCATTAGAGAAAAAAGCTTGATGTCATTCCGGGGAACTCCATATGCTAAATATGCCTGTAGGCACCAATACCAGAAATATTAGTGCACAACAGTCAGCATGCAAGTGATAGAGAGTGAAAGCAAAGCAAGGTTTTTAATGAAGAAAGCTGGAGAATTGAAAGAACTGAACTGAGAGGTCTTATTTCCACTTATACATGGGAATATTGAAGTAGATACATATGTACAAGGTGTTAGACTATGTGATGGTTATAAATAAAGTAATGATAAATAATTGACATTTGGATTGCTTTGTATTTTGCATTTGTGAAAGTTTTGGTTGATTGTGGTCATTTTACATTTGTGAAAGTTTTGGTCAATCGTGGTCGAAAGTTTCAAGTTCAAGTGGTTTCAATTTGCTCGGAGCGGCTTCTGTCTTCTCCGAGTCGTTTTGGTTACTCTGAATAGTTTCAGACCAGTCCGATCGGGTCTGAGTGGCATCGGACGGCGTTCGAGTAGTAATGGAGTATTGGACAGTATTCAAGTAGCTCTGGAGCATCGGACAGCTTTCGAGACGCATCGGAACATTGGACTGCACTCGGGTGGCATCAGATGATCGCACAGCTGAACGACCACGGCAAACTTCGACCACAGCGGCTTTCGATCACGTCAAACTTCGACCACGTTGGTTACGACCCAGAGTCGTTTACGATCACATTCGACTACGACCACGTTCTACTTCGACCACATCCAGCGTTGACCGCGGAATATCAACTACGGCAATTCGACCACGTTTGACTTCGACCACGACAGAATGACCACTGAAGGTAATCGTAGCTAAAGTACCTTTCATGGTCGTAACTACAGTACTTTCTCATGGTCGTACCTACGTACCTAGTCGGTCTCGATAGTCGTATATTTTATTGGTTGATAGTCGAAGGCTTTGCAGCGATGGTCGTAGACTTTGCGGACTGCTGTTATAGTCGTAGACTTCGTAGTCTTGTTTTCATAGTCGTAGACTTTGCAGTCTATTGTCGTTGTCTTCGGTAGTCGAAGGCTTTACGATCAGTTGCTAAAGGCTTCGCGGTCGATACTAGTGCTTTAATCCCTGTGATCTTCAAGTACCTCGAGTACTCGTGTTGGTTTAGTGGTTGACTGATCTAGTCGGAACGATTGTCGGTGATACTCAGTGCTCAGTGATCAATGGTGCGGTGATTGGTTGATGATCGGTAGTCATAGACTTAGCGCTCAGTACTCGATGGTTTGGTCAGTAGTGATGCGTGGTATTCCTGAGTGTTTGGAGTGGAGCAATAGTATTTTTTGAGTACTCATTGAGCTAGCGGTCGTAAAAAGTTACCTGGAGCTGATTTGCGGTAAGCGGTGTAATGTGTAGTCATAGACGACCTGATTGACGGTCGTGGATAGTTTTGTTCTTGTTTATGGATGGACAAGGGTGGTATGAGGTTGTGTGCTGATGACGGTCAAGTTGTGGAACTTGTGCTGGGTAACGTTTCTTTGGTCTTTACATGTGCAGGATGGCGTGGAGACGATCATGGTCGGTAATGAGGAGGACCGGGATTAGGATGGGAGATCTGAGGTCCAGACGGTTGAGGATGTCAAGCGAGATGGTTGGGCTAACGCTGGAGTACATCGATATCAAAGGTGGTGATGCGTGGAGAAGTTACGAGCGGTGCGGTTCTAGAGGCTTCTACACGGAAATTGATGATGCGAGATGGAGCTACGAAGGTGCGTTCCTGGAGGCTTCATCACGTGGTGAGATTGGAAATGTTATGGAAGGAGTCTGTAACGGGAAGGATTAGAGATTTGGTAAAACCCGTGTTAGGAAGGGTTTCGACTCCTTTAATTTGAGGAAGAGATAGGATTTTGTATTTGTGTTTGAGTCGAACACGATTTAGGGATCTAGCATATAAAAGCAGGGAGAGGCCAAGTATTTTGGCCGTAGCTTTGGAAGGCCTTTTGTGTTAAAGTTTTTAGGGGTGCTTGTAAGAGCACTTTGTGAATCCACGGAATTCAACAATAAAGAACATCTTGAAATAATCTGGTTCGTGATTTATGGTGATTGTTGTTTGGACGACATGTACGACTACGAGCAAAGCTGAGCATCAAGTGTTCGTTCGAGCGATTAGATTCTTTATCGACTACGTAGAGATTTCAAGAAGCGGAGGCAATAATTCACCCCCATGTGATTGTGTCATACAATCCTACACAAGAAAATGTAGAAATTCTTTTTGAAGTACAATTCATGTATGCAAAACCAGCCTCTTAAGTAGCAAGTTGTACTTACATGCATTATCAAAGCATTGTACAAATTAATCCAAAAGGCTAGCCGCTCATCAGAGTTCATGCAATTAGGGTTAACCTTCGATAGCTGCTCCACAAGAAATCTGTCAAACATTGAGAAAAATACATGCTTTAACACATATATTGTAAATATTGAGAACTAAAACATGCTCTAGAATGAGGAACATCATCATCCACAGAAATAACACCAACTAGGAAAATGTTGTGGAGAGAATGTTTCTTCTGAGATGTTAAGAATTCTTTTATTCGTAAAATATATTAACTTTCACTAGCACTTCAGCAAAACCTGGGGGTTGTAAATGGAAGATAAATCAAAGATATGCAAAACTGGAGATGGAAAAGTGTGTTTGCTAACACATTCAGATATAGGCAAATTGCATGCTGCCAGGAATTCCTTGTGGGGCTAAAAATGACAAAATAGCAGCCAGATTCAAAAAAAAATTTAAACTTAGTTCGTTTCCTGCAAACCAAAGATTACATGGAGCATCCTATTCTTCTCACACTTGTTCAATTGTTTGTAAATTCACCTAGGGCATCAATGGTTAATGAAAATAGAAATGTAGATTGTATGCTAACAGTCCACCGCTTCATACATCAGTAGTAATGTTTGTAAACATGCAATATATCCACATTAGGGCTGAGCTTTAGCCCGAGGTTGCAGCAGCAAACCTGAACTTTTTTAGAGCTTCGGACGCATATTCAAGTTGGTCCTTTCCAACAGACATCCACGATACTTCAGCTGCTGAACGATAGTTTCCAATATCTCTTCGGGTTTCCTTTCCATTAACTTTATATGGATCAAAGTTTCTGACTGCATTCATCGACTCATCGTTGAGGTTTGAGTCAACTGAAGGACTCCGTAGCATTGAGGGTATTATGGATGAATCTGAGAAAGATGCCAGTGTAGAGCCAGATAGACGCTCCACTGAGGAGGATGAACAATCAGAAGATGTCTTTGGTGATATCTTGGAGGATTCAGATAAACGGAGAAAAATGTTTCTCATGCAGCGCACCATCTCCTCTGAGAGCTGATTTGGATTGTTCCAAAGATTCCCTCCTTTCATGCTTGTTATCTTTAGAATGGACTGTTCAAATGATAAAGCATCAACCTTCTCATCTTCCTTGCCTTCTTTTTCCAAAGAGCACAATTCTTCCATCTGCAGAAAGATAAATTAATCTTTGATACACTACTATGTCTAACAAACTCAGTTACTTGTTAAAACTATACGAATAGGCATGAAAAGGACCTCTTCATCACGGTGCTTTTCCAGCAGTCTATTCAAAGAAGTATCTCGGTGTTTTTCCAGCAGCCTATCTAAAGAAACTATCTGTCTATCTTCAGACTCTTCTCCAACATCCTGCCCGTATTCCAGTTCAGGGAATAAATCTTGTTGTGTTGACCTCATTGACTCAGATCCTCCTAACTTCAAATCTCTCAATGATGATATGTGCTAAGAAAGATAATCAAGAAACCGTCAACAACTCCCGTATCAGAAAGAAGGCCCTCTGAGATACTTACTCAGAGAAAACTTACTTCTTCCCATGTACACATGCAAGTTGACAATGACTGATCATCTGGGGATGTAGATGGCAGACATCTTGGATTATTTTCAGCAAGTAGCCTTTCATTCCTTTCATGACAAAGCTGGTAATATAAGTCATTTAACTCCTTTTCGAGCTTCGAAACTGTACTCTCCAAGGAGGCAATGTTAATTAGTAGCTCCTGTGCCTAGAGAATGAAATGTTAAAACAAGGTTAGTGAGTGCATTGAGTGGCTAGGAAATGACAATGCAATGCATAAACACAAGAGAACAAGACCACTAGTAGCTCCTGCACCTTGTATGGAAGCTTCATAGAAGACTTCAATATAGGCGCAGTGTTTTGTGTCACAGCATCTGCCAACGCCACATGCAGATCAATCTCTTCTTCGAGTTGCCTCTGCAATTTCTTGACCTGCACAATTTTGACAGTATAAGAACGCCGCATCCAGGCACCAACATTAGACTGTGAAAAAAGGACAGAGCTCAGGAGAATCACTCACTTCCTGCTCGAGCTCCGACCTGTACTGCCGCATCCTGCTCCCGTGGTTCTCTTCTCTCCTCGCACTGCCATTATCCTTACCATCCTGCAAAGAACAATGAAAACGATCATGCGACATTAATTCAATCGAAAAAACAACAATCCAGGAAGCAAGAAGCAACAAGATTGTCGGTTGACCATACAGTATGCTGTAATTAATGCAAAGCAGAGACAAACGGGGTAGGGGACAGTTTATCCGGGGCCCCCGTGGAAATTTGCAGGCAAGCAAACAGCTCGGCCGAAGCCGACAGCGCCCTGCGCACTACGGCACCCGCAAAAAGACACCACCCTTGCGGCATTTGCTGTTAAAATTTCGCTTTTGTCTACCAAGAATTTAGCTTTTGCCGACAGTGTTGTCCCAAATCCAAACAAAATTTGTGCTTTTTTTTTCCAAGGCGTAAACGATGGGTAACCAAGTCAACCGAGAGCTAACCCCGGAGCAACTGGCCGCCGGCGCCGACGCGTCGCCGCCCCCCGCCGACAGATGCGCCGAGCGCTGCAGCGCGCGCCCCGAGCAGGCCGATCTCCGGCCGGCGGCGCCGCCGCCCACCTTCTGGATCAGGCCGCCTCTGAAACACACAGGAAGGTATCATTCTCGGAATTCAGAAAGATTCAGGAAGAGCAAGAAGCACACCAATCACAATGGTAGAAAGGATTCGAGAACAGCAACCAGAAAGAAAAAGAAACGCGCGAATGCCAGGAAAGATTCAAGAACAGCAACCAAAACACCTCCTCAAGAGGTAGGTCAATTCCACTCACACTGGGGCGGGAGCGGAGGCGGAGGAGGCCATGTCGGCAGCGGACGGGAGGGCGTCCTCGGCGCCCGCGCACGGCATGGAGCTCTTCGCCGTCGCGGAAACTATGGCCTTGACAAACTCGGAGGCGAATACGAATTAATGCCCACGGGGAGACGATGATTTGCCGGTCCTAGGTCAAAAGTTGGCGCTGAATTGATGGCTCACGGAGGTGGGAGGGGAGACGTGGGGGTGGTGACGCCGCATCGCCATTGCGTCGGCATTGCATCGACGTGGGGAGCGTTGAAACGACGGAAACGACAAGGCCGCTGGGAGATGATTTGCTGGCCTTTATGGCGTGCGTGCGTGCGTAGCTGCAGCGAGGAGAGGGAGGTTGGAGCTGGGAGGGGAAGGAGTGGGGGGCGAGTACGAGTCTGGCATTAACTGAGCTGACGACTGTGGATGCTGCTGTGACGACGGCCGTTCTCGATGGCGATGAATGCTCTCCTCTCTTTTTCTCCAGAGAACAAAGTGTTTTTCTTAACGTCTATGGTGTTTTTTACTTGCTTGTCAAATGTTTGCAGAGGAATCCATGGAGATCGTTCTTCGAGGGGGGGAAAAGAAGGTGGTCAAACATGAAAGCCGACAGACCCGCATGATTTGAAGAAGAAAAAAATGCGTTCCAAACACCATACGGGCTAAAATCTCGGTATTGGCTGTCAAATGCAAGATGGTGACATTGATTTCATAATCTGTTTCCAGACCTGCTTTTTGCCGTAAAAATACGTATTGCATATGGAGTTCCGAAAGTGCTTATAAAAAATTTGCATCAATATTGCACAATTTATCTATATCTACCGAATTTGCCGTATAGAGATGCCCAATATCCAAGTCGTCGCAAAAAAATTTGTTAGAGTTTATAATCTTGTTTTCAGAAGTTGTAGTCGTGTGCGAGTATGTCTCTATCGGAGTCAGAGGTCGTGGTCACGTACGAATACGACATTGTCGTAGCTGAGTTAGAGTCATAGTCGTAATCGAGTACGACTTTGTATCCGAGTCGTAGTCGAGTCCGCTTCGTGGTCAAAGAGCAGGATATAAAAGGGCAGGCCATTGTATTAGAGTAGGAGGGTGGAGAGCACCAAGTCGACGAGATGTAGTTGCAGAGGGGTGCCGGGAAGAGGGCGACCGGTGTGGTCGCAAGAGCACCAAGTAGAGGCGATATAGTCGAGGAGGTGCAAGAGCACCAGGTCAAAGGCGATATAGTCGCATGGAGACCAGCGTGGTCGTGGGCAATGCGAATCTTGAGAGACGACCAGCGTGGTCAAAGCGCCGATGTGGTCGTGGCGACCGGCGTGGTAGGCGTGACAACCGTGTGATCAGCATGCGATCGCGCACCGATGGTCGTGGCGATGGTGTGGGCGTGGACTCGTGGGCAATCAACGTGATCGCAGAGGACCACGACCACGACGTGGTCGTAAAGAGTTACAACGCAGAACGATGACGAAACGAAGAGAACGAACGGTCGTAAGGAGTCGACCAGCGAGCATGGTCTTAAGGTGGTCATAAGACTACCACGATGGTGGTCGACTATTGTTGAAGGAAGTCGTAAGGAGTTACGACCACGGTCTCGCAGAAGAACGAGCGGTCGCGCATGGTGAAGGCGTCGTATGGTGATCGACTATTGTTGAAGGAAGTGCAGCGAGAAGCGGTGAACGTGGTCGTAAGTTTACAACCATGTGGTCGAAGCAGCGAGGAGTGATCAGAGGGGGTCACAGTGTGGTCATAACGACTGTCAGCGTAGATCCAACTGAGTGGTCGTAACGACACATGAGGCAGTCGTAGCTACTACAAAGTGGTCGTACGGCTACAGGAGGTGATCGTAGTAGCCAAAACGTGGTCGTAAGGTCCTGGGAGCAGTCGTGAAGGTTGTAGCAAAAGTCTATCTATAGAAAATTCAATATTTTTTTATTGAAAAATTAGTTAAATTCTAGATCATCATATGGAGATCCAACTTTGAGCCCTCAAATACTATATAAATCTAACTCTAACATAACTCCTCTGCCTCCCTCTCCCCTCCCCAACTACCGCCGACACCGCCGCCGCCACCCCCACCCCTCTGTGTGCCGGTGAGGACCACTAGCGACCACATCCCATCGCTGCTTTCGCTTACACATGCTCGTCGATGCTGAAGACGACGCCAGCGTCGCCCGCCTCCTCCTCCTCTGTCATTCCTCCCCCACGGCCACACACCTCCCTCCCTGGCTTCAGAGACGATGGCACCGCTGGATTCACCACCAACAGACACTTCTCTAGCTTCCTAATCACTCATCTGATCTCACCTCCCCTGTCGGTAGCCACTGCCCACCGTCCCCTCCTCACCCGCGTTCGTCGCCACCCCTCACCGCCAACTTACCCCTTCTTCCTGGTCTCCAGCTGCTCACCGCCGCCTGATCCACCCTCCTCACCGCCCATCATCAGATATGTTGTCTCCACTCTCCACCGACCTTGGCCTACCCTTCTTCATAGTCTCCAACGGCTCAGCGCCGCCTGATCCACCACGCCCACCACCACCTGTCACCGGATATGTTGTCTCCACACCCCCGACACCCACCACCGCCCTCCTCCTCACCCACGTCCGGGCGGCGCCACTACCGCCTCGACACACCGCCGCTGTTATCGCCTACCACCGGTCCTTCGCCATCCTGGCATCCCTCTAAGCCTAGTGACCAATGGTGAACCCCAACGCTAACCAGTCAACCCAAATCCTAACTCAGTGCCTCCATTAAAAAGACACCAGCGACGACAACGGTTGAAGAACAAGAGAATGGGGATACTCGCCGAATCTTCGATGGAGATAGAGATTGGCGGAAGCATGAATCTTGGCGCATATTAAATGATACGAAATTCGACTAATTTCTCCCAAAAATAGTCAAACTTGTATAGCACTTTCGAAAAAAAATCAAGATCCAAGAAGATAAGTAGATAGTAACAAAACTACTGCTAGTATTTTGACTGTAGGAAACAGACGAAGCTTCAAGAGATGGATAGCCTTCCGTTGCCCACACACCACCTTAACCAGCCGCTCATCTAATTCCTAGCTCGCCCCTCACCCTAGCACTCTACAGCCCCAAAACCCCTTGCCTCAAGCTCTCTCCTCTCCTCTCCTCCCTCTTGTGGAATCGGGAAGGCTCTCATCTGCAACTGCATGTGCAAGTTAACCTCATTCCCCTCCTCTGTTGCAATTTGGCTTCTTCCTTGCCCCTCTCCTTCTGCGCTCTATGTGCAATTCGGTTCTGAACTACTCCATGCTGTATAATTTTCTTGTCCAGATCGCCACTACGGACTAGTTCTACCTGCACTACTACACATGATGCCTCCTCTTACCACAATGTCTGCGCCAAGTTCGCTTCTTCTACTGCCCAATGCGTGCCAAGGGATTAGGAGAAATGGACGAGGTTGGGGCTGCTCATCCATTGCCTTGTAAATTAACTCTTATCCAAGAATTGCTGCCAGTTTATTTGTTTTAAAAAATGTTTTTTTCAAGTAAGAAAGGGAGAAAGGATTGTTACCGTTCACCAACTATTGCTTTGTTTCTTGGCAATTCTGGTCTCCTCGATTTTGTTAATTTCATGTTTTGAAACTCCTAATGCGAGCTCTTAGTATTCACTACTTATTACTGAAAGGTAGAGCATGGCTTTAGTTAGATTACCGCAATGGTGAATTCTCGACGCGTGCCTGACTTCATACTTGTATACGCCTTGAGTTAAACAACAGGAATTGTGTGTTTGTGTACCTGCTGCCCACATTCAGAATAAAGAGAGATCATGTCGACATAGCAAAGGAAGTAATTTTAGTTTGAGTTTAGTTTCTTGCACTGCAGCACTGACCACCTTGCCGAATCATTTCTAGTTGCATTTTCGTAGTACCTTACATCTAGGTTTTGGCAAGGACAAAAATTGAAAATTTAGTGTCGAGGGAATGTGCGCTTGGATGCCGATATAAATTTCGTGCACCGATGATTTCACTCAAAAGCCTACTCTGCTAAGAAAGATTATCATTTCTGACTGCAATTTAATGATAGGAAATGATGCTTACTGCTTAGAATAGTATGGCTTTTGTTTACCAAAGTTCATGCAGAGCTTATATTATTCAATGTAGGACAAAGTCGGGAAGCACCATCTATCTCGGGTTTGCAATCTCGAAGGACTAAACTCAGCTCCAGTATTTCTGCCAAGCAATGTCATGCGTAGCTTCCACGGTAAGACGCGCCTATTTGTTTGTTCTTGTGGTCAAGCGGAAAATTTCTTGGTATAGCTATGGCATTCTTGCTCGTCTTTTTTCTTGCTATTGTAATTTACCTGGTCAAATGCTGCACAGATTAAATTTAATTTGTAGGAGTTCCCAGAAATAGTTTATCTGTTCTCAGGAATCCAATAGGTTGACAAAGTTCAAGATTAGTGCAACTGCAAGGCACAATTTTTTATCTTACAATAGTGCAGCAGGAAAAATTCTTGAAGCAGATATGTCAGTGATCACCAGAAATTTGAAAATCTTTAATGTATGCATCAAAACATAACAAATATCTCACATAAAATTGTGTAGCTGGAAGAATAGTTGGCCTTGCTAACAGAAGGAAGAAGTATATCCTTGTTATGGTACTGTACTACTGTGGTCCATTTTCATGTAACACATATTATTCATGTTGCAGCAATCACCCCTGGGAACTAGGGCATTGGAACTATTTAACTCCCATGGTTTTCAGATATTAGCTTGAGAAAAAGAATGTGAAGTGAAATTTGAAGGGCTTGTTAGTTTGAAAGTTCAGGGTATGGCTTTGACCTAACTTAAATTCCAAGGATAGAAAACGTGGCTTATTTATTTCTAAACAAATATGCTTCTTATCTCTATGCAAAACTGAATCCTTACAATCATCGGATTAGTATATGTGGCACATGGACCTCTCTTTGAAGCAGAACGTAACAGAAAATAGAACCATGTGTATTTTAAAAGTTGGCCCACTAGGAACGTGGTAATTTGCAGGATCTCTACGAGAGTTGCATTGTTTCCTACAAAATTAATACGAAAGTACTTCGTTCCAATTTCCAAACATGTATGTGTATCTTAAGCTAAAATCACAAGTGACTAAACAATCCACTCTTGTTATGTAGTATTATAACGACGTTTGAAGCAGAACGTAACAAACACCAAAACTCGGTATATTTTTGAAGTTGCCATGCTTGGAACATGGTAATTTGCAGGATCTCTGCGAGAATTGCATTGTTGGCTACAAAGGTAATATGAAATTTGAAACAACCAAAAATTTTGCCAAAATTTGAATTTTAGCTCAATTCCCAAATCCAATTGCAAAATCCTAATCTTGACACTATTCTGCACTAATCTCAAAGCACCTTAACCCTTAAACCCTGTCATAACGGCGTGAACGGGAGTTACACCGCACTTGTGCACCCACGGATTTTTGCCGCCGCCGATATTTCTCCCGTCGCCTCGATCTTTCGTCGCCGCCTCTCGCGCCTTCCAGCGCCACACCTCTGCCACCAGTGCAACTCCGTGCCGTCACCCCTACCGCGCCAGGGCACTCAAGTGCCCTCTCATGGCCGACGCCTCCAAGCGCCTCAAGCGCCTCCTCGCCACCCTTGACCGGCGCCTCTCACGGTCGACCATGCGGTCTCGATAGCTCTCTTGACCGCCGCTCCTTCGCCCGGCCACCGCCATCTTGAGCTCCAAGCCGAGACGCCGAAAAGATCTCCCACGCCCCGCGCCAACCGCCTTACCCCGCCTATTTAAACGTCCTCGGCCTCCATTGTAATCCACCGACCTCCCGCACCTCACCGAACGCCCCAGAGCCCCATCGCCGCCCATCGCGGTGTACCGAAAATTCCCAATTTGGAGCCCTAATGCAATGTCCTATCCCCGCCTCTACTCCCACCCCGCGCCTCTAGCACCCCATGACCATAGAAACACCCCTCAACCTCCACCTTGAGTTCCCAAGCACCCTTCTTCTCTAGCACCGTTCATCCCCTCCCTGCCAGAACCGGCCACCGTGGCCAGCCCAACCCGAGCCACCCGAGCTTCGGCCAATCTTCCCCCTAGCTCACCCAAACCCTAGTGATGCTCAGAGACCAGCCCAATTGCCAAGGGAAGCCTCCACTCACCCACAATTTCAAAAGTGCCGTAAGAAAGGAGGGGCTCGCCGCCGGCGAACGCCGCCTCCGCTGGCCGCCCAACCACCTGGAACGGACCCCTCTCACTCCCAGGAACCCGTAGGTGACCTTGGTTTACGTCGCAAGTCACGAGCTCGCCGCCACAACGCCGCCCTTTCCTCGCTCCTCTGCGCGAACGCGAGGAGAAGAAGAACAGATGCCGCAGGCACTGCTCACCCAACCGGCCGCCCGACGTGGCTGGCGGGCCGAGCCGCCGGCCGCGTTGCCCGCACCGCCGCGCCAGCGCGCCGCCGCGCCGCCGCGCGCGCGCGTCCGACCGAGCGCCTGCCGCGACTTCGGCCAAACCCCTCGGCGCGCCGTGCACGCCGGACTCAAGCCCGAGTAACGCGGTTCGACCGAGTCACCGACCGAGCCCGAGGAACGATCTGAGCCCGATGAAAAGATTTGACCCAAACCCAAAAATACATATTTATACTCCGGATTCGTTTGAGCCCGCCAACCCAAATCCAAGGCCTATTTCCCATATAGCCCTCCTATAACCCAATATCTTCATTTTATTGGAGTCTTTCGGATTTTCTTTATTCTTTTATTTTCTTTATTCATCACTCAACCCTTGAGCATGAACTAATTCTTTTGTTTGCTTTGCGTTAGCCTCCAAGTCGACATTCAGCAGAGCCGGAAGGAGAAGTCCAGGCCCAAGTCCAACCCACAGAAGAATTCGAGTTAGTTGAAATCACCGAGTCGCAAGGCAAGTCGCATATATTTTTGAACATATTGATCCTACATTTCCTGTATTATTTATTTATATGTACTTTCATTATGCTACTTTCAGTCTGTTATTTTATGTATAAATGTTTAGAATGACATGATATTAGCTATGTCCTACCACCCGAAAAGCCCAGTTTAGCTTGATGGCCACATTCACCTTGACAAACTTAGTCACCTAAAATATAAACTATAAACTATCATCGTAGTTAGGGACATCACATCCATTTACTATTAAGGCTTATTTTGTTGGTCTAGAATTTGGGAAAGTTGGATCTAGGATAAGTAAGGATTGCAGGGATGGATCCGAAAACCTTATCCTAGGGTGGAGGCTGGTTGTGGATCGGTGGCAGTACAATGTGTACTGAATATAGGTTTGTGAGTGGATGATGCCTCAGTTAAAATGTAAGGACTAGACCCTTATCTTTGAGTAACGGACATAATAATCGCCCAACCACAAGCGTTGACTTGGTCAAACTTGACTTATTCAAACCTGGCTTAGTAGCTGCTCAACTTCAATTGAACCTCTGCAACTGGAAAGGGGTGTCGAGGGTGAGTCTGTATGGGAGGTGGTTAACCATACAATCAGAGGGTCGCGATGAGTCGGACGAGATCCGTGGGGTCATCCGAGCTCATTGGGATTAACACCTCTTCGGCGAGTCTATACAAAGAATTGAGCAGATGAACATTCTTGTTGTCTTAATTCTTTAGCGGAGTTAAGGGATCTTGTGGGTAAAGCAGGCGACTTTGCAAAGTCATGACAAATGGTATTCGAATACGCCGTGCTTCCGTAAATGAAGTCGTGTTTAGTGGGTGAATCCAATAACAAGGCATAAGTAGATTTGGAAAGGTTATGGTAATGTTGGTAGTTTGATAATTGAACCTTGAAAACCCCAAGTTTATAAGAAGTTATGATTTTATGTTCAAAATCATTTACAACTAAAAGTGCATCCACATAAAATAATAGACTTGATTCCCTTCACTTGATACACCATGCATGTAGATATTGCTAAGCTCCATGTGACTTCTTGAGTACGGAAGTTGTACTCATACTTGCTAAAAACATAAACGAAACACTAATATCGAAGAGGCTGGAGGAGACGAGGAGGTGATCTTATACGAAGTTGATGACGCTTGGAATTAGGATCGTTCTTCGCTCGAGTTTGCCTGTGGTTCTTTTGTAATGTAATTAAGGGCAGTTGACCCTACTGTGCTACTTGGCTTTCGCCTTTATATTGGAATAAAGTTCGCTTTTGCTCTTAAACTTGTGATGACAATGTTATACACTCGTTGGATATACTCGCAGTTGAACAGTCCTGGGCAACCGCGAGGGTTTCATAATACTCCCGGAAACGGGGGTGTTACAAAATTACTTTGTTCCAAATATGTATGTGTGCCTTAAGCTAAAATGAGAATTAGTTAAACGGGTTACTCACGTTATATAGATAATAATAACATTTTAGGCGGAATGTAACTTAAACCAAAATTAGGTGTATTTTAAAGTTGGCCAGCTTGGAACAATGTAATTTGCAGGATCTCTATGAGAACTATATTGTTCCTTGCAAAATTAATACGAATTTACCTCATTCCAAACACTTATGTATATCATAAGCTAAGAGGATGTAATAGCTCAAAAAATTCCAAAATTTCATTAACAAATTTACAAAAATTCTTGAATTGTTTGTCGCTTTTCCTGAGTTCCTTGTGATTTTTGTGTGCCAAAAACTACTCTCTTTCCTTGAAATCCTTGAAGAGTCATCTAATTTCCCTAAATTATCTCTCTCTAGCCATTTCCAACCCAATCCACGGGCTCTTTCCTTTTCTTTCTTTCTTCCTCTTTTTTCTTTTGGGCCGCAGCTCATTTTCTTTTCCCCCATTCTCTTTCTTTTCCTTCAGCCGGCCCATCTTCTCCTAGCCTAGCACCGTGCCAGCCACATGCCTTGGCCAACTCCCACATCGCTCTGGCCTCTCTCAAACCCGCTCATTAGCTCACCCAGTCAAACACTAACACCAAAGTTTCACCTCCTCTGCCACCTTGTCGGCCATGCACTGTCACCGTTGCATTCGCGCTCCTACGTTAGGGTCACCTTAACTCCATGCGATGACTTCCACACCATCACACCCCGCCTTGCCTGTGAGATGTGCGCTCATCCACACTTACTCCTACATGCCGTCTCTACTGTTTGGCTTGCCCTGTGCACCATCGCCTTTGAGCGGATATAAGGCCAGCAACAGCTAGCTTCTTCTTCTTATCAGCAATCACTCAGAGCCCCCATCGTTGTCGCTAACGTCGGCATCATCTCCAAAATTGGCGAGAGTACCACCCTCTTTCTTTGTCCGTCTTGGGTAAATTGCCTAAATTCATCCCCACCTTTGAACTTTCATTAAAATTAATCTTCTCATTATCCTTCCCACTTCATCATGACTCTCTGTGTCTCTTTGTGCAACCGCATCATCACTGGAGTCGTTGTCGCTATTTGTTGGGCTGTCAACCTTGTCACTGCCTCCATCGATCTATCGCTCTTGTCATCCCCTTCCCTCACCATCCGCGTCACGAGGAGCGCCTCAACACACCATTGCTAAATCTTACCTCTGTCGATCACTACATCCGTTGTGCAGGGCCACCACCGACCTTCGCCTCACTACCATGGTCGCCACCGTTGCCAGCTTTCCCTGTTGCACCCTAGGCCAAGCTATCCTCACTAGAGGACTACCCATACCCACAGTGTGCTCATGCACTCAACATTTGCACCAGAGACCGTCTGAGCTCACCGCCGATGAGTTTTTCCTTTCCACAGCCGTAGCCTTTATTTTGCCTTCTCCAACCACTACGGTCCTCGTCGTCCTCCCAAACCACCCAAAATGGGATCGATATGCCCGGGAATACTCTACGCGCACATCATCATCGTTCTACCACCATGTCACCATCATCGTCCTTTTCTCCCTCTCTGTTTTCGTCTACTCAACAGGGAAGAAGAATAGTACTGGTCGACACCATGCTCTCGCAATTCAACCAGGCCAGCTATCGCGCCTGATCAAGCCGTTCATAATACTATGCTCTTGTGGTTGAGTTGGACCACCTATCTTGGCCTAGTACGAGGTCCGTTGCTGAGAGGGACCTTTTTGTATTGGATAGTACTAATGTTTGTGAATATGTGATGAATCTTGTTATTCCATCTTTAATCAAGTTGTGGATATTATGTGGGTAAAACTGGACATTTTCTAAAGAGGTTAAACCAAATTGTTCGAATATGCCATACTTCCGGTTAATAGAGCTGTGTTGAAAGGTGTGATTCTTAAATCAAATCATAAGGAACATTAGTAATTAAATTTGTTGTATCTTGAAAGTGAGATAACATGTTGATATACAATCCTTTTAAAAAAACTTCTTTATAAACTTTATTTGATTTAAGTTAAATATTTATAAATAAAATTGTATGGGTACTAGTGATGATAGGCCATAAACAAACCCTCCTTGATATATATTTTCCTTGCAATCCTTAATTGCATTATAAGACTTTACCACTATGGCTTGCTGAGTATGAATGTATTCATTCTTGCATATTATGGTTCAGACAATGAACAACATGGAGAGGATATACAGCAGATGATGAGTATTACGATAGTGAAGATCATACATTTTAGGTCAAGTTTGCACTTAAGCGTTGCCTATAGTATTATTGCTTTTGTTGTCTTTTGTCTGTAATATAAGTGTTGCTTTTTAAGTCTTAAAACTTTGTAATTAACTACTATGTTGTATTTTATATAAGAACTCTGTTATGGTATTATAATAGTAAATAATTTGTTTATCAATCTGTGTACAACTAAAATTCTAGATAGTTAGGTGAATATAGACGTTCTTAGTAAATGGGGGGTCACCACATATGAAAGTAATTAAACGGCTTATATAGCATAATAATGGCATTCGAAGCAGAACGTTAAGTTGGCCAGCTTGGAATGTAGTAGGATCTCTACGAGCACTGTATCGTTCCAAAGATGCATGAATTTCGTACGCTAAAATGACAAGTAATTAAATGAATTATGTAGCGTAATAGTGGCATTCGAAGCAGTGTAATAGAGACCAAAACTGGTGTGTTTTAAAGTTGACCAGCTTGAATCGTAGCAATCTGCAGGATCTCTACAAAACTGTATTGTTTTTGGCAAAACTAATATGAAATTACTTGTTCGAAACATGTCTATACGGTGCCTCTCGTTTGGCTGAAATAAATTGGTTTATGACTAAAATTATTCTGTAGTTAACTAAAATTACACTATAACTGATAGTTGCTTGTTTAACATAACTAAAATTTTTTAAAAAAATTTAAAAATAGAAAAATATGTTAGCCTATCATAGACAATACAAACGAATACGGGAAAAAAGAACCGGTAAAAAATCTCAAAAAAAATCTAAAAAGTCGAAAAAACAAAATTTAGAAATAATAAAAAACTAAAAATCAGGCTCTGCTCATTTCAGTTTTAACTTTTAGCTTGTGACTTATTTTTTACTATTTATAAATTTTGTCTTTTTCAGACTTTTTGGTTTTTTTGAGTTTTTTTATTGCTTTTTTTCTTATATTCGTTTGCATTGTTTTTCTATTTTTAAACCACTATCAACTACAGTGTAATTTTGGTCAGCTATAGTAAAATTTTAACTATAAGTTACTTTTTTCAGCACTTAAGTCGAATTGGGCGGGGCGTATATCTTAAGCTAAAACGACAATTAATTGGACGGATATTAAGCGCAGAAAAGCCAGAAAAGCGAGAAGACAGGTGGATCCACCCGCCAGCCTCCCCCAACAAAAGCTGGCTCCACGGCATCAATGCCCCCGTTCAAGCCAGTCTCACTCTCGTCTCCCAACGGCGAGGGCGAAGCAATCCCCATCACCAAATTTACAGACCACACCTCCCACCGCCAGGCGGGTCCCATCCGCCGCGCCCCACCGGCCGGCGACACGGGCGCATCCGCCTCGGCCGCCGCAAGGCTCGGGCGGTAACCTCACCCCTCAGCTGCGCACCGCACCCCTCCCCTCCCACCTGTGTCCGAGCCCGGAGGGAGCGCCCGCCGCCTCGGCTGACCTCCCCGGTTTCCCCACACACCCCACTACCACTCCTCGCCGCCTCCTCTCCGAGAAGCATCGCCTTCTCGGCTTCTCCGAACTCCACTGAGCCCCTCCTCCTCCGTCTCCGAGATAGGGTTTTAGCGGCGCCGACGGGGAGGGGGCAGCGTTGGAGGAGGGCGGCGCCGGCGAGGGCGACGCGTTTGGTAAGCGCGGGTTCTGACCTGGGGTTTCGATCCCGTTTCCGCCAATGTGGGCTGGGTCCGGCGATCGGGGATTGGGTGGGTGGTGGCTCGTCGCGGTTTGCCCCTGGAAACGGAGGGGTTTTGGGGCGGGTTGTTTGGTCGCCTCGGGTTTTCCGTTGTTGATGTGGCTCGCGTATCTGCATCTGGGGCTTGCATGGAGTGTGGTTTGTTATCTTTGATGGTTTTTTGGTAGGAAAAAATGGTTTTTTTTATGGTCAGTGTAGGACAAGAGGGAATCAGAATGGTCCTGGGAGGATTGTTCAGTTGTTTTTGGGTGCTTTGGTTTGAGTCTGGCGCTTTTTGATGATTTTTTGTAAGGAAGAATGGGGTTTTCTGGTATCAGCGTAGGGCTACAGGGATTCCGAATGGTCCTGGGTGGGTTGATCAGTTCGTGTTTGGGAAATTAGATTTTGATATATGCCACTCTCCGATGCACGGGACTCCACGCGAGTCTCGGCGATCTTGTTGCTCCACGGCTGTTGTTGTCACAGTAGGTACCGCAAGCATGGGATTGCACTCGGTGGGAGCTGAGTACGGACGTGTGGTCGCTGCCGAGGCGGAATGTGAAGTAGAAGTAGATGCATACGTGCCCCACCAGCTCCGGTGAGAGCTTGTGCACGTGCCGCTCGCTCATGGCCTCCTTCTTGGGCTTCTTGATCCCGGGGTACTCGAGGAAGCAACCAGCCATCCTGATACAGTGCTACTTTTCTTGATGACTACTTGTCTTCGCTGATAAGAATTTGCAAACACCGCAACTTCATTACTCTTATTTCTAGCTAGTGGGATTGTGTGTATGTGTGGCAGTGCACACGAGCTAGCTGGGGTACTAGTGTGCTAATAGAGCATGATCTAGCATGACATCCTCGGATGGCACTGTTGGAGATATAATGGCGGAGAGGGCGGCCACAGCAGCCGACGACGTGTGGGAGCATGGTTAGGGTCAGCTTGCTGCAGGGGCAGTTCTCACTGTGGATAGAGCCGATGGACGGGATGTCGAGCGTGCTGTCACTGGCTCAACGCTGGGCACAAATGGGACATCGTGGCGGGAGGCCAGAGCTCATCAACCAGCTCTGATGAGATGAGGTAGTCGGTGAGCTTGAGAGCAGGGACAGAAGGAAACACAGCTTCAGGCCTTCAGCAGAAGGAGCAAACCTAATTAATTTAGCAGCTCTGCTTAATTAACTTGCTCGGAGGAAGAGGCACTCCCGAAGGGAATATTAATTAGTGCACCTCAAGGAAAACTAAAAAATCCAAGAAAATGAGGAAAATGAAAAGAAAAAGAAAAAGAAAAAGAAAGAGGCCAAAATAGAAGCAAAATTGATTTGGAGTGGCATGTTGAAATATGCCAACATTTACAATGGCTTTGGCTTTTATACAAAATTTGGGAGTGTGGGCTTGCTGTCTGCGTCATTTTTGGTCTTGTTTAATTTGTGTCGTGTTTTGGTTTTGCTATTTCATGCTGTGTGATTTGAACCAACGGTTGGGTCTAGCTTGTTGCTGTTCTCGCTTCGTCTTTTTTCCTTATACTTTTCACAGTATCTGTGACACTGCTTTCTGCCTTCGACTGTTGCAGAGAGATGGAGGAGGACCAGTCGGCAATACTGGTCGCTGAAGGTGTTATCAAGAGCATCAAGCTTAGCCTATCCACCGAGGATGAGATTGTAAGTTCTCCTTCTCTGATGTTTTTACTAGTGATGCTGGTGCATAGAGATGCATGCAGAATTAAAAACATCATGGGTTTGATCTCTTAAGGATACTGCCTTCTGATGAGAGAGAGAGAGAGAGAGAGAGAGAGAGAGAGAGAGAGAGAGAGAGAGTAGCTTCATAGTTCCAAGGGGGCACAATTGAGAGAACTGCTCCTGATGCTGACACATGTCCATTGGGAAATCCTTCCTTTTCTCTTTCATTTATTTTTGACATCATCCAATGAGATTGACCTACGAAGCATAGTTTGAACTTTGCAATTGCAATAATTACTTTGGATTTGCAAGCTTAATTTTTGCAAGATGAATGTCGCCGCGAGAGCTCCTTCTGGGCTCTGTGATATGTATAATATTGAATTCCAAAATTATTTTCTTTTGCTTTTGGATGACTGATACGGGACATTATCACATATTAGCCAAGCTGTGAATGTACATTTTACTGACTGAAGTACTTAATGTTGCGTTCTGCTCCTCCATCTATATGGATTTAAACCTTTTATTTGTCTTTTGTTTTGTTTCACATAATTATGGCAGAGCTATATTCTGCACAATTCCCAATTCTTTATTCATTATATTTGTTATCTCCAAACAGGACTAACATGCACAATTTTCTGTTCTGCAGTGTACTTATTCTATAAATGACTGTCCTGTTACTCATCCTAGTCAGCTTGGAAATCCTTTCCTTGGGTTACCACTGGAAACAGGAAAATGCGAGTCCTGTGGTGCCTCGGAAAACGGCAAATGCGAAGGTTCTCACACAATGACTTTTCATTAGTTTTCTTCATGTCCCAAACATTGTGCACTGGCAAGTGACTATCCCTTTTTCTGTTGTTAACAATCAAATTTATCTGCTTATTTAGGGCATTTTGGGTACATTGAGCTGCCTGTACCTGTATATCACCCTTTTCATGTTAGTGAACTTAGGCAACTACTGAGCTTGATATGTTTGAAGTGCCTTCGTATCAAGAAAGGAAAGGTACATATAGGCCAAAATAGCTTAATCTTACTTCGTTATTTTTCTATACAGGTTTCCCTGTTGTAATCTAAATCTAGATTTTTCACCTTGGCTTAGAATTTATGATATGATATCTGTTTATATCTCAGGTTAAACAAAGCAATGGAAAGGAAAATGTGTCAGCAACGTCATGTTACTATTGTCGGGTACTTGCCAACCCCAACATTTTTATATTCCTCTTCTGCCTTGAAGTAGATAGACTCAATACTTCACTGTTGGGACTGGTATAAGTAGCGCTATGGAAATATACACCTCAGCAGAATCAAGTATGTCAGTGTTTTAAGTTTAACACTTTAATCTCATTCCTATGTAGTCCAAGTAATATAGTTCAATTGGTGTTTAACTTAACCAAAAATCTGGTTGGAGAAAACATAGCCAACATTACTAATATAGTAGTGTTGACTTCAGTAATCTCATGTATACATATGCTTCCAGGTTCTTTCTTCTTGTTGTCAAATCCAATTTAAGAAATACGTAGGTGCATGGTGGGTTCTTTTGCAATAAAGTCATTGATTGGGAAGCAATTATCTTTAGACAGAGGAGGAATAACATAATAGTACTGGATTCAGTTTTATGTTTGGTCATTGACGTGTCGTCATTAAAGTTTACAGTATGCATAATCGAGTAGTACTGTCTGATAGAGCACTGTTGGAACTTGGAAGATATGGCGAACCACAGCATCAGCAGTTGCTGCTAGTCTGGTGCCAGCACTGACACTACAACATGTGTAGTCTGGATGAGGGAACTGATGTTTCTCATCATTTATTTCTTATAGGATCTCCCAGCACTATCTTTGAAGGAAATCAAGACAGCAGATGGTGCATTTCGTTTAGAGTTGAAAGCACCCCCTAGGAAACACATGAGAGAAGGCTCATGGAACTTCCTTGATAAATACGGATTTCACCACGGTGGAGCCTCCCACTGTAGGACATTGCTTCCAGAAGAGGTAATAATCTCATATAGTTCTTTTTTTCAAGATATTTTTGTAGCTTTTGTGAGCTCCAAGTATGCAACAACCTACTATTTCATTCCTGTATTATTTCCTAGGCTCTGAATATATTAAAGAAGATTCCGGCTGACACGAGGAAAAAGCTAGCTGCACGGGGATGCATTGCTCAGTCTGGATATGTTATGAAATACCTTCCAGTACCCCCTAATTGTCTCTATATTCCAGAATTCACAGATGGGCAGAGCATCATGTCCTACGTGAGTTTTCTTCCATGCACTTCCGGGTTGTTCATAATTTGACTGACTGGTTCAAGGCTGTATTGTGTCCTATACTCCTATTCTACTTGCTTCTCATTTCAGGACATCTCAATAGCTCTGTTGAAGAAGGTACTTCAAAAAATAGAGCAGATAAAAAAATCAAGAGCTGGTTCCCCAAACTTCGAATCACATGAAGTTGAATCAAGTGATCTACAACTCTCTATCGCCCAATACATGCATCTAAGGGGCACTACAAGGGTAAGTGACATGATTTTAAAACATAACTTAATTAATCATATTTACATGGTGCATGAACCATGAAGAGCACAGTCAGAAGACTTGTGGCTCAATTAGATAATAGCTGCAAACAAGTTCAAGCTCCAATGAACCAAGCTTGAGTCAAACTGTTCAAGCTTGTTTCTAAAATTTCACCAAGTTACGAATTAGGATTGATTACAATCAGCTGGGTTGAACTCAGCTTGGCACTTATGTGTATTTGACAAAAGATGATAGGAACATTAACAACAGGATAGTGTCCATCCTCCTCTGAGTGTTTTAAAAATTGAAAAATGTGGACTTTTCGTATCTTGCTTTTAGTAATATTTGACCACACTGATACCATTTTGAACCATTAGAATTAGACAAATCCCTGCACTTTTGTGGTGTTTTTTAGAGGGCTGATCAACCAACCATCCGTTAATGATGATTTGACAGTGCCACTTACATTTATGTTCTGATCAAATATATTTATGTCTAATTTAATCGTGTTTCCTATGATCCATGGCAGGGATCCAAATACCGGCGGTAACCGGCCGGTTACCGCCGGTAACCGGTCTTACCGGTGCCGACCGGGAGAAAAAAAACCGCCGGTTTTTTATTTAATTCAAATTTAAACTTTTGAATGTAAAAATTAGTTTCTCTAATGATATTTGCATTGTTTAACACCAATAAAATGTATTAAGAATATGCATATATTTCCCGTGCTTGACTTCATACTTTTTGCCGTAAATGTATTAGGAATTTTTAAATTTTGAATGGAAATGTTAGTTTCCCGAATGATATTTACATTGTTTAACACTAATATGATGTATTAGGAAGATCCATACATCTCCCGTGCTTAACTTCATACTTTTTGCCACAGTTCACTGCATAGAAATGTTTGTTCATAATAGCAATTATAGCCGTTTGTAGTTATTCGCAAATGAAAAACCATGGGCAGAATGCATTTTCCTATGGGCACTGATCGTAGTTCCATGTGGTATGTAATTTTGCTATGGCAGGTTGATTGTTTTTGGATAGCTTTGGTTTGAATACTAGAAAGAATTAACTTCAATTGATTGCCACCAAAACAAACATAAAAGCACAGAAATTCCACCGGTTTTTCCGGTTTTTCACCGGTTTTTCCGGTAACCGGACCGGTTACCGGTCGTTACCGGTCTCCTCCCGCCCGCCCAAAAAATTCAATTGATAAATTTTATCCGGTTTTTTCCCGGGATTTCCGGTTACCGGGCGGTAACCGGCCGGTTACCGGTACCGCCCGGCGGCCGGGATTTGCCCCGGTACCGGGTTTTTGAACCTTGATCCATGGTAATCTCTATCTCTTGTTTTGAAGGGTCCTCAAGACAATGCCAAGAGATTTGCAATTAGCACTGATTCATCTCAGTTATCAACAAAACAGTGGCTCGAGAAGATGAGGACATTGTTTATCAGCAAAGGGTCAGGTTTTTCATCACGCAGTGTACTTACTGGAGATCCTTACATTGGAGTAGATGTAGTTGGATTGCCTTCTGAAGTGGCAAAAAGAATAACTTTTGAAGAACAGGTAACGGACATCAACATCAACAGGCTGCAAGAGGTCGTTGATAAGGGACTATGTTTGACCTACAGAGATGGTGAAATAACCTATGCCATCACTGTAGGATCGAAAGGACACACTACACTCAAAGTCGGTCAAACTATCAGTAGGAGAATCGTTGATGGTGATGTTGTTTTCCTTAACAGGCCACCTAGTACTCACAAGCATTCTCTTCAGGCATTCTATGTATACATCCACGATGATCATACAGTCAAAATCAATCCTCTTATATGCTCTCCTCTTTCGGCAGACTTTGATGGGGATTGTGTGCATATATATTATCCCCAGTCACTTGCTGCAAAAGCTGAAGCATTGGAGCTTTTCAGTGTGGAGAAACAACTGACGAGTTCCCACAGTGGGAACATAAATCTCCAGCTAGCTAATGACAGTTTGCTAGCTCTGAAACATATGTCTTCCAGAACTATATTAAGCAAAGAATCAACTAATCAGTTGGCAATGTTTGTGTCAGATCCACTTCCTGCCCCTGCTGTGGTCAGATCAAACCCGTGTTGGACAATCACACAAATAGTGCAAGGTGCATTGCCAGCAGAATTAACTTGTCAAGGGGACACGCACCTAGTCAGGGACAGCACTGTAATGAAACTGGATCTTGACAAAGAATCTGTTCAGGCCTCATTCTCAGATCTAGTATCCTCCATTCTTCGTGTGAAGGGTCCAGGAGAGGCTCTAAAATTTTTGAATGTGCTGCAGCCCATATTGATGGAATTTTTACTTCTGGATGGCTTTAGCGTAAGCCTTCAAGACTTTAATGTCCCCAAGGCTCTGTTGGAAGAAGCGCAGAAAAACATTCAGAAACAGTCACTTATTCTTGAACAGTCAAGGTGCTCGAAAAGTCAATTTGTGGAAATGCGAGTTGACAGCAATCTGAAGGGAGTAAAGCAGCAATTTTCGGATTTTGTTGTGAAACACTCTCATCTTGGGCTGCTGATTGATCCAAAAAGCGACCCTTCAATGTCGAAAGTGGTTCAGCAGCTTGGGTTTGTTGGTTTGCAGCTTTACCGTGAGGGAAAATTTTACTCTAGCCGTCTGGTGGAGGATTGTTTCTCAACTTTTGTGAATAAACACCCAGCTGTTGGAGATGAGCATCCTCCAGAGGCTTATGGTCTTGTGCAAAGATCATATTTTCATGGTCTCAATCCTTACGAGGAGCTGGTACATGCTATATCTACAAGAGAAGCTATTGTCCGCTCCTCAAGAGGGTTAACAGAACCAGGAACTCTGTTCAAGAGTCTAATGGCCATCTTGCGTGACGTAGTTATATGCTATGATGGAACTGTGAGAAACATCTGCAGCAATTCAATCATGCAACTTAAGTATAAGGAAGATGATGTCACAGATTTTCCAAGTGCAATAGCTCCTGGAGAACCAGTGGGTGTCTTAGCTGCCACTGCTATCTCCAACCCTGCATACAAGGCTGTGTTGGATGCTTCTCAAAGTAACAATACTTCTTGGGAGTTGATGAAGGTAATAACATTGTAAATTAGTTTATGCATTTGATAGCTCAGTTGATCATGTAAGTACTGTTTAACAAGTTTATTGTATTCTTTTAACCTAACAGGAAATACTTCAGACAAAAGTTGGCTATAAAAACGATATGAAAGACCGAAAAGTTATCCTGTTTCTGAATGATTGCTCTTGTGCCAAGAAGTTCTGCAAGGAAAAGGCTGCTATTGCAGTACAGGGCTGCCTAAGGAGAGTTACGCTAGAGGATTGTGCTACTGATATCTGCATTGAGTACGTATTCATAAATTAACACCATCAACTGTAGAGTTACCTTCATTCCTTGTTTGTCTTGTTATAAAATCAATGGAGGATTTGGTCTTGTTTTTGTGGCGGTTCATCTCAGCTCACTGATTCTATTATGCTAAAGTCTAAAACTCAGGTTTCCTTTTCTATTTGATTGTTCAGCATAGTTTCCACTTTAGAAATGTGAAAGTTGAGTGGATATGGCATGTGCATATTTGGCAAATGTTCGATATCTACTCAATGGACTGATAAATCTGTGGGCTTAGCAAGAAACTTAGTATGAACTTCCCCACTAACATGAACAGTGTCCTTTACTTGATTATGTGTATCATATTGGAAACTTCTCCATCTGTTTAATGCTGATAAACTGGATATCCCTGTTCGTTGGAATTGGGCATCCGTGTCTGTTGCCCACTAAGCAGTAGCATTGAGCTTTTTCAATCCTTTGATTTACCCTTCAAATTGTGCAACACTATTCAACTGAACTACCATAATTCTACTTAGAAATTGGCCATGACAGCTAGGGGCACAACTGGATCAGGTAGACTGGGGAAGCCGATTTACCCAAGCTAAGATATTTTGAGAAAACATAATGGGCTGGCCCATTAGCTGATTGAGTCAAGTGGGTAAATGCGTGATCTGACCATTCTCAAAGCGGGAATAGAGATAAATGGATCCTTGTTGTCACACATCTTGTGTAGGCTTTTTGGATTCATTATCATTTGAGGTGAATATTACACATGTATAGGCTGTGAAGTATTAGTCCTTTGTATAGGGTGCTATTTGCTAATTTTCCATACGTTGTATCCTTTATTTGTTGGCCTGGCCCACTGGAATTCTAAGGGTCCATTCATAACAGTGAACACGAATGTGACATTTGCATTTTCAGGTATCAGAAGCAAATGATTTTAGATGGAATGTCAGAAGCCACCCCAGCACTTGTAGGCCACATTCACCTTGACAAGGTATTATGATGTATTTTGGCTTTTCGCATGTAAACTATTTTTTTAATATATATGTATACACATGTATGTATGTCTTTCTTGCAGGCACAATTAGAAAGGATAAACATTAGCACTGAAGATATTCTCCAGAAATGCCAGGAAGTTTCTGGGAAATATGGGAAGAAGAAAGGACATCTTGGTCACCTGTTTAAAAAGATCACTTTCTCTACTTGGTAAGATATATATTCTCTACTATATTGCCTGCAATCACTCACCTGTTGAAGCCTAGATGTCATGTCCAGGGCTCATGTTGGCTTGGTTCCTTCTAGTAGCGGGTGACATTATAGTTTTGGTAGAAGAGGGTTGTAGACTGCTGGGGTCATTCAGGATGTTGTATTGCAAGGTTATCAAGGCGTCGCCTAGGTGACGCCAAGGTGTTCTGGCGGCTGGAGCGGGACGCTGTGGATGATTGCCCAGCCTGTGAGGAGGTAGGCGGCGCTGGCCGATGCTTAGGCATCCAGGGCGACGCCAAGGTCGTTGTGGCGGCCGCCGCGGGGGGGGGGGGGGCGATCTATAGTCGGAGGCAAGGTTCCAAAACCCAGAACCGGAAGAAATCTTGGCCAGTTACCGGAAAAAATGGCAAAAATCCGGTCACAATTTAAAAATCAAAACTTGAATTTGGGGATGTTTTGAAACTGTTAACCGGAAAAACTGGAAAAAACCGGCCAAAATCTGAAAAATCAAAAATTGATACCGGACGGTTTTTTTGGTTAGTGGTCTCTACCGGTAAAAATGGTAATCGGCGGTTACCGGCCGGTAACCGCCGGGATTTTGAACCCTAGCCGGAGGAGGGTGGAGGCAGCGGCCAATGGCAGCAGCGGGTTGAGGAGGCGGCCGAGGCTGCCAACGGGACCGGTGGGTCAAGGTGGTGGCCAGAGGAGAGGCGGAGCCGGCCAGAGGCAGCAACCGACGACAACAGTGGGTCGAGCGAGAGAAGTGCGAAGAGGCGGCGGTGATGAGGTGGCGTGCTGGCAGCTAGTGGTGGAGGATTTGGGGTTGGGGGAGAGACTAGGAGAACACGATGGGGGCAAGGGAGAAGTTGCTGGCGACGTGCGAAGAAATGCCTGGCGGCAAGGGTTGTAGTTTTGGTCTTTTGTGATTTAGTCCTCGGAGTTTCTGAAAATTACAAATAGGCCCCTCTTAAAGTATTTATTCTGATTTGGAGTTTCTAAAAATTGCAAGTAGTCCCATCCCTCAATGGATTTCTTTTGATTTAGACCTTTTGAGCTCTGTTGCATGGTTATTTGGATAATTTATGCTATTATGTTGCATGATTATTTAATTTTCGGTCATATAAGGTATTATTTGTATTTATTACTATCATCTAACTACTATCGTCTAACTATCGCCATGACGGATGCCTAGCCGACTAGGCGTCCAGGCATCCCAGTCTCGCTGCAACTTGCCAGAGTGCCGTGACAACCTTTTTGTATTCTTGATCAAGATGGGTAATATCTAATATGTCAACATCAGACCTACATGCTTGATGATGTTTTTCTTATTCATTTCCTTTATGTTTTGTATACTGGATTGTTTAACGTGCACACTCATGTGCCTGTAATGCAAACATATACTATAACAAAGGGGGTGGGAATTCCCTAAAAAAAGACTAGAGGTTGGAGAATATGTTAAGATGTAAAATATTGTAGGGGAGGGGGGTGTGGTGGATTAGAGGAGGTGAAATCCTACTTCTGAAATGTGGTTTGTGGTTACTGTATTTTTTAAAACAATAATCCACCCTCCTACACGCATCCCAGAACTAAGATTGTCACTTGTGTGTGGGATAGACCTATGTGATTTATAATCAACTCAGAACGGAATACTGACGCAGCAAGATGGTTAACCTCAATTGTAAGCATATGCCATTCTCTGCCACCAAATTATTCTACTTTCATTGAAGTAGCACGATCATAAGAAAGAGGTGGGGAAAGTGATACTGTAATGATGGAAAGAGTTTCCAATTATTTGATGATAGCATGATACTCCCTCCAATTACAAATATAAATCTTTTAGCTTTGTGCACAAGAATTAAGGAGTACATGAAATGACATTAGTGCCCTTCAATCATTCCCAAACATACTAGCCCTTTTGTCTTACATACCTAATAAATTCTCTCGCACTATTCAAATATTAATTATTTAATTGCAACACTTAACAATGACATTTAGTCACCAGGTATAATACGAAGGAGTAAACTGTGCTCGAAGTTGTAGAACGACTTATATCTACAAAAAGTTTAAACAGCTAAAGTGACTTATATTTGCAATTGAAGGGAGAACTTTGTATTTTTCTGTCTGTCATAGTGTCATGTCTTCACATGGTTTTGCATGAGGTCATCTGTTCCATAGCAATGATAGTATAATACTAGAGCGTGCTTAAGTTATGATTGAAATTTGGTCTTTTCTTGGTTGCAGGATGTCTAATCTCTATTTGCTTCCTAGTTCCTACAATGTCCAAATCAGTTTGATGTTGTTTGTGGCAAAGAATTGGCACCCCTTGGGCATAGTTAGTTAATGTAATGATGGGCTTTTTTTTTGTCTGGGCAGAGAACAACAATATATTGTTGATTGGGAATCATCACTCTTGGGAATATGCATACTTAAGCATATATTTCAGTGTTGCTATTGTTTTATGACCCACTGTTGTCTGTTTATTGTGTCACGAATCTTTGCATAATTTGTATTTATTAGAGTTAATCTAAAGGGTTTCAATTTTTCATCCTTACGCTTGGCAGTACTTGTTCATTCACACGGAAGCCGATTGATGGGAAGCTACCTAAGATTCCATGTGTGCAGTTCTGTTTCTCTGATGACAACACTATGTTATCTGAATCCGTTGAGAGAGCAGTGAATGTGTTAGCTGATTCTGTCTGTGGAGTGCTTTTGGATACAATTATAAAAGGTACTAAAAATTGTACAAACTAAGCTTCTTCAATTGAAATTTCATTCACTGGATATATTCAAATTAGACTTCATTCTTTATGTTCAAATGAAAATTTGTTGTTCATATCTTATTGGAAAGCTTGAGATTAATGCATTTTTTATTTTCTCAATGCTGGCACATATATATAGTAGAGAAGTTTCATCAGTACAGTCTAAAATTTATGAAGGCATATAACTTCTCGTCTGAAGCTATTGTTTCCAATGAACCATGGTTCTTTACTTTTATCCCTACGGCTATGGCTCCATTTGTGGAGCATGAACTTTGGCTTTGTGTCCTGAGCTCCTGTCTATAAGATGATGAGGAGGTATGTAGGCAGAAGGCAAAACCAAGTAACTTGGCAGAACTGGTTAAAAGCTTTGGGTAAAGAAATGATTTTTTCCTTGTTAGAACATGGTACTCAATCCTGAATTTTCTCTGTAAATTCTGTTGAAATGTTTAAGCCTTTTTTACCTCTCTTAGTTAAATTTTGTGTTGCCAGCTTTGTTGCTACATATTTTACCTGGCAGAATTGCAAACTATTTCGTTAATACATAATCTCTTTACAGATACTTGAATTCTGACCCCAATGAAGAATCAAAATTGCAAATTTGCGACTCTTGGCTTCTAATACCTATTCCTTTTGGGGTTTTGTCAGATGCACTATATATAGTTGCACCTTTTGATGATGAATATGCATCCATTTATGTAATAGATGCATGCCATTTTGCTGATAATATGGGACAATTTTATTCTATATTTATAGTGATTAAACTATTCTATATTTATAGTGTTTCATGGCACTTTTGATTTTTTAAGTGATCACTATTTGTAGTGCTATAGCTTTGATTAAGACATACTCCATTACATTTTTGTGATTCGACTGTTTTGTTGGTGCAAAATTATGCTTATGAAATTAATATATGTATTCCTGTCAACTCATTTAAAAATATTAGTTAACAGTTTAGGTGTTCTCCAAATAAGGGGGAAAAGGACTTTCAACTCAAACTATTTGTTGTTTGTTGGCTCTGCAGGTGACCATCGAATTCAAGAGGCTAAAATTATTTGGATTGGATCCGATGCAACGTCTTGGGTAAAAAACACACGGAGGGCAACAAAGGGTGAGCCAGCAGTAGAAATTATTGTTGAAAAAGATGAAGCTTTACACAATGGTGATGCCTGGAGAACAGCAATGGATGCCTGCATACCAGTTCTTAATCTCATTGACACACGAAGGTCCATCCCTTATGGTATTCAACAAGTGCGAGAACTTCTTGGCATCTCATGTGCCTTTGACCAAGTTGTGCAGGTTTGTTACCTGCTGTTTGTTTGTAAAAACTGTAGAGGTATTTTGTTCAAGATCCACTGTTTGGTGACCAAGAGCTTCCAGTTTTTAGTAAAATAGAATATTCGAAAAAAATATGTATTCCCAGTATCCACTGGGAAAGGTCAGGAATTGGATGGTAAGTGCAAACAGCTGGCCTCCAGGAACAGGTTGACCTCCAAGATCTGGATCCCTTGCAGCACTGATTAGTTCATTAAAAAGAAAACAAAAGTAAAATCCAATCGTTCACAAATGAAGTTGTTTTGGACATTGTATGGTTACCAGGGTGCATCTTTGACCATTAGTATTTACAAGAATTTATTAGGAAAAAATATAAATGTCATGAAAGTATTTTAGGTGACAAATCTACTACTACGTTTCACAATATTTATCCATTTCCTTGGGAATGGTCATTTCACAATGTTAGTCCTTTGTAGTAATCCAGGTGTAGTTAATCCATGTCTGCCCATGATTTTACTGCTGATAGAGAATGTTGAGTGGTGGAACATTTCATTTAATAGGGCTTGCAGATTTTTGCAGCGACTTTCATTTAAATCTGCCACAACGAACTCTTTTCTACGTCAGTTTTGTGCTTGGAGATTTGTGTGACGCGTTTCAACAGATTTTATCTTGCATCCCGTTTCCATAGATAATTTTATGATTGCTGATTTGTGCAGCGCCTTTCGGCAACTGTAAGGATGGTTGCTAAAGGAGTCCTCAAGGACCATTTGGTACTTGTGGCAAACAGCATGACATGCACTGGAAACTTGAATGGGTTCAACACTGGTGGTTACAAGGCAACACTCCGTTCATTAAAAGTTCAAGTACCTTTCACAGAGTCCACATTGATTGTAAGTTCATTTCTGAGATCTCTTGATTTGTTTTTATCACCACATACATTTTGTTGATATCTTGTTTTTTTTGTAGACCCCTATGAGATGCTTTGAGAAGGCTGCAGAGAAATGCCATTCTGATTCATTGGGATGTGTGGTTTCATCATGTTCATGGGGCAAGCATGCCGCAGTTGGCACTGGATCATCTTTTCAGATTCTTTGGAATGAAAATCAGGTAAGCTGGTCTTTCTAGCTACTGTGGCTTATTGTCTGTCTCTCTCAGTAGTGGAGCCTGAGTCAATATTTTAGTGGGTCTAATCCAATGAATTGTGCTTAAAGATCTTAGAGGGGGCTAATCCAATAAATATGCATTTCACTAAAAAAATGCCCCTTAATATAGAAGTCACTAGAAAGCTCTGCAACTGCTTTATGTGGTCTAACCATATGAAAGGACACTTATGTGTTTTAATTTGATTGTTGCAGCTGAAAAGCAATAAGGAGTATGGTGATGGGCTGTATGATTTCTTGGCCTTGGTGAGGACTGACCAAGAAAAGGCAAGGTACACATTCTTGGATGATGTGGACTACCTTGTAGAAGAGAACGAAATGAATGATGTGTGCTTATCTCCTGAGTTGGATGGGACCCTTGGTAAGCCCACCTTTGAGGATAATTTCGAAGAGCAAGATATTCGGAAGGGCAGCTCATGGGAAAATGGCACAACGATGAATGCAAGCTGGGAACAAAATGCAAGTGCTGATAATGATTCTGATAACTGGGGAGGCTGGAATAATGGAGCTGAAGCAGCTGACACAGGAGCTGCAAAACCAGCAGGCCAAGATAATTCATGTTGGGATGTGCCTGCAATGGTGGAGAACAATTCTGCTGATTGGGGAGGCTGGGGCACTGAAAAGCCAAAGGACAAGAAGACTGTATCCGGAGAACCAGCTGAACTTGATACTTGGTCTAATCGGGGTGCTAAAAAGGAAACAGATGGAGGTGATGGTAACTGGGAGAAGCAGCCCAGCACTTGTGAGGAATTGAAGAAAAATGTGGATCAGGACTCATGGGGTAACATGCCAACATCACCATCACACGGTACATGGGGCAAGAAGAAATCAGATGGAGGTGATGGAAACTGGGAGAAGCAGGCCAGCTCTTGCAAGGAACAGATGAATATGGATCAGTACTCTTGGGGAAGCATGTCAACATCACCGACAAGCAATACATGGGGCAAAAAGAAGACCGATGGAGGTGATGGTACCTGGGAGAAGCAGCCCAGCACTTGGAATGAACAGAAGATGAACGTTAATCAGGACTCCTGGGAAAAGAAGTCAGATAGAGGTGATGGTACATGGGAGAAGCAGCCCAGCACATGGAATGAACAGAAGATTAACGTTGATCAGGACTCCTGGGGCAATGCACGGAGCAAAAAGAAGTCAGACGGAGGTGATGGTACATGGGATAAGCAGCCCAGCATTTGGAAAGAAAAAAAGACGAGGGAATCAAATGAAGGTTCCTGGGAGAAATCTAACGCACGACAGGATTCATGGGGTAACAATGTAGCTCATAATAATAGTGCACAGCAGGGTTCCTGGGACAAAACAGCAGTAAAGGATACTGATATGGAGCAAGACTCATGGGGTAATATGGCCACCCAAAATATTGATGCACAGAATGATTCTTGGGAGAGTGTGGCAGCGAAGGCTCATAATTCTTCTACACAGCAGGGTTCCTGGAACAAAACGGCAGCAAAGGATACCGATATGCCCCAAGACTCATGGGGTAATGTGGCCACCCAAAATATTGAGAATGATTCCTGGGAGAGTGTGGCAGCAAAGGCTGAGACTTCTACACAGCAGGAGTCCTGGGGTAATGTGGCTGCATCGCCATCAGACAATGCATGGAATGCTGCTCCAATTTCCCAAGGGAACGGGGATTCAGAGGCAAAGCAATCAGGTTCTTGGGATGGCTGGAATTCTGCTCAAGTTGAGGACTCAAGTACTGATAAATGGAACAAGACCAATGATTCTGGCAACAACAAAGGCTGGAAATCAGATGGATGGGGTGCCAAAACTGGCAACTGGAGAGGTCAAAGAAATGACCCTGGGAGGCCCCCAAGGAAACCTGATGAGAGGGGTCCGCCAAGACGGCGGTTTGAACTAACAACTGAGGAGGAAACGATTCTAGCAGGAATTGATCCCATCGTGCAGAGAATCAGAAAGATCTTCCGTGAATCATGGTAAATTACCTCATGATTTACTTGTTAATTTGGTGTGCTTCATAGTTCATAGTATGTAGTCAAGTTTTTAAAATTGCTTCAAACAGGGGAAAGGTTGTGGCTTGGCATTTATATGAAAATATGCCATTTGCATAAGTTAATTGGTTTATACTGTCTTAAACTTTGAATTTTAATCTTGTCTTAAAATTTTTCAGTGAAGGTGTAAGGCTTTCTACTGAAGACGAAAAGTTTATCAAAGAGAATGTTCTTGAGCACCACCCTGAAAAGCAATCAAAGGTGTCTGGTGAAATTGATCATATAATGGTATGGATTCTTGTGTTCATTTTTGGGTTCTATATCTACCTTGTGATAATCTGATTTGCCATAACAAAATATCAGAAATCTTAATTTGGCTTATGGTTTATAATGGCCTCCTTTAATCTGGCAGGTAGACAAACACCAAATTTTCCAGGAAAGTCGGTGCTTGTTTGTGGTGTCGTCAGATGGAGCACGCTCAGATTTCTCCTACTTGAAGTGCATGGAGAATTATGTGAGGAAGACCTACACGGAGCATGGTGACTCATTCTGCCAGAAGTATTTCAAGAGGCGTCGTGAGCAAGCAGCGGCCGTTGATGGAGGTACAACACCAGTCACTCCAGCTGAGGCTCAACAATCTACTGCAGCTGAGACCGAGCAAGGCACTCCAGTGACTCCACAGGAGACACAGCTAGGGACTCCGGCCCCTCCAGCAGCGAGCCCACAGGAGATTCCAGCTCCTCCAGCGGCGAGTCAGCTAGAGACTCAAAAGCCAGATTCAGTGTCGGATGCAGGGATTCTCGGGAAGGGGCCTGGACTGTTTGACTGATGCTTAGGGTGTGTAAAACTGTTGTATATACATGCCTGACTTGTGCTCTGAGCATGTCCCTTGTTAATTGTCTACTTGCCCTCAAGTAGAGATGTGACACTAGCAGTCTTTAGATCCCATGGGCCGCATTTCCTGCTGTATGCTTCTTCCACACAAAACTCTGTAAATTCTGGGAGATTGAATGCTGCCTGCCGTCATCGCAACTAGCTTTGATCCCTTTTTTCATCTCTGTGGTTGGTGGTTAGCATATGCTGTGTTAGTGCTGTGACGCCCTGCTGTTTTATCTTATGATTGCTGGTTTTGTAAGGCGTAGGCTCACTTGGATTGATGTCAAACCTGGAAGCCTCAGAGCTCTGCTTGGTGCTGTTTCAGTATGGTTCTGAAACTGCCATCTGAATCAGCAAGGATAATTCCTTGTTATAAACAGGCAGGCAGTTGTCTGCATAAACCATGATTGCTCTAGCAGGAAGTCATATTTTTTTGTTTGATATATTGCCACCTGAGTAAAACCAGTTAGTGTGATCCACTATTATTCGGTCGTTCTAATTCTCATTCAGTCTATGGTTCATTTAGTTTCTAGCATTTTGTTTTTCCTTGTTTAGTCTCATTTTCTCTTTTGCAGAGATCCTTAGTTGATAATTAAATTGAAGTGATTGCCACTGTTTGTTGGTGCCGTTTTCTTGCATAAATTGTATTGTCGGAAGTTCGATCTAAGCTATTTCATCGATTGATCTCTTCAGGCAGCAGTCATTAGACTGTGATCAGCTTACATGCGTAAATCGTTAATTTTGCATTGACGTTTCAGTTGAACCACTCTATGCTGTTGGTATGGCAGAATTTGTTTTCCAGAACACTTCGAGATTGTATGCAAAATGTCATCATGCACAAATTAATTTCTACTGTCTGTTTATGCGTGCAAATGAGACGCTTCATGCAAATGTGATTGAACTGCACTGATGCTCTCTGGTAATGACCTCACGCAAAAAAGGAAAAAAAAAAGGAGTCTTGTAGTAACCTCAGCTTGCCCTCCGATCCGCATCCAATGGCTCAAACGCCCCAACTCTACCGCCTACGGCCCACCCACGCCGCACTGGACTAAATGGCCGGTTTACAGTTAACTTATCACTGTATAGTGTATAATAACTAAATTTTAAATGATGTATTTTTAGTAAAATTAATAGAAAAATTATAGTAAAATGTGTTGAGTTTAATTATACTGATCAAAATCATATACAACTATTTCTTTTTATGTATTATCCCTTGTAAATAATCAAAATTTAAATATTTAAACTATATCAAAAACCAAATCGTCTCCTCGGCTCCAGAGTCTCTCATCAGTGGCTCAAACCACTACCACCACCACCTCGCCGCCTTCCACGCCGCGACTCCCACCTCGCCGCCGGCTTTCGTACCATGCAGGCCTGCGTCGTCGTCTTCCCCGTCAAGGGTCGCGCCTGGTGCTTCCGCCGCCGCCAACCATCAAGGACCTCTGGCGCGGCATCACCGCCGGCAGACGCACGGCGTCGGAGAGCGCCGAGGCCGTCGCCGACAAGGTGCTCCACCCCCACATTCTCGCACCGGTTTCTTTCATCTGCATTTGGGGGTTTTGGGGTTTGTGATGGTGGGGTTTGGCTGCGCAGATGAACCGGGCGTGGATCGGGTTCGGGACCGCGCCGGAGGGGTCGGCGAAGAGCCGGATCCACAGGTCCGGGGTTTTAAGGTTTGGGATTGGGATTGGGGTGCGTATGTCTGTCTGTGTGTATGGGATTCGGGCTGAAGCTGCTCTCGCGGGTGCGGCCGTCGGAGGTGCTCTTGAATCCGGTGACGAAGGACGTCTCCATGCTCGAGATCGTGCATCCGGCGAGGTGAGCTATATTGATGATCGCTTGCATTGCTGCTTGTCTTGGCTATACAATGTGCGTGTATTTGTGTCGTATTGTTTTGTTTCGATTTTGGTGTTGAAATGGTAGGAAGGTGCTACGGTGCTAGTGCTTGTGAGTTTGGTTGTCGAATCAACTGGTCTTGTATTGAATATTTCCTGAATTTCGTGACTCTGAATGTAAATAGTATCTGCTGTTAACTTGTTAGTGGAAGTACAAAAGCAATACATCATTAGCAAGCATACATTGCCAACAATGAATATAACTAGTTAGTTACACTGAGAAGAAAACAAATTAGGCATACGAGGTTGATTATGTTACCTAGAGAGATACGTGAGTTCTGTAATATCAAATTTGCGCACCGACTTGATGAGCTTCTCTTTCATAAGGTCTCAGTACACATTACACACACCGGTTTTCTCTGTATGTGGCTGTATGGTTCAAGTTTCTTAAACTAGGACAGACACAAAGTAGTTCAAATCCTTCTTTTGGAAGAAATTGCGTATGAGTGTCATAATGGACTAATAGAAGTGTTTCTATCTGTTCAAGTCCGCTTTTGTTGATCTTCACCATGTCATAGCTTTGCAGTACTGTCTTACTGAAATGGTAATGTATTTCATGAAGTTTTGTTTTCTTTTGTGCATGACATAATAATCTTCTGTGATGCTTTTCCTTGTTCAAAAATAGCATGGTTGTGAGATCCAATTAGTACAAACCTAATCTTTGTCTTGAAGAACCTTTGTTATGGTCTTATAGGTGTCATTTAATTTTGAGTAAATTTTTTCAGTACCATCGCAAAGATCCGCGACTTGGAAAATACCATCGCAAAAGAGAGGGCTGCAAAATACCATCGCAAACCCAAAAACTATGGAAAATACCATCGCCGTGATGTTTTTCGTGCAAAACAACCGTTAAAGCCTTTCTTGGAAAGAGAAAATTTAATAAATACCAACATTAACCCTGTGTTCTTTTTCGTCCCTCATTTGCCCTTTGTGCTGACAAATGGGCCCTACTTGAAAGGGAAAAACTAACGAGTGGGCCAAAGGATTGGAGAGATAGAGAGAACAGAGAGGGGGACACAAAGGAGTGGGCGGCGCCGGCTCTGGCCGCCGGCGACTCCGGTGAATGGCAGGGCGGAGGTCAAGGGAGGCAACCAAAATGGGTTGGCATGGCCTCGGGACAGCAATAGGTGGTGGCGGCACGAACAGGGGAGCTCGGTAGCGGCACTGGCAGCGTCCAAGCGGCGGCCACAATGCGGGCGAACGGCGACAGCGGTGCTCTGGCAGCAATCTTCAGGAATCGGTGCAAGCATGAGCATGGTGACGGTGAATGGAGTCTTCCGGTGTGAGCGGTGTGGCAAGATTTGGTCGGAGATAGCGGGGCGGTAGCGGCTGGCACTAGGGAAGGTGGCACGACAGCGGCGTTCCAAGGTGGCACATTGGCTGAATTGACGCGGGGAGAAGGTATTGGAGATGGAGGCGGTGGTCTGGTGCAACGGATTTGGGACAAGCTCACCGAGGGCGATGAATTTGACGTCAGCGGTAGGTTCAACTGAATTGGGGAAGAGGATGCGATTCCGGCAATGAACTGCGAGAAAAGAGATGTTGATAAGATGCTAGAACACGAAGTGACGTGAGCAAAATTGCAAGAAGTGACGTGAGCCATGTTCTTGCCACCCTCGTACTTGCCTTGGCCGCCAGGATCCATTTTGATACTCGCCGGCTGCCAACGTAGCCTTTTTCCCGTCAGCACCGAGCTCACCAGAGTAAAGGATAGCTAGCCAGGGAGGCACTAGATCGCCCTCCAATGGAGGCTCTAATCTTGTGACCAACCGGTTAATAACTTGTTTTATTGATTGATTCCGCAAGGAACATTGATAGCCTTTATATATTAGGCGCCTAAATCTATGAAAGGAAAGATACCATATTTAGGAAAGGAAATAACAATACTATCTTAACAATACTATCCTAGAGAAGGAAACTATTTATGAAGCTTATCTCCTTCCAAACTGAGAGTATCCTCTGCTAATACTGTTACCGATTTGGTGGCTCCAGTTCCTGATCCGGCAGTAGATGTGCTCCTAGGAAGTCGATGTCTGTGATGAACCTTAGTTTATCGGGGTAAACATCGCCAGGAGGAAGGCCGGGCGGCGTCGGCTTGGTGAGATGAAAGATTTGACTATAGACTGGGATGATAGAATTTGAGGAAGAAACTAGATTAATTTATCTTCATTGCTTGATTGATAAATGATAATAGATACATGCTAGCCCTTTTATAGGGATAACTTGACTTGATCTCTAAGAAACAATCTCTATCTTTAATGAAGCCTATCTCTAATAAATAGAATATATCTATAACGTAATAAACTTACTAATAAGGAAACTAAATATTCTTATAACGTAATAAACTTACTAATAAGGAAACTAAATATTCTTATCTCTATCCTTACCATGGCAACACTGTAGTAGGCTTTCACGATGCGATTGCCGCAACAGGCTTCGGCAGGGCCACGGCGGTCTTCGGCAACACCATGATATGACATGGCATGGTTGCGGCGAGCGTTGGTAGTACCACAGCAGGTCGCGGCCGTGACATGGTTTCCGTGGCAGGCTTTGGTAGCAACATGGCTATCGCGGCAAGGTGTGGCACAGTTGCGGCAGGTGTCGGCAGAACCGCAGCTGCCACGGCATGTTTTGGCGGTGCCATGGCAGTTGTTGTAGCAGTTGCTGGGAACAACGCCACTGCCGCCTCTTATTGCACCTTCTTTTGATTCACGATCTTCTCCAAGATAGCATGCATGTTGAGAAAGATGTCCGTCATCTTCTTGTCAATGTTGGCCATCTTGTTGGCATTAGTCTTTATCATGGCCAACGACTCAGCAGCAGGAACCATGGTAGCAAAAGTCGTGGAAAGGGATCGACTGCTCTGATACTAAATGTGATGAACCTTAATTCATCGGGGTAAACATCGCCAGGAGGAAAGCTGTGTGGCGTCGGCTTGGTGGGATGAGAGATTTGACTATAGACTAGGATGATAGAACCTAAGGAAGAAACTAGATTAAGGGTGTGTTTGGTTGAGCTGTGACTTTTGAAAAAGCTGCTGTGAGTCAAATGTGGAAAAGCTCTGTGAGTTGTGGGTCGTGGAAAAGTCAGAAGTCGTTTGGTTTAAACAAGTATAAAACTACCTCCTATCTCTATTTTCCTTGAAACAACTGTGAAACAGCTCTCTATTTTCACCATTTCAAAAAGTAGAAAGCCAAAAGCCAAAAGCAGGGTCTAAGGTGCTTTCAAAACTGTACTACCCAAAAGTAGCTGCTTCTGAAAAAGCAGTTTCTGATTTCCACCCCTTTGGTTGGCTTTTGACTTTTTGGAAGCAAAAGCAGCTCTCAAAAGCTGAACCAAACGCACCCTAATTTATCTTTATTGCTTGATTGATAATAAATACATACTAATCCTTTTATAGGGATAGCTCAACTTAATTTCCAAAAAACAATCTCCATCTCTAAGGAAACCGATGTCTAATAAATAGAATATATCTATAAGGTAGTGAACCTATCTAATAAGGAAACTAATTATTCTTATCTGTATCCTTACTAATTTGACCCTGACATACGTGTCTGTTATAGTACCCACGCGTGAACAGTATTTGGCACGTGACAATGTCGCTGATAAGTCTTGCCAATGAATGTGTCCACAACAGGTATAGAGTTGCTGGCGATGACACAGTTGCTACTTCGTTCTTGAGTTGACAATGGAAGCCACTGTTTGAGGAACCTGGACTTTGCATGTCTTGTTTTGTTGGTAGAGATGACGCTATGCCAGATCGTGTAAGAAAATGGAAAGTCCAATATAAAAGGGTGAAGAAAAGTGTATATGGTAAGACTCTTTGACGTGCCAAGCTTGTGCTGCATTATGTTCTTAGTTGTCCTGTGTTCTTCTTTGAGATTTCATGCACCTCCACTGAACAGGCATGGCCTTCTCTGTTGGTATTGCACTAATCACTGGCAAATGGCAACCGTGACTGGTAAGCTGGTTTATCAACCAGTGTGGCTTAAAGTTGCTATAAGCTGAAGGCTCTGCAGATAGACTACTTTTGGAAAATTTTCTACTGCATTGAAATTTGAGTCTTGTTCTTATTAAGAAAGTTATAGCTGGTTTGCCCTTTCTTGGTGCATATGGAGAAGTAGAGGGCCATGCCATTTTCTGGTTAACCATATTGCTTTTTTATTTCTTAGGTTTGTCTGATATTTATTTTTATATAAGTGAGAGGCTCCAGTTGCTAGTTTCTGACTGCTCGGGTCAATGGAAAATCCTTCTTGAAAAGAAGAAAGAAACGAGTTCCAGAAAGGATGGCAACTCTTGTGAAAATGCACAATATGTTCCTTGGGTAAGTTGATCTTAATTCCAAAATGTGTGAAACCTTCAGATTATTGTATCCTTGGGGCAGTTTTGGACTGACTACTGAGGCAATTTAGTGGACCTTTTTAGATGTATCCAAAGAGCCTTCCTGCTCATTTCGGCTTATAAGCCGGTTTACGCTTCTAACTTCTAAATTCTTAATTCATCTTTTTGTGGTTTCTTGGTCTTTTTAGGTTTTTTTTGTCTTTTCTCTTTTTTTTCCTGTATTCCTTGCATTGTCCGCGATGGGCTAACATGTTTTTTTTCTATTTTTATTTTTTTAAATTTAATTATGCTAAAAAAATCACCGACAACTACATTGCAAAATAAGTCAATTATAGTGCAAAAAAAAGTCATAAGCCGGCTTATAAAATCCCAAATACGTCCTCTAGGAATATGCACAAATGAGAGTCATGCCAGGAAGTAGGTCAACCAAAAGAATTAATCTACTTGCATGTATATCAGAATTCTTTTATTTACGAGGCACAATTTGTTTGACCTTGGGGGTGTATGGCATGTAAGCATATGCCCTTGCATGCCTTCATGCACGCATTGCATGGATGACCATGACTTTATGTGGATGGATATATTGTTATTGCTTTTCTTAATAGTTATTTTTATACAATTGATGAGTATATTCTGGCTTGCAAGACTTATATATAACAATCATTAAGCGATCCTTACAATCAGTTACTTTAACATATCTTTCTGTGGGTTTTATATAGTTACCTGTTATACATCTGATGAATGATGGGTGTATCCTGGCTTGCCTGACATGTACAACAATGATTAAGCGAGTATGTGCATGTTATGTGGTAATCCCAACACAAAGATTAGAGTATCCTTGCATCTTGGCCTTCAGAAAGAGGTTCCAGTTTTGCATGTCTTTATAATGAATTTACAGTTTATCAATCCAACTTGGCATCCTTAAAACTTTTGCCACATGATGTAATAATTTTGCTATTGGAATCTGAACGTGACATGTTCTTTTTACTGCAATAGACCCTGAGATCCTCTCCTGCAGAGATTTGTTATTTTTCTTCATTAGTTTCATATAGCTGATTGGACTGTGGTGCAATTTTGTTACTTCTAGCCTTTTGCTTATACCCAAACCTTTTCAGTTTTGTCCTCTCTCTGGTATCGAGTTAAGATGAACTAACATGTGGCCACGTCAGTTCCCAATCCTTTATAAGATGGACACACTGTGAATGGGCAAACATATCTTCAGAGTTCCATATTAGTATCATAAGATGATCTTGTTTGGTATGCGCATTTCTTAAAACATAATGTCCTTTCAGCGGTTACGTGGGAATAAGAGTTGTTGGGTTGTGGGGTAATAGTCGCTTTGCACTCTATTTGCTTTACTTATATGAGCTTGTTAGATTTTAAGGATTTATACCCTTATGTTTTATTTCATGCATGTGTACTCTGTTAATGCTTATTGTGTTATTCCTTCAATAGAGTTTGCAGCCATCGAAAAAGCTTGATGGGTTTCTTGAAAGGAGGAACTTGGATGAAGGTTTGGATTGTGATACCGTTTCGAGCATATGCCAGGCGTATGATTTGGACAAGATCGATGTTCTGAAGTACAGGGATTTGGAGTAAACACATTCAGTTTCGTATGCTACTTAGGTATTTTGGCTCACTGATGTTTATATGGTAGAAATGAATTCCTCTCCTGCAGAACAGGGCCTGTTCTTTTGGCTGCGGCTTATAGTTTTTGGCTGAAATTTTTGAATTTTGGATGTTTACGGTATAGATTACGGAGAGACAAATACCCACTTGCCATTTTGGCTGGTACAGATGTTGGGCTTTTAATATGTAGATCGTTTAACTTGTAGACCCCGTCTTGAGAAAATATTCCGTTTGAAAGTTAGGTACTGTAACAAAAGCTAAAAGCCGTCGGCTTGTGAGGTAAAGAACATGCCCTCTGAAGGGTACAGGAGTGGCACGGGACTACTAACATTGATGATTAAATCTAATTTTTTTTGTGAGGGAAAATTTGAAAATTTTTAATAGCATCACAAAATTTGTTGTGCTTCAATTTGCTGCTATTTTAGAAAGTTGAGGAACAAAGAAAACTTCTAAAACTGTAGTAACTAGTATACCCTTGGTGACTATGTAAATATAGGTGGAGATTGCTTTGTTCCTCAAAAGCTGGGAGCTTGCTTTTGCTGCTACTACTTTCGTTTCAGCACCGGTCAGTATGGAGATTGCTTTGTTTATGATCTTGCCGCTATGAAGTCAAAAGCTGGGATTGAGATTGACCATTAACTTGTTTTTGTTTATGCATCTGAATATATCTTTTGGTAGATCTGAATCTAATTTTGGGTTCCAAGGCAGAATCTTCTCTCTGCAAAGTAAGTAACGATGTGATCTTTCTGAGGTGCTTTCTGTGATACTTTAAGGATTAGCTATAAATTTTTTACCGATGCACCTCTCTACCTCTTTAATTGCCATTGGATAACCGGAAAGCCGTCGGTCAACTAAACTTTTAGAGAACTTCCGAAAATGACATGGATCCGGGCGGATCCAATGTAGAGGAGTGAGGCCCTGTGCCGTCACTCAAAAGAAACCCGTATATAGCTTAAGATTTAATGCTAGTGCCTCACTCAGCCTAACTAAAAGGCCCTCACTCATGCTAAAATTATGAATGAGAACAATTCAGCATACTATGTATATTGTTGTGCCCCCTCTCAGATTTTATCCTGGATCCGCCCCTGATGGATCCGTCACAAAATTTATCGTATTTTATATACTTGAAATCGACTCGTAATTAGGTGTGGTTATTGTTGTGCTGCTAGGATTGGAGCAAATCAAGATGGGGCCATTGGCCGTCTGCCCTGAAGCTTATCCTGAACTGGTCACGATTTTGACACTGTAGCTATATTTATTTTTTAATTTTAACCTCTAAATATTTGTTATTGCAAAAATAGCTCTCTCCTCAAAGTTGGAAGGCGTGCTAAACGGCATGTCTCCTGCCGCACTAGGGTAGCTCAGTAAGAGGCGAGCGGCGTGGCAGGCCGGGCAAACGCAGCAACCACATGCGGGCGCCCCAGGTGCTACTGAGCTACTCGTGCCCGGTAGGCACTGCCGAGCAGTGTCGGCTCGGCAGCAGGCTGGGCAAGGGGTAGAGGTGACAAAAAAAACTCATTAGTTCGGTTCAAAATTGCTTCAATTATACTCGTTAATTAGAATTTTGCTTATGTTTGACTCGTTAGTTCACTTCTAAAAATACTTCCAAACTATACGAAAAGTAATATTAAATAAAACTATGTCAATTTTGGGAAAAACTCGATAAGACGAGAACTTAGTTTGATAACCACCGGTAGCCGGGGGAGGCTCGGGGTTCAGGGCACTCGTTTGCAACACCAGCTTGGAAGTGCCACGTGGTAAATTTAGTTTTTTTGTAAGTAGATGAATACACATGCAAACTAGTTGAAAACGCATGCTTTGATACGTATTAAAAAAATTCTATTTATGTTTGTTCGTATGTGCGTATAACTTTTTAGGAAGGTACAAGGGGGTTCGAAGGGACAGATAAACCACCAGCACAAACTCCCTATGTTAAATAGTAAAGATACGTTGTTGCCCACAATTATCGCAATAGACCATGTGTAGGCCAACAAAGCAGTTTGCAATGAATGTGCTAATTACCTGGTGCGTGGGGTTTAGTTAGATGTGTATGTTTGCCTCATTGCTCATACGATACAAGTGACAACATGCGCAAATCATCAACTCTAACTATAGCTAAGATACAAGTGCGCCTTTTTGAAGCCGTGGTTTTAGTCAGTCATCGTATACATTTGGGTCCATCAGTGCCTTTCCCTTCTTTCCTTTGAGGGCTTTAGCCCTCGCGACCTGAGCCCAGTACTTAGTTTCTACAACTTATGTAAGTTTGTCTCAGCCAAAAATAACTTGGTGTTCAGCGAGGGCTTTGGGGTGTCATCCGGGGATGTAAGGTTTTCAACGTGTGAATCTCTCATGCGCCACTGGAAAGTTGAGCATGTATTTTTGCTCGATGAATGTCCTGTTATACATATCCGGGCCATCTATCCATTCAAAAAAGTAGCATCGCTTCGTGGTCTCCCGGCATGGACCCCATGGTTTAGAGATGTGTGAAATGAAATATGCAATGTGAAATAGCAAATACGTGCTTACAAGAACTTCGTCGTATGTGTAGTGCGCCCTGGCGGCGGTTGTCGGGTGTGTGGATTGAATGGTATGTGCTGGATTGTCATAGTCACACTGCGGTCACAAAAACTTCGGTGACATAAGTGCATTCTTGCAAGAATTATCATGGCATGATCCTTTCTTCTTGGCCACCCACTTCCTCTTATGAAGCGTCTCTCTATAGTTCGACATCTCTATAGGTGGTGCAGTGACGTCCTATACCTCTCCTTTCTTCTCTCTCTCCTCTTCCCCTAGTCCTATGTCCGATCGTGGGGCCTAACCAGATTTTATTGGCGGTCGGTGTGCACTGTTCAGGATTAAAGCTTATACATGCTGTCAACTCACTATAAAAAGTTGGTGCGTACTGTCAACTTACTGGGGAAGCTGGTACAATTGTTAAATCACTGAGAAAGCTAGTGCATGACCTCCACTCACTGCAAAAAGTTGGTACGTGTTGTCAAATTATTGCGGAAGTTGGTGCGTGCTCTCTACTCACTGAAAAAGCTGGTACGTATTGTCAAATCAATGAAAAAGCTAGTGTGTGCTATCTACTAGATGTGAAAAGATGATATGTATTGTCAAATCACTAGGAAAGCCCGTGCATGCTGTTCACTCGCTGATATATCAAGAAAGGATTCCAAGAACCAGTCGAATAAGAAAAATAAAAAATAAACCACAAGGCCTAAGATAGAAATAGGATATTTATAATATTTTTGTCAAGTTGCACATGATAGTTAGTACATGGCACTTAGGCCGTGCTAAGTCATGTGGATACAATACATTACACATTATATGTCTATTGTGTAGTACATAGGTGGGTGCATGCCAAACAAAAATCTACTCCCAGCAAGCACTACGAGTTGACCTAATTCGTAGGTCGGGCTACTCCTCTATGAGGCTGTGGCCATAGCAGGTGGTACAGTCATGGGGTGAACTAGAGTGGGAGCGACTATAGATGGCTGAGCGAGAGCGGGAGCCACCGCGGCCTTGACTGGTATCTCTGATGTTGACGACAATCGACAGGTTGGAGCGTTGTACGCTCTTATGCGTGGCGCTCCTCAAGAGTAGTCCTCCGGTGATGGGCGGTCCGGTGGGTGCTGGAGCATAGATCATTGCTGCTACTGCAGTTCGCTCAAGTTTGGTGACCGCGGCATCCCTATCACGCTCCACTGTAGCCAGGACCTTCTCACACTTGGTGAGCTGAGTATGGAGAGTCTCGGCATGGCTGTAGCTAGTGATGAGGAGCTGGTGGAGGTCCGAGATCTTCTCCAGAGCCTCAGTGTAGGTGGCTCCTGTAGCTCAGGTGAGCTGGACCTAGTGGGTTAGGAGCAGGTCATCCTCAAAGCTGGTGACGAACACCTTGCTGTAGCATGCACCTTCCTGGATGGATGGTAGCAAAACGGGGAAGTCAGCATGACAGCCACGTGGATCTCGCACAAGGGAGCACAAGCTAAGCAGGCGGTGTGCTGAAGGGTGCTGGTGGAAGTGCTCCTCAGGTGCTCCGTGCAGAAGGTGTACTCGCCTTCCTTTGTATACAGGATGACTTCCATCATCCAGGCTTCCCTGTCTTTGAAGATGGGGCGGCGGCAGTAACGCAGGTACTGCATTAGTTTGTGCAGTATATCGTCAAACTCTCCTTCGTCCTCTCCATGGGTGAAGTAGTCCCATAGAACATAGTCAGCTGATCCGATCATCTACAGTTGAACAGGAGGGTATTAGTAATAATTTAAAGATATCAAGAAGGGAGGTGAGTCAAGAACTAAGAGTGGTAAGTAAAGGCAGTAGTACGATATATTTTTGTGAAGCTTTTGCTTTGTAGTTTTGGAAAATAAGATTAGGTTCTTGGATAACAACCATTCTTTAATTGCATGAGAGCAACAAATATATACACGTGGACATACATAAAAATATTTTAGCTATTTTCTAGCCCGTATTTTTTCAGCTATTTACAATAAATAAACACGGCTACTTACAGAAACACATCCGTCAACTAAGCATGACTATCTAGCGCATTTCACATTACAAAACCATACTTACTCTAATGAAAAACTAACGATATATTAAGCGCGTTGTTCATATAGGGATGAAGCATACCTTTTCCGAAGGTATTCACCCACTCCGCAATACTTTCAACAACGAAGGATGGTAAATCACAGCTAAACCACCTCGAAATTATATTACAAACTCTTCTTTCAGTCTATCTTTCCTTCCTCTCCCTCACCGCTCTCTCACTCGGCACGAAATCTCTCTTTCCTTCCCCTCCCTCATTTTGCTCTCACTTGGTAGGAAATCAATCGTGGTTCCCATTTTATATGTGTGCCCACGCGCTTGCTACTCAGCCGACGCTGCTTGGCAATGCCTAGGGCAGCTCGCCTGTTGGGCCATGCTAGCCTAGCCTATCGTGCTGCTCGCCTCCTGCTGAGCTACCTCATCGTGACAGGTGACACGTGTCACCTGCTGCGTCTTTCGAGCTAGGGGAGGGGAGCATTTTACAAAAACGGGTGTTTAGGGACCAAAATTGAAAAAAGTGGCTATAGTGCCAAATACATGATCTTTAACGCAAAATGTGTTAATGGGGATCGCCCAGAATTGACATGCCAACTCGTGGTAGTCTTAACCCTAAGCAGAGCACATGTTCTCAACCCTAGTGCTTACTCTAGCGAGGGTGTGGGAGAGCCCCAGAAGATTAGGGTGGTGCAGCGCCCGAGCCACCCCCAGCAACCTCCGAATATTTGTCCGGGCTTACCGGCGAACAACGTAGTGGGTGTTCTTAGCTACAGTGGTGGTATTCTTGGCTCGCTGACGAGCAGCGCAATAGGTTTGCCTAGGCTAAAAAAAACTCCTTGCTTGCCACTGTGGTGGAGTGTGCTAGATATGCCCCCTCTTAATCATGTCTTACACTTGCATGAGTAGTATATATTACTAATAGCGGAATTTGTTCTCATAATTTCTCTATGGTTTTTCTGACTACAGAAACATTCTTATTTGAATATAGGAATTTTTTTTAGATTCAGATTCTTGGTAATTGAACTGGTAGTACCTATAATATTCCCGGGATTGCTCCCCGCGAGGCATGCCACATCATGCATTTTCCAAAATAGCCCTTTGGTTTTTCAAATTTACGCACATGTCTTTATTTCTTATAGAAAGACCCCTTCCACACTAGCAATTTCACGATAAGGCCCTCCACTTTCTGAAATTACATATGGATCCTTAATTTTTTCAGAAAGACCCTTCTTTACGAGATAAAGCTCCGCGGTTTTTCTATAATTACGTACAGGATCCTTTGTTTTTAGAAAATACCCTCTGCTATTCCCATAAATACGCGCGAGCCCTCAATTTTTCCAAAAAACCCTTTACGAATTATTGACTTTTTTCTTTAGGTCATATAGTAGCTAACGTGACGTCACTTCCGTTGGAATCATAGTACTACCTATACATGCGAAACCATAAAGTGAAGACCGCCCAAACACGCATGGGACGGCACACCACAACATTTTGACACGTACCGGCTCAAGGTACATATACGGAGCTATCCTCCTTGCACATAGATGACATACTCCCTTTCCAAAAGGGCACCGAACCGAACCCTTGTCAAGAGAGACAGAACAACTTTTCATAGCGTATCACATCCCAACAGAAAACGACGCCTCCAACCCAAGCAGAGCAGGAAAAGGTTGCGTTGGGGCCTGCATGATGCGAATGTCACTTAAACGAAGTATTTTTTTTAAAATAAAGTCTATAAATTAAATATAATATACATTAAAACCCAACATCTGTACCAGCTTAAAATTGTAAGTGAGTATCGATCTCTCCGTAGTCTATACCAGAAATAGCCAAAATTCAAAAATTTCAACCAAAAGCCGCAGCTAAAAAGAATATACCCATTATTCTATTCTGACTAGCTACTCCACAGAATCGTGCTCACTACTGCCCTATATCTTCCCCGCATAAGTTCTTATTCTTAAACAGCGTTAATATAAATTTATTCTAGAAGTTAAAGATATGGTCATTATATTCTAAGTCGTGGATGGCACTCTGGTGTTTTCCCATCATATCTTGTTTTGTTTTTTCGGGAATGCGTCAAGGCACTTTGGTGTTTTCCATCATATCTTGTTTTATTTTATTTTTTGGGAATACGTCGATTTTTCTTATGATTTTTCAAGGCAGGAATGGGAGATTTCTTCAGCGTTGCGCGAATTGACTAGGTTAAACGGAATCAGTTGTCTGGTCGCAATGATTGGAGATTTACATTATAAGAAATTCCAGCCGTTCCATCTCTTGCGATTGCGAGGCCGTTCCTAGGACGAAGTTGCCCAGTGCACCGCCATGCCTCCACATGTGATGTGTCCATTATGGTCTCCATCTTCGTGTCTCAGAGCTTCAAGCTTTCTGCAGACATCCTTGACCATCCCTCTCCTCTCCTCCTCCTCTCTCCTTCTTCTCTCCCTCTCCTTTTCTCTCCTCCCTCTCCTCTCCTCTTCTCCCTCCCTCTCCTTCTCTTCTCTCTTTTCTTTCCTCTCCTTCTCTCCTCGGCCGAACGCAGTTCTCTTTTTTTTCTCTGTGTGTTGAGGCGGCGGCCGAGCGGCGTCGGTTTTTACCCCCAATCGCTTGGCCGTGGGGCGACTGGACTCTAGTCGCCCGACCGTTGGGCGATAGCAGTTGCAGTCGCCTGACCGTTGGGCGATAGGCTCCAGTCGCTCAACGGTTTGGTGACTGGAGCCTATTTCTACAAAAAAAATTTGTCGTGGGTATATTTCTGTTGTTTCAAATAAAAAATAGATTATTCATACAAAAAAAGTTATTCCATCTCTTGTGATTGCGAGGCCGTTCCCAGGACGAAGTTGCCTAGTGCGCTGCCGTGCCTCCACAGGTGATGTGCCCATTATGGCCTCCATCCCCGTGTTTCAGAGCTTCAAGCTTTCTGCAGACATCCTTGACCATCCTTCAGGTTCTGTGAATGTCATCCTTCCTATTGTCACACTTTAGTCTACATTGCTTATAACAATTGATGATTTCTTATTTGTTTATCCCATGTTCAGATTGGATGCAAAAAGGGTTAAAGTTCAGCTTATCTAATTACATTACATTTAGGTTTTGTCTTGTCATCGGATCTCAAACAGTGCCGGTGTGAAAGCTGCTAGCGAGGAGACCAAGAGACCATGTTTCGATCAGCCTCGACCACGCGAGCCGCTGAACAACAGCACGGCACGATCTACCCCTCCCTTCTCCCCCATACATAAAGATACGATTTTTATCATGGAATGTGCTATTTGTTCTACGTTCTTGCAAGAGTTGCCCCTCCCTTCTCCCATATACATGAAGATTCGATTTTTATCTTAGAATGTACCATTTGTTCTATGTTCTTGCAAGAGTCGTGTCTCCCATGGGTACTCAGAAGCTGCGTGTTGCGAGCAAGTTACAGAAGCTATTAAAGATGGTGCCGCAAACCCTAAAGCAGGCTGAGTCCACGATCAAGGCTAGCTAGGGTCGATGCATTTGGGTCTAAGTTCAGTTCATTTGAAGAGGGTGTTGATCAGGTAGGTGTACAGTCGGCTCTTATCAAGGCCCTTGTGGACGCCAAGAAGTGACGCCCGTTGCAAGGATGGGCGGTGGGGTGCAGAGGCTTCTATTATGTTTACTTGCGAAAGGCTACGTTCTTTTTAGCTTTTAAAAACTATTTTTCAGCTTTTTTATAGTAACTAATTTTTAAACAGAGTATCTTTTCAAGATAAGATCTACTAATTAATTGTAGTACATACTATACCGACTTCATTTATATCAGCAAAAACCGCACGTGAGTTTCTGTTACTATGTAATCTCTCGTACAAACAGTCCAAAAACTATAAGTCACGATCAAAAACCATAAGCTTCAATCAAAAAGAATATACCCTTTATCTTCCGTTTGTTTGCTTTTGCTAGACTCTTTGAAGTCTTCAGTGTACGTGTTTCTTAGGGGGTGTTTGGTTGCCAGCCACACTTTGCCACAGGTTGCCACGCCTAAGGTTAGGCAAGTTTGACCAACTTGGCAGCTGTTTGGTTGCAGCTACAGTTATGGCAAGATTCCCTTCCAGCAAATTAGGTCCCACGCGTCAGTGACCCAAAAAAGTGTGGCAAGATTCCCTTAGGCTTGCTAAGGTGTGGCAAAGAATTTGAGCACCTCAACTTAGGCAAGTGTGGTAATTTTTGTTGGTAAATGGTGGTAAAGTATGGCTAGCAACCAAACAGCCCCTTAGAAACAGAAGACGACCATGGTTCGAAAAAGACGAACCTATGTTTCACTTATTGAGAATTGAATAACAGGTGACTTACAATCAGAACAACAAAAAGGAACTGTCATGTCCCGGAAATTCATGATTCTTGTCAAATGAACTCGTCATTTTGTATTCATCCCCAAACTACATAGTACAAACAGACTTAACACTACCAATCAATGATATGCACGGGATCATCTACTCCTTGCATGTCTTTGACTGGACAATTCTTAAGTCAAGGAATTGTCCGGTCAAAGCTCAATCGTGCGGCGAAGGTGGGATTCTTGATCATTTGCTATTTTTGTGTTCATGTAGAAGCTGCCGAGGTCTGCCCTAATATAAAGAGAGAGCCATGTAGAAGCTACAAGTGAGAGAAAGCTTTTATTTGTTAGTAATGTTAGTGAAGCAATGCATCAGTTGAGTTATAGTCTGCGCCCTTTGTCCATGAAATTGATTTACTGTTATGAAGTAGCAAAAAAGATATGCTCACTTTTTTTCCCTATGATCAAATGTAGGACCAGCAGAGGTCTACATTTGTCTAATATTGGATCGAAGTGTCACTCTAATATGTTTTTCTTCCTCTCCTTTGGGCAGGGTGTGTATAGGTATCACCCAGATGTTTTATTCCTAACAATCATCCAAATTTTGGACCGTTGGATTAGAGATCCAACGGTCTCTTATTTTTGGAGGGGGATTTTTTTTGGAGGGGAGGGGGAGATTTTTTTGAGTGGGTGGGGAGACCGTTGGATTAGAATCACAAATTTGGATGATAGTTAGAAAGAAAACATCCGGATGATATTTATCATACTCATAAATAAATCAAATTTTGTTGCACTGAAATGTTCTTTGCTCATATCTGCTTGGTAAGGCCATGAGGGTTTGAAAAGCTATTTGTAAGGAGTTATATTATCCAAATTTACCCCTGTACAATATTACTTTATATACCCATAAGAATGAATTTTAAAAATACGTCATAATACTTCTGGAGCAATTTTTTAAAAAAGATTCATGAGTTGTCTACCGACTGGTTCCCACTCCCCTTCAACCCAGAGTATGGGAGTTAGGCACACCGGAGTCTGCAAAAAAGAGAGCCTATGGGTTATTTGAGGAGGCGGCCTTGGATACGAGGAAGAGCCCAGGTGCTCAAATGAACAACCCCTCTTCAGTTCTAAGCCCTCTTCCTTCATTGAGAAGGAACAATTTAGGACTACGTTGCCAGCAGCACATCTTGATTATCGACACTCTGTGACAAGTAGACAATCTCATGAATTCTTAGCTGCATGGGGAGTTTTCTTTAACTTATGGTGAGAAGCTTATTTGGAGGTTGATGTTGTTGAAACGTAGCTGCCATCTCTATCCATGTAATACCAGTAGAAATCACACCAAACAGTAAGAGTCCACCTTTGGACCAAAATGCCCTTGGGGCTAACAGCCACCTGGGAAGGGATAAGCAAGGGCAATTTTGGTATTTCACAAAGCCAAGAGAGAATCTCACGACCATGCCCCCGTAAGCAAGCCAGCAAGCCCACACTTCCTCATTTGTTCCCTAATTGCCTTCTCTCATAGCTAAGCCAAAAAGCAAGCAATAGAACCACCCCTCATTTCTTCACTTCTGCCACAACCACAGAACCAAGCCAAGCACCATTTCACTTTTCCTCCCTCGGCCGAGAGGAAGAGAGGAAGAAGAGGGAACGAGGAGAGGAGATCCCAAGGAGCTCAGAAGGCCGAGGCGTGAGGGCTTCGCCAACGACGACGGGGACATTGACGACCGCCGAAGCAACGCCAAGCCAACCATTTAGTATGCCCACTTTCCCTTCACAACTCTATGGCACAACACAGTGGCACGCAAAAGTAGAACTGCAAGTAGAAAAGGGGATGGAGGGGAGAACCATCCTGGTAGTAGATGGCCGACCGGCTGCATGCCATCGCCGGCAAGTCGAAGAAGCCGACGGCGCCGAGAGCACCCAGAGGCGCGAGAGTCGGCATCGGGGGGCAAGGGCTGGAGTCGGGCGACAGCGTTTGAGGGCTCGAACCGGTTGTTCGGCACTAGGCACCGATGGTGGGAGGCGGCGACCGTAGGGGCTGGCCGACGGCGGGGCCGAGCCCTAAGGGTGGGTCTAGGCAGCTAGCGGTTAGCATAGCGACCGTGAGGTCGAGACCGAGGGGGATGCGGCAGGGGACCGACGGCTGGTGGTCGATGGCTGACAGCCTGGGGATGGCCGCACCCCAGATCCAACCGGCAGAGAAGAGAGAGGAGTCGGTGGCGAGCTCCAGTTTGACGGTAGTGGTCAACAGCGAGCTCCAAGCCAGCGATGCTCGAGCTTGGCCGTGTGCCACCGCATCGCCTGGGAAAATCTAGGCCTTTCAGCCGAATGAAGGAAAGAGAGGGCTCGGGTTGGGGGGAAAGAAAAGAGAAAGAGAGAAAAAAAAGAAGAGGGAGGAAAAGGAAGGAAAAAAGAGAGAAAAGAAAGGAGGAGAAAGAGAAGAAGAAAAGGTTTGGTACCTGCGTGTCGGGTCCTTAACCCCAGACGTTCTAAGCCAGCATCAGGCCTTACGTGTAGAATCGATGTTGTTCATTTAAGCGCTTGTACCGAAATTCTATTCTGATTTGGGATTATCTGCCTATTCAGGTAGGGGCCCAGGATGGATGCCTCCCGCACCTCGCTTCGCTCCGCTTAGTTAACAGGCAAATGCATGGTAGAGCGGTAGACTGTATAGTTTTTGAAATTTGTGATGTTTACATGATATGGTGATGCTTATGTGGAAATGCGATGTTTACATGACATGATGTAGTTTATGCAATGATGCTTGAACAAGGTGAGCGATGGTGCTTACCTACTAATGATGTTAATGATGAGCATAAATATGACAATGGATATATGCATTCACATCATATGCACTCATGAGATGAGAACTGGGATCTACCTGGGTGGATCCCGCAAGACTTACTTCGGTAGGCCTCCACGGGAGTGGAGAGAACCCCTGTGCCAATATGGGCGGGCTCAAGATTTTGGGTGAATATTGATGGGTGTTCACTCGGCAATACCGGCATTGCATCGAGTCATTGCAAAATGTACAATTTTGGTGCCACTCGGTTGGATTGAAATAAGCTGACTTATAACTAAAATTATACTATAGTTGGCTGAAATTATACTGTAACCGATGGTGGCTTATTTGGTGTACCTAAATTTTAAAAAATTTAAAAATAGAAAAATAAGTTAGCCTATCAGACAACGCAAACGAATACGAAAAAAAAGAATCGGCCAAAAAAGCTCGAAAAAATAAAATTTAAAAATAGTAAAAAATAAATCAGAAACACAAGTCGAAATGAACGAGACATTGGTTTTGCTATTTAACCGAAAAGGTTCAGTGTTTCATCGTAACTGTACCATGTGAGCAGTGAAGTCCTGAATGGTAGAAGCGATTTTCCTTAGGGAAAAGTAGAAAAAAAATCCCAAAGCTTTCCAGTCAGATCTATCGGCAGTGTAGATGTAAAAATTGAAAACTGATAGAAGTAGATATTATCGGCCGAGGGAGTCAAAACTCAGAAGCGACTTCTGTGCTATCGGTGGCTTCGTCCAACTACGGCGGACCGGCCTCAATTGCATGGAGAATTTGTTCCACTGAAATGCTTCGATTAGTGCTCCTTGATGCTTTCCAACTCAAGAAAATATTAGAGCTAGTATAATAAGAGACTATTAGTAGGCTGTATGCTGAGATAGAGGAGAGAGAAGAGAGGTGGACTGTAAGTTTACAGCCAGCTGAAACGCAAGAACCAAAAAACTTTGTGAGAGAAAGGGGTGGATCATACAGCCTTCAACTGGCTGTAAACTACTATATAAATAGACTGATAAGTGAGCTGTAAGTGTCTATACAGCCAGTTAAAGGCTGTATTATTAGCCTTGCTCTCGGATGATTAGTGCCCTTTGATGCTTTTCAACTCAATAAAGTATTAGGAGGAGAGAACTCGGATCCACTGATAAAAGAAGGTTCATGTGCCATGGTGCAATAGAGTATATTTCAATTAAAGAACCATTGGATGTGTACCGAATAGAACAAAGGAGACTTCAAAAAAAAAAAAATTTCAGAATGAGCCTCCAGCTTGGTGTTGTACTTGTCTTCGAATTCAGGGCATCGTTGTCTTGGCCGCTCGCTCATTTTATATGCTCAAAGAAGAAAAGGTACAAAAGTTGTACAGGAGGGATTATAAAACACAACAGTGTCCAAACTGTACTGCGGCTAAATTACTTTGTGGAGTAGTTAGAAAGGGTTGGATGCTTGAGTACGTTTTTGAATCTGTCTATTTTGGTTGATTTTCCAGTGATTTACGATGACAGAGTTGTAATCAAGGAACTGTCTTGGCACCCGTTCACATCGACTACTCCTAATATAATGCTTATATATATATATATATATATATATATATATATATATATATATATATATATATATATATATATATATATATATATATATATATATATATCTAAGGGAGTTTATAGAAATGAAGTCGCATATAAAAAGGAGTATGTCGAAAAAAATATAAATGAAATCGTTGTAGCGTGTAATATAATTAAAAAGGAAGTCGCTGTAGCGTGTAAATGAAGTCGCTGTAGCGTGTAATATAAATGAAGTCGCACATTTATATACGCATATAAAAAGGAGTATGTCGAAAAAAAATATAAATGAAGTCGCTGTAGCGTGTAATATAATTAATTTATTGATCTGTCTTAAAAAAGATATTTTGTTTGGAAAAATTAGTTACTGTGAAAAAATATTTTAATGTAAAAAAATGATTTTGAAAAGCTAAAAGGTGAGCACCCATCGTACCTGACGCTACGTTGATGCAAGCGCAGTCGACAGCTCAGCTCGCAAGCCGAGGCCAGGGTGCGGTCATACACCAACAGGCAACAGCAGCGCCAGTCGAGGGAGTGGCGGCACGAATCTTAAAGCGTCGTCGTCGCGTACCGTCGGGTCGGATGCTCTCTTCCCGGGCTAGCCAGTCTTCGGTCTTCGGCATCCGCATCATTGATTAATTCAACGAATAATTTTATATCTCTTCCCTCCCCCCCACGTCCCCACAAGTACTAAAGTACTACTGCTAGTTGTATTCGTTTGTACTCCACTTCCTTATAGCTTTGAATTTGATTATGATTTAGCTTGGACTTGATTATGATTTGTGGTGAAGATGATGGTGATATTTAACCAAATGCACCCTCCAAATGTTGCGTATTATGTTTCATGTCCCCATCATTACGTAGCTTAAATAGCTAAGTGAAGACAACTGTTTTTTTTTGAGCTCATGAATACAACAAGGACCAATACCATACACACCTATACACATACATGTGGATACGTCTAATGTACATGTTTGAGACTAGAGATAGAGACCCAGACTCTCTGAGAGCACAGGCACACACTTTGATCACTGAATACACCCATGTGCAGGTGTAAACACAGAGGACATTATTGATATGAACAATACCGAATGGGTTGTTGGTACCGTTGTTTTGTATGCTCTAGGGTCGAATCTCTTTAATTAGCGAATCAAGCATTCACATTGGGATTTCATGGGCACCTGCACGATGAATCTTTTTTTATTGACAACCACACGATGCTGAAAATGGCATCCATCTGTATTTAGTAACATCACAAGGGTGTTTCTTATCGTCTAGTCATCACATATAACAATGGACCCAAGCGCATCATATCATTTCTTGGCTTGCAAATTTCATGCAAAATTCAAAATAAACCGCCAACCTGTTGGGTTTTTATCTTTTGTATCAGTTGAAGTGTGTTTTTCGCATTCTTTGGATTTCACTTACTCATATTGTGATTTTAGCAGTCAAGATTGGCAGCTGTCTAAGTTTTATCGACACATACCAGTCATGTATGGTATCGTGATATAGGTCTGTTCATGTTGGCTGTGACTGATGGTTTTTGTTGTGGCTAATTGTTTTTAACTGATAAAGAATAACGGTGGATTTTAGAAGGAAATGAAGCGATAGGGAAGTGAGGGAGAGATGTTGTAACACTCTAGCCCAATCTCTGAGTCTGGAATACTACCACTACATATTAACAATATTAGATTTGCGATGCTATTAAAAATTTCGGCAACACCTTCCCTATTTATATGACTACAAACAGGGGCAATCAACAAATATTAATCAAACTGCAACAAAAACAATTGATTCCACAACAGTAATAAGTCCACCATAGCATAAACCTCCCAAGGTTCAACGTTATGCTCTCTAGAACAAGTACTAAGTTTCAACCAGAAAGAGCTAGTGTACCAAACTAGATATACTACAAGCAAAGATGATTATCTAGGAAATGGACATTTGCATTAGTGTTTGCATGTGACATGGATGTGCTAACCCCCCCCCTTTCCGTTGCATAATGACTCCAAGAATCACCTAAAAACCAACAAATAAGTAAGGACGAGTCCAAAGACTCTGCAATAACATAACACAATAGTAAACCACAATCACATGTATCATTCATTATCCATCAATAGTCTCTTTAATCATTCATTATCATTTAACCCCTTTTATTTTTATTATCCATTTTATGCATTTGTCTCTTATCTTTGACATGATGCAAATGCATATGCACATGCACATGCACATCTCTTTAGCTTACACCGGTATAACGGAGTGAGCACCCGTCGATGCTCAACCAAGCTTGTATACTTTCATGCGGGGACCTCAACATCCCATTTTTTTTATATAGGGATCTCATTAGCCCGTCCTTTTTCATACGGGGATCACAATCTCCACCCTCATGGAGTGTCTACCGAAATAGGTCTTAATCTTTCTACTACTGTGGGATGTCTACACAAAGTATACCATAGATGCCACAAAAGCCATCTATTTCCATGACATAAATACATGCAATGCAACTTTTTTTTATTTAAGAATATCAACACGTCATATTCCATTAACCATTATTTGGCAACATATCAGCATCAATTATCCATGTCATGTACCATTACACATCATTCATCAATATGTTAATATATAGACAGAAATAATCAACTCATGATAGCATGATAGATAGTGCATTAAAATTCAACTAATAACAATCAACTAATAACAACTTTCAATTAAACACCAATAATTAATTCCATAATCTAACTAAGTTGCACCACCGTAGGATTGTTGCAATTAGCATAGACTTACAAAGCAAATTACAGAGCAACAAACTTTGGAAACTCATAAAAAATTCATACCTCAACCAAATCGAGTGGTTAAGCACTCTATAGAAAGCTTATAAAATATCTACACAATCATAGGTACCCCCAGACCTGATTCAGTGGGATTCATGGCCTAATCCACAAAATATCGCGACATCACTCTGCTGTGACGATCTGCAGCACAACATCAATTCAAAGAACATAACAGGCAAACTATCCAATGGATTTTGATGTTCTATGGTTTGATGGAAGCTTATGAATTTGTCTAAAACTTCCTAGTAATCGCACTTCCCATCACTGCAACAAGCTCACAACTTTTCTTCTTCATCAATTAATTTTGAATATTTTTGGAATGATGTTGATGGACACGGAGATAGACATAACTGGCGGGGTGGAGACAAAAGCCTTCACCTTTTCACATCAGCGTACACGTTAACGCTAAATAAGTATTAATGCCATATGGATATTTTATCATGTTTGAAAATCTCTTGTAAATCTTCTTTGTACGGTTTAACAAGTTTATTAATATAAGTATATGATTTTATTCTTAGCAATCTAGATAAACTCACATCACAAATTCGTGGAGCTGTGATGCAAGTTCCCGGAAACAAAAACTAGAGAGCTGTTAGCGAATACGCGGGAACCGGGGGGCGGCCCCGTAAAAGCGGAAGGCTTTGATATGCGTGCGGAGGCAGGGAGTTAACTTCGCGTGCGCGGAGAGAGAGAGAGAGGAGCAGTAGCAGCATTAGAGGGGGGAGAGAGAGGGAGGGAGGCAGACGAGTCCACGTGAGGAAGAAGAGGAGCGAGATCTCCCCCGCCCACCTCCTTCCTCCGCCTCTCTCGCCGTCTCCGACCCAATTCGCCATGGATCCCCCCTACGGAGGTCAGCGCCGCCCCCGTCCCCCAGTTTCCCCGCGGTTCTCCGGTGTTTTTCGGTGCTTTTTTTGGGCGTCCATGGCGGCGCGGCGATGCGCCGTCTCGATCTGTTTAATTCGGCGTCTAATCTGCGATTCAGGCGGTGCAGATTGCGTAATTGCGTGCTCCGCGGTGGGATTCGTGGGTGCTTCTGGGTTGGGCGTCTAGGGGTTCGCATGCAATTGCGCAGTGTTCGTCTCTCCAATCCGAGATTTAGCCTCTTCGGGGGGAGGGTTTATGCGCGCGATACGTTACCTAGCGCTTCATACTGTTTTAATAATTGATTAGTGGTTGTTGCTGATGCGTGGTTCTACTGGTGGCGTGGAGTCGAAGGCACCGCACGGAGGAGGAGGAGGAGGAGATGTTGTTGCCGCCGCTAGTGTCAGATTCGGTGCTGCATGCGGTGATGGCTACTCGCATTGCCTCCTTTCTCCTGCGGGGAGGTGCCAGCGACACGGTTTCCTGGCTTTACGTCGTTTTCCTGGGATGTACGTGTCCATGGCTGGTGCCCCCCAACGTTGGTAGCAGCAGTGTCTCCTTTTGGGATGGGGGAAGGCTTGGTCAATGGTTCGCCCGTTGGGGCCTCCTATTGGTGCATTGGGCGTTGGTTGCATCGGTGGGATCGCATTGGCCGAACGGGGTTTCTGTTCACGTGTATCACTGTATGGGGTTTGTTTGTTTTGTGGATTTGCTTGCTTTGGGTTGATAGGTTCACCTGGTAAGTGGATTAAGTCTGTTAGGAGAGTGGCACCTTGCGTTCCATGTCAAGCTGCTGTCTTCTGGTAGAGGTTACTAGGTTAGGCAAGTAGAAGGTTCCATTATGCCAACCTTGGTTTATAGCGTTGATGATAGTTTTGCTTTATAATGATCATAATATGTACTATGCATCTATTGCTCTACTAAATTTGCCTCGTGTGGTGCCAAATTCTGAGTTTTGTGGAAGGAATAGCATGCAAATATTAGCCCAAATGATTGGTTACAGAAGGGCCTGCAAATTTATAGACATTGATGGGTGCATTTCAAGTGATTTGAACATGTGTTCATTCGGAAAATTGCAAAGAATCAGTTTTCTAGTTTTTTCTATCCCATTGGGGGCAGGTTTTTAGGCGGTCTTCTTCCAGATTGGATGGCCCTAGGTTACTTTCCACCAAATTGCATTATAAGTGTTCTTTGATATCAACCCTATAAGTTATCTGATCTGGTACATTTGGTGGGCCATTTATTCTTGATGTTTCTGGAGGAGTATTTTGCATGTTTTTCTTTTGTTTCTGTTTCTCTTGGTTTAGACTTGTTTCATTGCCATATGTTATCATACCATTTTGACATTTATGCCAGTACGCTGATCACACAGTATCTTAGGACTTGTTGTATTTATGACACTTTGAAATTCGTATTCCCTTATTCTTTACAAAATATACTAATGTCCTTTGTATTCATTATCACATAGTTTTGATTCTTTTACATTTCCTGTTTCGCTCTTTGATTTTCATTGTTGAACCGGACCCTTTTGGTGTATAGCGGTATAGTCAAGAATTTTAGTGTTGACAACACAAGCAACTTTTGGTTGGTACTTGGTAGTGCTGTGCATGGCTGCACTTTTGATTCAAATGCACAAAGCCACAGACTAACTTCTCATTCTGTAAAGATTTGTAGGCTTTGCATTGAGTTTTTTCTTGCATGTTATCTATTATGCCCGTTAGTAACCACTCGCAACTTGAAATGCCATCTCTTATTTGCTCTGCTATATTCTAAAATCATGTTGGGAATGATGCCCCCCAAACCATGACTAGTCACTCTGCCTTGATTCCTCTTTGAGACCTAATGAAGTTTAAATTTTCCATTCTGGGCTTGAACATTGTTGATACGTTAATGCAAATTGTTAAGGGTAGTAATGTAATAGTCTGCGTGTAAAGGGTAGTTGTGGTATTGTAGCAGTAGTCTAGGGTAGTCTAAGGGTTTAGTCTCTTGTACTCTATATATATGCCCCTCGGGCTCTTGCAATATACAATACAATTGAGCCATGTTTCCTCTCTTACACTAAACTTCACATGGATATTTACAAAGTTTCTTTGGTATATGCTTCTTGGCCTTCTGTATTTGTAAGCATATCTGATGATGCATGTAAAGTCTACTGGTGCAAAATATTGACTTTAGTATCTATCAAATGGATAATAATATGTGTTTTCTTGCTCCAGGAGTTACTATTGATCCTGCTAGGTGCCAATTGATGAGTGTGGATGAAAAGCGAGAACTTGTTCGTGAATTATCAAAGTGTCCAGAAAGTGCTCCTGACAAACTACAGTCATGGAGTCGCCGTGATATTGTAGAGATTCTTTGTGCTGATTTGGGAAGGGAAAGAAAATATACTGGATTATCGAAGCAGAGAATGCTGGATTATCTCTTCAGGGTGGTGACTGGCAAATCAGCTGGCCCTGTGGAACATGTGCAGGAAAAGGAGCCAACACCTGAGCCCAACATAAGTAACCATCAGTCCCCTGCGAAACGACAAAGAAAGAGTGACAATCCATCACGACTACCATTTGTTGCAAGCAATCCAGCAACAGCTGATGTACCGCCAACAAATAATGCACGCTTCTGCCAAAATTTAGCTTGCAGGGCAACTCTTAACCAGGAAGATAAATTTTGCAGACGCTGTTCATGCTGTATTTGTTTCAATTATGATGACAATAAGGACCCTAGCCTCTGGTTGTTCTGTAGTTCAGAACAACCCTTGCAAAAAGATTCTTGTGGCTTTTCATGCCATCTTGAATGTGCCCTCAAGGATGGAAGAACCGGCGTTCTGCAGAGTGGGCAATGCAAGAAACTTGATGGTGGTTATTACTGCACTTGCTGTCGGAAGCAGAATGATTTGCTTGGGTATTTTTCTGAAACATCTTTTTATTTATGCATAATTGCATATTTTGTGTTCTCAAGTAAAAAATACGTTACACAGATTTTCTATGTAACTTGTTCCCACGCTTCCAGTCTTACTGCTTCACTGCCTTAGTTTGTGCTTCCAGTATTTCTTGCACTGGTAACAGCTAGAAATAACTTAGTTTGGTTGTTGTGAGACTTGGCTATGATAATTTGCATGTTCACTTGGTTTGCAGTCATTTTTTATTTTCTGGGACTTCCGTGCAGAAATAATGAAATCGTTGCATGACAAGAAGTGCCACTGCTTAACTTACTGGTTCCATGTTTAGTGATTCTTCAGCAAAGATCCTTGTGTTGTCATCATCATAGTCCAAAAACATATAATGGATATTTCACTTTGGTGTCTTTAGAAATGGCCTGCTGCTGTTGCTTCTGAACTTTATGCTATGAGCTGGCTTAATGATGGGTTTGTGCTCATTTCTACCTGGTATAATGTTGAATCCATCCATTTTCCATCTGGAGTAAGATTTGTTTATTGGGATAGACTGTGGCTTGACTATATAGGTTGCCAGCTGTGAAACCCTATTTTTCAGGTCTTTGTTGGAAATGGTTATGCTACACATGTAGGTTCATATTTGCTAAGTGCAGAGTTTTAGAAGTCATTTGAATAACTTGAACTGTGGTTTGATTGCTGGGCAGTTTTTTTATGTGCTACATGCTAAATAATATATTTTTTCTCCGTTCATGTAGGATCCTCGTAGATTATCACCTTAATAGTATTTTCTGAAGTAGTTATATAATAAAAGAGCATGATAAAATGATTTTTTTTAGCAATCCAGTGCAATGCACTTTATTATATATATTCATCAAGTTGGCTGGTTCATTTTTCAAAAGGTAGCTCACCTCAAGAGTTCTGATTGATTTTCCACTGGTGTTGTTCTATTTGAATATTCGGACCATAATTAGTTGGGTCCTTTTGCTAAATTAGCTTGCTGAGCGATATCATGACTGTTTAATGCCTTTCCTCAGGTCCTGGAAGAAACAACTGGTGATAGCTAAAGATGCTCGGCGGTTGGATATATTGTGTCATCGGATTCTTTTGAGTCATAAGGTCCTCATCTCCACAGAGAAGTACTTGGTCTTGCATGAAATTGTTGACACAGCGATGAAGAAACTGGAGGCTGAGATTGGTCCTATATCCGGAGTTGCAAATATGGGTCGTGGAATTGTCAGTCGGCTTTCTGTGGGTGCTGAAGTTCAGAAACTTTGTGCTCGAGCAATAGAGGCTATGGAGTCTTTGTTCTCTGGTGGATCTGCTAATGGATCTCCTGCTAACTCACAATTTCAACGTAAGTTTCCATGCCCTTCACATAAGACCTCACATATGCAAATGATATTGACTGTTCATGCATGTTTGCATTTTCAGGATCCAGTATGATATCATCAAACTTCATAAAGTTTGAAGCTATAACCCAAACGTCTGTCACTGTAGTTTTGGATTTGGCTCAGTGCCTTACATTTGCCCAAGAGGTAACTGGTTTTAAGGTATGGCACCGAGTGGCCGGTACAGGGTCCTACTCGTCAAATCCGGCTGGCATCATACTTGCACCATTGAAAACATTAGTTGTCACTGAACTTGTGCCAGCTACAAGCTATATCTTTAAGGTAGTTGCATTAAGCAACTCCAACGAGTTTGGGTCATGGGAAGTCAGAATAAAGACAAGCTGTCAGAAGGAAGATGATCCAAAAGGTTCGATGCCCGGTGGTGCTGGGCTAGAACAAAATAACAGAAGCCCAAAGACAAACAGTGGTGGTCAGTCTGATCCTTCTTCAGAGGGTGTGGACTCAAACAATAACACTACAGTGTATGCTGATCTAAATAAGTCACCAGAAAGTGATTTTGAATATTGTGAAAATCCTGAGATCCTTGATTCAGATAAAGCATCCCATCACCCCAATGAACTTAATGATAACTTGCAAGATATACAGATGGTTGCAGCTAGGGTAACAGAAGGCTCTGAACTGGAGGAAGCTCCTGAGCCCTCAGCGTCAGCTTTGGATGAGGAGCCCAATTCAACTGTTCAAACAGCATTACTTAGGGAGTCCTCAAACTCAATGGAGCAGAATCAAAGAACCGAAGTACCTAGATCACAGGATGCATCAAATGCACCTGCTGGAAATGTGTTGGTGATTGTTCCACCTCGATACTCTGGATCTATGCCACCCACTGCACCAAGAGGTGTGGAAAACGGTAGGGGTATTGGTGGAAGAAGCTTCAAAGCAAAACCTGGTGATAACATTCTTCAAAATGGCTCTTCAAAGCCTGAAAGGGAACCGGGGAATTCATCAAATAAAAGAACATCAGGTAAATTAGAGGACATTGGCCACAAAGATGGATGCCAGGAAGCATCTTATGAATACTGTGTCAAGGTTGTCAGGTGGTTGGAGTGTGAGGGCTATATTGAGACCAACTTCAGAGTGAAGTTTTTGACATGGTATAGCTTGTGTGCTACCCCACATGAGAGGAGGATAGTTAGTGTCTACGTGGATACTCTTATCGATGATCCTGTAAGCCTTTCTGGCCAGCTTGCTGACACTTTCTCGGAGGCAATCTACAGCAAAAGGCCACCTTCGGTTCCCTCTGGTTTCTGCATGGAACTTTGGCATTAACGAAGGGAAGCTATTGCCGTTCTCTTTGTAGGGAGCATATTTGGTCCCATTCTTTCGTAGCAGATCGTTGCATTGATTCTTCATTGGAAATTTCATTGAAGTAGTTTAACTTGTACAATCCGCTCATTGGAACTTTCTTCGCAATGACAGTAGGGGTTTTAATTTATCAGGCAGCTTATTTATTTTTTTCAATTCGTAGTCCATAGTTTACAGTTGTCATCCTCGTCCATGTTGTTAAGAGCATCAGGAGCTGTGCAATTCGGTCAGGTTAGGTCATGGAACCTGAAGTTTCTGTTGCTAGCTGCCCGAAAGGTGATGATTCTCATGCTGAGTCAGGGAAGAACACCTGTGTGGGATGAAGCAGGCTTCGTATTGACGATTGACGAATCCGAGCTAACCATGTCTTGTCAGTAGGATGATGTGCTGTATCCGGAGGAAATGCAATGTGTTGCTAACATTTGTGGGGAATGGGAGGAAGACATGATGTTTAATATAAGAGATTCAAACACGTCTATGCCTTTTCTTTCTACTACCGCATTTGTTGGCTTACTAATGTACTGTTTTGAGTGGCTCCATCGATCTGCAGTTCTGCACGCAATTTTCGTTTCTGTTTTGCAGCGTTTTCTTGCAGATGGCATTTGTGCAGTGTGTGAAGGTCAGATTGCGCATAAAAGGATAGAAAACCACCTGCAGATCTAATTGATAGCCAGTGTCAATCGGCTACTTCTCTCAATTGTGTGATTGAGGTGAGTTTGCGACAAGCAGTCCATCAAGATCACTTGTTACCAATCAAGGCAGGCACTGTGGCTAACTCAGCTGCAAGCCTTGACCAAAAGCTCATGATCATCATTCTTCAAATAAACCACTAGATCAATGATCACAACACTCCTTTATCATCATGCCATGTGATGTGACAACATTACAGGGATCGACTGAAGGCACACTCATCATTATTATCATCTAATCCATTCGTTTGTCTCAAGGTTGAAGCTAAAGCAGCAGAGCAGATTAAACTGGAGAGACCAGCCAGAGCCAGGTTGGACTGTACTGCAGCATGAAGAAGAGGGCTTCAAGTTCGAGCTGCTGCCGGCGAAGGAGAGGAGGAGGAGGGGGGCTTGTGGACGACGAAGGACATGCACTGGCACTGGCGGCTGCTGTCGAAGGCGATGAGGCGGACGTAGGCGTCCGGGTACTCGTTCCTGCACTCGTCGATCTCCCGGAGCACCTGCGCCGCGTCGGTGCAGCCGAACATGGGCAGCTTCCACAGCGTCCAGTACCGCCCGTCGTAGTACCCCGGCATCCGGCTGTTGCTCCGGTGGATCTTCGCCTCCTGCAAACCCAAACGCAAATGGAAAATTATGCAAAGCAATCTGTCGTGGACAGTCCAGTTTCCGCAGGAATCGGGGTAAAAGAAATTCATACGTTGCAGACGGAGCGTTAATTTCTTGCGTTGATCAGAACGAGAGGGCAGAAGGCACGAAGTATGCATATGCATATGCATGCAAACAAGATATACCTTGTCAAACTCGAGGCAGGGAACCCATCCTTTGGACATGATGAAGTCCACCTCCTTGGCGATTGACTCCTCGCTCAGCGGAGGCAGGTACGACAGCGCCTCGTACCTCGTGTTGGTGAAAGGGTTCCATGTCTAGTTCATCACCACCATTGAAGCGAGTTTTGCAGGCAAAAGGTAGATTTGTTATTAAGACAGATTCCATTATGCAAACATGCAGATGCATCTGGGGGGAAAAGGGGAAGGAACCACATTCCACATGAATCCACAAGAAACCACACATAAGGCTCTTGCTCTGCAGTTAAATAAATTAAGTTTGGTCACCTTCATGCAGTAAGTCCTGAAGCCATTGGATGCGGTTCTTGCCCTGCAGGAAACGGACACCCTCCTCTGATCCCGGACAAGCTTAGCCGGTGACTCCAGCTGCAGGACGCCGATGCCGGCGCCGGCGACCAAGCTGGCTGTTGTGTTGATGAACATGTTCTTTTGAGAGAGAGAGAGAGAGAGAGAGTATATCAAAACACAACACAAAAAATACTAGAGAGAGTGAGTTATGGGAGATGATGGTTTTCAAGGACGAGAGGCTGAGAGCAAGGAGACAGGAGTCAGGAGCAGAGTGCGGTGGCAGCAGGAGAAGCTGAAGTGGTGATGCCACCACCGTTCCATTTCTTAAAGAGGACGCCATTTCTGTTTTGTTTCGGTCGCAACCTTGCATTTTCCTTTATTGACAAAAAACATCTTTCTTCATGTGTGTTCATGATGGTGTGGTTGTGCTATACGCATACAGGACAATTAATACTCTTTTTCTCGGTTATTAAATAGAGTAGATTTGTGGAACGGGGTAATTATGAATGGCCCAGCAAAATAGTATCATGCGTCTTCCACTTTTAAAACTAACATAAAAGTTCATAACTAATATACATTGAAACATTTAGCAATATTCTCACAAAGCTATAGTGATCAGTGTTTCTCTCTCTTGTGATAATTCGGCAAAACTACGACTCGGCTGCAAACAAAAACATCTTGCTGAGCATTTGACCCATTGGTCGAGAGAACGGTGGCTCCAAGATGGGAGTTTTTTTAATGTGTCTCTAGTGGACGATGGGACCAGAGCAGAACCAACGGTGATTTCTTTCTTTGGTGTCACCGCCAACTTTTTTTTCCCCTTTCCACTAGCCTGCCAACAGAAATCTTTTAATCGCCCATGGTTTGATTTGCTGGTGGCATGCATCATCATGGAAAATAGTAAGTTAATTGAGCTGTAATTGTCAACACAAACACTAGGCTTTGTCAGTTGTTATGGCTGTGCAATTGTTTAGACAACATGACATTGCGAGCAAACTCCCTAAATCTCCTTTATAGCAAATATAACATTTCAGGATTAAGGACTTTTGAGGTTATTAACGTTCCATGATTCCCTTGATCAAAGTGGTTTTCAGTCAATAGGAGAATAACATGGGATTGATCCAGTTTGCAGTAAGTACAAGTGTTCAGCACTACCAGATGAGAGCTACAGATTGTGTTTTTCATTTACAGGTTGATTAATATTAGTATCACACATTTCCAAAAAATGAACTACAACAGTCATAAAATTGCTGGCTAGGGCAGTATTTACAACAAAATTGGAACAACTACAGGTTCCAGTATGATAGACAGGCCTGAAACAAACCAAAAACATTTGCAAAAACCAAATTGGAGTTGAATTCCCGTTTCTCTTTTGCTCTCCTCATCCTTAGCCCTAATCTACACGAATCTCAGCACAAATTAACTCTTGATCTTTGCCCTAGCTGCCATGAACGGAGGAGAAAACGCGGCTACTGTTCACGGGTTGAAATCCCGCCGTCGCCGCTGATATTTCGCCGCCGCTCCCGTTTTCTTCACTCCCAAGCCGTCCCGAGCCCTCCCGCAACTTCGAGTCCCTGCCACCTTACCCCAGCTGGTCAGCAGGCCGTACCTCATCCTCTGCCCTGCCCTGGCACCGCCTTGAGCTCTATTTCACCGCCGCCAAAATATCCTCCCTCCCCTCTCTCGGTGAACCGCCATTCCCCAGCTATTTAAGCTACCCTAGCTCTTCCATTAGCAACCATCCATTCCCCTGAAGCTAACCGAACACCCCAAAGCCCCCACCACCGCCCCATTACCGGTAATTGCAAAAAATCCCCAAATTTGAGCCCTAGCTCAGTGTCCAACCTCCGGCCGTCCATCCTCCGATTCCTTTCTCCATCATCACCCCCGAGCCCCCCAGAACCTCCCCAAAACCTTGCCCTAGCTCCTTGACCCCTCCCCTTCCCCGGCACCGTGAGCCACCCCGCTGCCAAAAACCGCCACCGTGGCCAGCCTATCCCGGACCTCCCGAGCTTCGGCCAACCCATCCCTAAGCCTCCCCACACCGTAGTGATGCTCTAGCACCGGCCCGATCGCCCTATGAACCCCTTGGTCACCCCAAATTCCAAAAATGGCCGTGGGAGAGATGACCTCGCCGCCGGCGAACGTCGCCTCCGCCGGCCCGGCCACCACCCAAAATGGAACCCCCTCCCTACCCCGCATCCGTCCATGGTCTCCACTGCCATCGCAAAACTCCGTAGCGCCGAAACCGACCGCCACCCATTCCTCTGTCTCGGCGCGCGTGCTAGCTGTTGGAGAAGAAGAACAGTACCGGTCGGTACTGTTCACCCGACTCGAGCCGCCCCGCGACGCGGTTGAGCCAACCACCCCGCTGCACCGCCGCGCCGCCGGACATCCCACCGCGCCAGCGCGCGCGACCGAGCCGCACGCGCGCGTTGCGGTTGGACCGAGCCCGTCGCCGCGCCCGACCGGACCGCCGTTGCGCTGATCGTCCGACCGAGCCAAGCGACGCGGGTCGAGCCGCACGCCGGCGCGCTGCTCCGGCCGCTCGAGCCTGATTGACACGGTTCGACCAAGCCAGCTCGCCGAGTCCGACCCGAACCCGAGGAACAGTACTGAGCCCGATGAATAGTAACCGACCCAAAGTCCAAAATACATGTTTATACTTCCCGGATTCGTTTCGAGCCCGCCAACCCAAATCCAAAGCCCATTTCCCCATATAGCCCTCCTATAACCCAATATTCTCAATTTAATGGAGTTTCCCGGATTTTCTTTCCCTCTTTTATTTTCTTTATTCCTAGCTCAATCCTTCGGGCATGGAATTAACTTTATTTTATTTGTTTTGCGTTAGTTCACGAAGCCGAGATTTCGCAAGAGCAGGAGGGAAAAGCTCAAGTCCAGACCCGGCCCACTGAAGAATACGAAATAATCAAAATCAAAAATCCGCAAGGCAAGTCACACATATTTTTGAACATGTTGATCCTACATCTCCCTAAGTTGTTTATTTACTATATTTTCATTATGTTATTTGCGCACTGTTATTTTATGTATAACCAATGCTTAGAATGACAGGATATTAGTTATGTCCTACCACCCGAAAAGCCCAGTTTAACTTGATAGCCACATTCACCTTGACAAGACCTAGTAACATAAAATATAAGATTATAAATAACATGGTAGTTTAGGACCACATTGAATCTTTCTACTGTTAAGGTTTGGTATTGGTCTAGAGTTTTGGAAAGTTGGAAATAGGATAAATGAGGATCGCAGAGGTGGATCCGAAGATCTTATCCTAGGGTGGAGGCTGGTTGTGGATTGGTGGCAGTACAGGGTGTACTGAATTTGGGTTTGTGTGCGGATGATGCCTCGATTAAAAATGTAAGGACTAGACCCTTATCTTTGAGTAACGGACATAGTATCCGCCCAACCACAAGCGTTGACTTTGTCAAACTTGACTTAGTCAAACCTGGCTTAGTAACTGCTCAACTTTAATTGAATCTCTGCAACTGGAAAGGGGGAGACAGAGGGTGAGTTCGTATGGGAGGTGGTTAACCATACAAGCTGTAGGGTCGCGATAAGTCGGACGAGATCCGTGGGGTCATCCGGCTTGTCGAGATTAAACACCTACTGGGCGGAGCCTATATGAAGAATTGAGCAGTGAACATCCTTGTTGTCTTAACTCTCTGGCCGGAGTTAAGGGATCTTGTGGGTAAAGCAGGGCAGCTTTGCAAAGTCATGACAAATGGTATTCGAATACGCCGTGCTTCCGGTAAACGCTGTGTTTAGTGGGTGAATCCAGTATCAAGGCATAAGTAGATTTGGGAATGGTTTGGTAATGTTGAGTAGTGATAATCAAGCTTGAAACCCCCCCCTTTTACTTTAATGAAGTACATTTTAAAGGTTTTCAAATGGTTCCAACTAAAACTGCATCCACATAAAATAATAGACTTTATCCCCTTTTTCTTGATATACCGTGCATGAAATTATTATTAAGCTCCGTGTGACTTGTTGAGTACAAGTGGTAGTACTCATGCTTGCTAAAAATATAAACAGAACAACAAATCTAGAGGATGCGAGAAGACGAAGAGATGATTCTATACGAGGTTGATGAAACGTGGAATTAGGGTCGTTCTCCGCTCAGGCGTGCCTGTGGCAGCTTTTGTTGTAATGTAACTAAGGGTAGTTGACCCTACTGTGATACTTGGCTTTTAGCCTTAGAATGTAATAAAGTTCGCTTTTGCTCTTAAGCTTGTGTCGGCAACGTTATACACTCGTTGGATGTACTCGTAGTTGAATAGTCCTGGGCAGCTGCGAGGATTTCATAATACTCCCGGAAACGGGGGTGTTACAGAGTGGTATCAGAGCCCGCTTGCTTGGCCGTAGGATGACCCTAAGTGTAGGTTTGGTTACGATAAGATTTTGATTTCACAAAACCCTACTTTCAAATACAAAAGAATTTTGAAAACTATAAGTATTGTTGCTGTCTCACCTTTCCTATTTCTATCTTACCCTTCTTAGACAAAAAGTAAAAGACTTCCTTTTGGGTTTTGTCAAAAGCTTAAAATGCGAGTAGATGTTTAGACTAACTTCATGCTGACCAAATGAAACAAATGCTAACCCTAGCCTAAGAAACATTAAAAACGATGTTAAAAAGGAGTAGTGTAAATACTCTGACCAAAAGCTTTTCCTTCTGAAAAGTTATAAGATTGCCGCTTGAGTAGTTAGCAAATATTACCCATTTGATATCCTTGATGTCATGGGTAAACCATTCAAGTAGACGAAGATTTCTGTTTGTATTAATAGCTGAATTGCACTATTAGCCTGTAGACTGCTATATAAGCAATTTGTGCAAAACTAAATTTCTGATTTTAAGTAAAGAGTATGTTCAAAACTCTTCTCCTATTCCATTTCGTCTTTAATTCTTACCTACTCTGTTCTGATCTCCCCTTACCTATCAGGCAACTCTTGGAAGGAATTAAATGTAAATTTCTGATTGCAACAAATAGGTTAAATTATAGCCATGGAGTTTAGAGAAAGGAGTAGATAACCCATAAGGGATTGAAATATGAGACGATGATGATCGAAGATATTGGCGGAATTATGTTAACATTGGAAGAATATGAATGGATAAAGTGATAGAATTTGTTGGATCAAAAAAATGTGATAATGATAATTATTGGATTTTAGGCATAATCAATAATAATATTCTTGGTGGATATTGATGATAATAATTATTGGATTATAAATCTGGTTAATGATATTATCCTTGGTGGATTTTTCAAATGATGAATTAAATGAGAAGGAGATAGCAAGAAGCTTAGTTAATTATCAAATGAGCCGACTAAGATTGTGGGTTGGTAATGAAGATAATTGTATTTTTAAGGAATATGGGTACAAATGATATCGGTGGGTTTAAAATAAGGATACTAGATTATAACAGGTTTGATATTGGATTTATAGTCATGGTTGAAGTTGGAATTTTTGTAGAATTTGGATAACCATGATATGATTAATAAAGTTAGGAGAATACAATAGGAATTATGTCTTCGGTGGATCAAATGAATGATTATATTTGTTTGGGGTTATCGACAAAAATGATGTCATAACTAGGATATAGTGTGGCCCTAGTGTGAAGTAGAAATTAAAAAGGGCACTGGATTTTAAGCCCATGCATAAGAGTAGTATGAGAATGAACTTAGCTTACGAAGGTTGGAAGCTAACAGATGTGGGATTATCCTTGCAAGTAAGCAAGAAGATTTTCAAGAAGTGTCCTACAAAAGCAATCAGAAACATCATTTAATCTTACTTCATTTTCTTTCCTACCTCTTTCTTGCTCTTCCCTCGTTTTCGTCTCACTTCCTCTGCTAAGCCCAGAAATGTTACAGGACTGATTCCTAAGTTTCGATTACTGTCAAACGAAATGTTATTGAGCAAACTAAAGATTTGATGGTGCAACAGATGGAAAATAAAAATCAGAGCAGACCATCCAATATGACGGACGCTTTATCCAACATGACGGAAGTCTTATCTAACATGAAGGGAACCGTATCCATCATGGGAAAAACCTGGATTGAAGTCAGACAAGGACAAGTCAGAATACTAGAACAACAAGCAAGGGTGTTGGAACAGCTCATTGCAAAAGCGTTGCCAGAAGAATTAACATCAATATCAAGTGCGACTGCATTTAAATTTGGAATCTTCTTAAAGACTCGACCACTGGGATTTTCATCAGCAACAGAACCGATGAGCGCTGATAACTGGTTACAAAGTATCGAGATGAAATTGAACGCCATCCGATGTACGGACAAGGAAAAAGTTCTTTTCACCACCCACCAATTATCAGAACCAGCCATTAATTGGTGGAATACTATTCAATGGGTATATCCAAATGAGAATATTACATGGGAGGAGTTCGTGAATAGATTCCGTAAGACTTATATTTCTCCTGAAGCTATCGCAGAGAAGCGTCAGGATTTTATTAATCTCCGACAAGAAGATGAGTCTGTTATGGAGTATCTACAACAATTCCATCATTTATCACAATATGCTCAAGAAGATCTCAACACCGAAGCAAGAAAGATGGCACACTTTATAAGAGGCCTGCAACCAAAGATAAAGAGTTATATTATGCCCGTGGAATATCCAGACTTCCAAACTTTAGTTGATCAAACTCTCTGGGCAGAAAAGGAATTAGCAGGATATCTGAGGATTACCAAATAAAATGATCCTTCGATCTTGGTCCATACGATTTGTTTCCACTGCAAGCAAAATGGGCATTATCGTTTCCAATGTCCATTGAGATCCTTATCCAAAGAAGAAGCCCAAATACATGTCAAAAGACAAGCATCAACCTCATACCAACTGACAATGGAGGAAAAAGGATATCACCCCAAGAGGGCGAGTGGAAAAGGAGACAAATGCACCCTAAAGAAGTGACTAAGAGAAAGCGACAAGAGAGGTAGTCAGAAGTTAGGCAACACTGTTGGTTAAAAACGAAACATAAGATGAGTGTTATCTCATACTTTTGTATAAGCAAGTACGTTTGTGTAAGCAAGTAGTCTTTTAAGGTATCGGATGTACCCGTGAGTTATCCGTGAGCTATCTGTACAGTGATATAAGGAATAAAGAAGTTTGCGTCGCAATTCGCTGTGAACTTACTTTCCAACTTTGTGTAAGAGAAGTATGACAATATTTGAAAGACTACGCAAAGGATGGAAGAACCAACTCAGTTTGAATAGAAAATCAGAATGATACAATGGGAGTATGGACACTAGGACAAATAAATCAGAACCGTCTCAAGAGATGCTAAGGGGAAATTATAAGAAATGTTGGTATGTAAAATACCTATAGAGGTTACGGTAAATAAACCAGGAAAGTTTATGTGAAGATACAAGACATGAATGATTTGGTATATACAAGGATGATATACAGGTATAGTAAAAGAGAGAAAGAAAAGGGAGCATGTATAAGCTCGAGTGTAACAAGAAGAGTTCTTAGAAGATAAAGGTTATAGCTCCAGTTCTAATATCCCCTAATAGAGAATTTCAACCCTGCAGTCATACCTCCGAGACAAGGACTAAGATGTATGTTAATACAAGACGGAAGGATTATAACGTGTGCATTGAGATGCCGACACCTAAAGAGAAATACACTACTTATGGTCTAGAATTAGTAGCCATAGCACATACACTGGTCAGCTGAGATTAAATTCCCGACAATGAAAATGGATATAAATAATCAGAGATTGTGAGTTGGATAGCCAATGAAAGTAAATGTCCTGGTATGGTTACTAAGTGTTGTCTCTACTACAAGTAAATTCAACAGAATCCACTAGGGAATAAGCAAGAAACCTTGGGATCTCACGGTCACTCCTAATATTCAATGAAGAGGAAATCCAGAGATTCAATCATAAAAGTAACTCACACTTCACAGCTCTCCATACGATTTGAAAAAATGAGATGAATCTATGCTTGAAGAAAGAATTTTGATGAGGTAATATGAAGAGAGAAATCTCAGGGTATAACACTTATAACGGCTGTTAGATTGTTAGAAAATAAAAGACAGATTACCACAGTCATAACTAGTCCTTGAATGGTGAAGAGGAACCAAAGGATATTGGTATGGATCTATATTACAGACTCCCGAAGACATAAAAAGTATATGAGATTATGAGTAATCATGGATTGATTGATTAGTACAAACACTACAAGACAAACAAACCTACCACAGAGATAAATTCAACAGAATTCTGTCTGACCATGGTCGTGCTATTGCATAAGTTTCCAGATGAGATTATCTTAAACCAAGAAGCACAAGTCATATATGTACTTTGAGAATATCTTCATAAAGTTTTGAGAGCCCAGATAACCAGAAGGGGACAAAGTACTGACGGAAGCTCCATTAACAGTCACTACTAGAAGCTTACCCTGAGTAAAACAAGATCTATGGAAATGAATTAGAACTGTAACAAGTTTTGTTTTTCACCCATTCTTTAACCTGGGTGAATCTCGAGGTCGAGATTCTTTTAAGGAGGGAAGGTTGAAACAAACCAAAAAGATTTGCAAAAACCAAATTGGAGTTGAATTCCCGTTTCTCTTTTGCTCTCCTCATCCTTAGCCCTAATCTACACGAATCTCAGCACAAATTAACTCTTGATCTTTGCCCTAGCTGCCATGAACGGAGGAGAAAACGCGCTCATCGTTCACGGGTTGAAATCCATGCCGCCGCCGATATTTCGCCGCCGCTCCCGTTTTCTTCACTCCCAAGCCGTCCAGAGCCCTCCCGCAACTTCGAGTCCCTACCACCTTACCCCAGCTGGTCAGCAGGCCGTACCTCATCCTCTGCCCTGCCCTGGCACCGCCTTGAGCTCTATTTCACCGCCGCCAAAATATCCTCCCTCCCCTCTCTCGGTGAACCGCCATTCCCCAGCTATTTAAGCTACCCTAGCTCTTCCATTAGCAACCATCCATTCCCCTGAAGCTAACCGAACACCCCAAAGCCCCCACCACCGCCCCATTACCGGTAATTGCAAAAAATCCCCAAATTTGAGCCCTAGCTCAGTGTCCAACCTCCGGCCGTCCATCCTCCGATTCCTTTCTCCATCATCACCCCCGAGCCCCCCAGAACCCCCCCAAAACCTTGCCCTAGCTCCTTGACCCCTCCCCTTCCCCGACACCGTGAGCCACCCCGCTGCCAAACACCGCCACCGTGGCCAGCCTATCCCGGACCTCCCGAGCTTCGGCCAACCCATCCCTAAGCCTCCCCACACCGTAGTGATGCTCTAGCACCGGCCCGATCGCCCTATGAACCCCTTGGTCACCCCAAATTCCAAAAATGGCCGTGGGAGAGATGACCTCGCCGCCGGCGAACGTCGCCTCCGCCGGCCCGGCCACCACCCAAAATGGAACCCCCTCCCTACCCCGCATCCGTCCATGGTCTCCACTGCCATCGCAAAACTCCGTGCGCCAAACCGACCGCCACCCATTCCTCTGTCTCGCGCGCGTGCTAGCTGTTGGAGAAAGAAGAACGATCGCCGGCATCTTTTTCCCGACTCGAGCCGCCCGCGACGCGGTTGAGCCAACCACCCACTTTGCACCGCCGCGCCGCCGGACCATCCACCGCGCCAGCGCGCCGACCCGAGCCGCACCGCGCGTGCGGTTGGACCGAGCCCGTCGCCGCGCCGACCGGACCGCCGTTGCGCTGATCGTCCGATCCGAGCCCAAGCGACGCGGTCGAGCCGAACGCAACCGCCGCGCGCTGCTCGGCCGCTCGAGCACGATTGACACGGTTCGACCAAGCCCGCTCGTCCGACCAACCCGAACCAAGAAGATCGAGCCCGATGAATAGTAACCGACCCAAAGTCCAAAATACATGTTTATACTTCCGGATTCGTTTCGAGCCCGCCAACCCAAATCCAAAGCCCATTTCCCCATATAGCCCTCCTATAACCCAATATTCTCAATTTAATGGAGTTTCCCGGATTTTCTTTCCCTCTTTTATTTTCTTTATTCCTAGCTCAATCCTTCGGGCATGGAATTAACTTTATTTTATTTGTTTTGCGTTAGTTCACGGCCGAGATTTATAAGAGCGGAGAGGAAAAGCTCAAGTCCGCACCGGCCATTGAAGAATACGAAATAATCAAAATCAAAAATCCGCAAGGCAAGTCACACATATTTTTGAACATGTTGATCCTACATCTCCCTAAGTTATTTATTTACTATATTTTCATTATGTTATTTGCGCACTGTTATTTTATGTATAACCAATGCTTAGAATGACAGGATATTAGTTATGTCCTACCACCCGAAAAGCCCAGTTTAACTTGATGGCCACATTCACCTTGACAAGACCTAGTAACATAAAATATAAGATTATAAATAACATGGTAGTTTAGGACCACATTGAATCTTTCTACTGTTAAGGTTTGGTATTGGTCTAGAGTTTTGGAAAGTTGGAAATAGGATAAATGAGGATCGCAGAGGTGGATCCGAAGATCTTATCCTAGGGTGGAGGCTGGTTGTGGATTGGTGGCAGTACAGGGTGTACTGAATTTGGGTTTGTGTGCGGATGATGCCTCAGTTAAAAATGTAAGGACTAGACCCTTATGCTGAGTAACGGACATAGTATCCGCCCAACCACAAGCGTTGACTTTGTCAAACTTGACTTAGTCAAACCTGGCTTAGTAACTGCTCAACTTTAATTGAATCTCTGCAACTGGAAAGGGGGAGACAGAGGGTGAGTTCGTATGGGAGGTGGTTAACCATACAACTGTAGGGCTGCGATAAGTCGGACGAGATCCGTGGGGTCATCCGGGCTTGTCGAGATTAAACACCTACTGGGCGGAGCCTATATAAAGAATTGAGCAGTGAACATCCTTGTTGTCTTAACTCTCTGGCCGGAGTTAAGGGATCTTGTGGGTAAAGCAGGGCAGCTTTGTAAAGTCATGACAAATGGTATTCGAATACGCCGTGCTTCCGGTAAACGCTGTGTTTAGTGGGTGAATCCAGTATCAAGGCATAAGTAGATTTGGGAATGGTTTGGTAATGTTGAGTAGTGATAATCAAGCTTGAAACCCCCCCCTTTTACTTTAATGAAGTACATTTTAAAGGTTTTCAAATGGTTCCAACTAAAACTGCATCCACATAAAATAATAGACTTTATCCCCTTTTTCTTGATATACCGTGCATGAAATTATTATTAAGCTCCGTGTGACTTGTTGAGTACAAGTGGTAGTACTCATGCTTGCTAAAAATATAAACAGAACAACAAATCTAGAGGATGCGAGAAGACGAAGAGATGATTCTATACGAGGTTGATGAAACGTGGAATTAGGGTCGTTCTCCGCTCAAGCGTGCCTGTGGCAGCTTTTGTTGTAATGTAACTAAGGGCAGTTGACCCTACTGTGATACTTGGCTTTTAGCCTTAGAATGTAATAAAGTTCGCTTTTGCTCTTAAGCTTGTGTTGGCAACGTTATACACTCGCTGGATGTACTCGCAGTTGAATAGTCCTGAGCAGCTGCGAGGATTTCATAATACTCCCGGAAACGGGGGTGTTAGGCCTATTTCTGGTCCTTGTATGGCTATGCTGCAAATGATGCTCCTTTCACACTTCCATCGTTCAGAATCTCGGTCAAGTCATTATGCAAAGGTAAATCCTGCATTCATAGTAGAAAAAATATGAACTTCAACCAATTCCAGCTGGTGCCTAGATGATCAAAAGGTCAGAACACATTTTTTTTTAGGGAACATGCAATAGCTTTGCATGTCATTATATTAAGAAGAAACCAGAGAACAACAACAGCGTTAGAGGTACAGGGGATTGATTACAAAGGAAACAGGAAGCAAGAAAGAAAGACAACTAGAGAGGAAACCAAGGAAGAAAGAAAAAGGTCAGGAACAGAGGTAAAGTAGCAACGTTGGATAATGTTCGGAGAGAAGACAACTTGAAGCTGTTAGTTCGCGGTCGCCTGTTGCCAAGAGATTAGTTTTTGCTTGAGCTTGTCCACAAGCGCTTCAGTGCATGTTTTGATCTTGTCGAACACTCGGGCATTGCGTTCGCGCCAAATGGTGGAGACGAAAAGAATGATTATAGAATCGAGATTTTTCCATTCAGCCTTGGGTACCTGTTTGCGCATTGAGATCCACCAATCTAAAAGCTGAGTATGGGTTATAGATGGTATACGACGTCTGCCGAGGAGGCGCAAGAAACATGCCCAGACTTGCCGGACCCAGGGGCAATGGACAAGCAAGTGATCGATTGTTACCGGGTGCTGTTCGCAAAGGGAACAGATTGAAAGTGACACAATGCCGCGCCTTGCCAGACGATCAGCCATCCAGCATCTGTCTTGAATTGCTAGCCATGCAAAGAACTTGTATTTGAGCGGAGCGTTGCATTTCCAAATAAGGTTGTGAGCTACGCAGCGGATTCCGCCGAGGAAGAAGGCATATTGAAGATGCCTTGATGCATTCTGTCTAGAATTTGCAGGTTCCAATGGAGGCAAGAAAGGATGGTTAGTTTACCTTGTCACTGGCCGAACGCTGACGGCCTTGATCTATGGAAGAAGAATCTTCAGACGACACAACGAGTGCAGACGGATTAGCTCAGGCAGCACAACGGATTCCAAATCGGGACGGTCTCTGCGCCGCAGCTCGCAGCATTTCAGTGCAAGCTCAGCAAACTTCTGAGCCTCCTCCACCGGCCAACCTGTCACATTAGGATCCAAGACCTCCTCAAACGTCCCATCTTCCAGTGCATCAGATACATTGTAGGCAAGCCCCATAGCGTCCTTTGCAGTGATCATCTGAAGATAGATGACACCAAGAGCATACACATCGGATTTTGTGCTGACCAATCCCGTCTTCTGGTACTCAGGATCAATGTAGCAGAAGGTCCCCGCAGCGGCGGTCATCCGGTACTGCGTGACGGTGTCGTCCATTGTCCGGGGAATGATGCGGGCGAGACCGACATCACCGATCTTGCTAACGAAATCTTTGTCAAGGAGGATGTTTCCAGGCTTGAGGTCTCGATGGACAAAGGCTTCAGGTTTCATCTTGTGTAGGTAGAGCAGGCCGGTGGCTATCTCCACTGCTATCTTGAAGCGGAGCTGCCATGGCAGCGGCGGCGTGCTTGACCGGCAGAAGAGACGGTCTTCAAGGCTGCCGTTTGGCATGAACTCATACACCAGGCAACCATACTCAGGGCAAGCACCCACTAGGTGGACCATGTTTGGATGGCGAATGTTGTTCAACAGCTCAACCTGATGATAACACAAATTCTTCCATCACAATCCACAAAATATATCATTTACAATTTTACATAATTGGAAAATCAAATTCCTTTCCTTTTCTTTTCTAATGCACCAAAATAGTCACTACAATGTCGTACCACTATGTTACCTCCATCATAAACTAAATAGCATGTTCAAACTTCACATGCCCAACACATTGTCCAAATGATATTATCTTTAACATTAGTATCTGACTATTTGCAGTGATGATATCAACAAAGTAAAAAATGTGGATGTGCCTGTAATGTTTTTTTTGAAAATATTGTAATGCCGAAGTATATGCTAGCAACCTTTTCATTTAGTTTGTAAAAGAGAAACGGTAGTGGCAAAAGATTCTATTGTCGAACAAAGTCAGCTGTGAACATACCTCCTGTTGAAACTGTTTCAGTCCTTGAGTTATATTAGAGTGGAGAATCTTGACTGCAACAAGATTATTGTCAAGTGTAGCTTTGTAGACCGGTCCATAACCTCCTTCCCCAACCTTCAGTTCCATTGAGAAATGATCAGTCGCATTTGCGATATCTTCTGGCGTGTATATTCTGCACCGCAATCTAGTAGGGAGACTCTCTAGCATTCTTTTCGTCTCAACCGGCCTCGGCAAGGATTTACACTTCAGTTCAAGTCTGTAAGTCTCTTCTGAAGCAGATCCATGTCTACCATCATTTTTAGGTGAGTAAAATTTTGGTGGCAAGCGTCTCAAGATCGGGTGAACTGCTTCCTGGGAATTATGATCTGTAAATTCCTCTATGATTCTTTCTCTACATTGAATGTTAGAAGATAAAGTATCACGCGTCAAGAGCTTATGCTTTGGGCCAAGAACTGCTGAACTCCGTTCTGCATCTTGTCTGTCTTTGTAGGGAAGGTTCGCATCAACTGTTCTTTTCTTCTCTTCGAGTTCTTGTAAAGGTTCATTCGCTTGTTCAAAAATTGCATATGAGTTCACTATCCCGCCTTCAGCCCCAAGAGGTAACTGCAGTCCCAAAAGAATATTTCGCTTCAGAATGAGTCCAAGTTTGGAATTAGAGACAAAAATAATTTTATGAGGTAAACCATAATCAAGACTGCACAAGATATCACCAATACCTCTTTGTAATTCCATGGAAGCATATTGCCATTCTTTTGCTTCGTTTCAAGCTTAAAATGCCTTTGTTCAGCTTCCACATCTTCCTGCAAATGAGATAATTTCGATAACTCACACACACACACACACACACACACACACATCTAAAGAATTAAGAAACGAAACAATAGGCAGGAATGATTGAAGCATACCGTTTGATAACTAGAAGTTGATGCAGTACATTCTTCACTTGGAGGTTCGCAGGCATTGTATCCAGGACTAAGTGCACTATTATTAAAACTTGGTTCCTCAAAGCCCAAGTATTTTCTCTGTGGAGCATGGCATTCACGCTCATTGTCCTTATTTGGCAAAAGCAATATATCTCTATGGTACCCAGGATATTCTGGAGACAAATAATTGCCTCGTTGATTAATGCTTCTTAACAATTCACTTGGACATGAAGATGATTTTAGAAATGAACAATTGGCATATCCTTGTTGATCAGGTAACACGAGGCTGCCCTCTTCTGTTGATTCATCAGAGCTGGCATCAATGGGCATAGCAGCGCGTATAGACATAGGCCTGATCAGAGTGCAAATAGAATGAAAACAGAAAGTACAAGCACATAAGGAAGCAAATTAATGCAGAAGTATTGCAACATTGAAGAAAACTTCAAAATAAATAGTTAAAGAAAAACTTCAAAACAAATAGTTAAAGACTAACCAATATGAGAAAGAAATGAAGCTATTTGATATGGACTTCAATCATATAGAAAATAGCTCCATGTGGTGGTCGTGACGGCATGCATCACTTTCATGCACTTGCATGAAGTTTACAAATACAATAATTTCAGCAGTAGGGAAAATGTGTGGACTCACCTGGAAGAATGAGGTCCTTCAACAGGTAGCATGCGTGCTGGTTCGCCTGCAAATTATGCATGCACTTCATGAGCATTCAAAGAATAATCTACTAGAGATAATTATTGTACATCCAAAGGAATAAGAGTGTCAAAGAAACACAAACTTTTTACAGCTAGCAGGCGATTCCCAGGTGCATCAGAATTCAAGTCCTCTTTGCTGGTATCATTTACATTTGCATGAGTGGCAGGCCTAAAAGATGATAACTTCCCTTTCGCTATCACATACACTGAACAGAAGTTTGGAGCAGATTTTGTAACAAATGTAGGCACATCCATTTTCCTTATTGTCCTGCACTAGTTAAGGGAAAAAGAGATCAGATTCGTTGAAATATTGCAATTTTGTGCTAACAAAGAGGACCATCGAGTAATTTCAGAAAAGAAATGGTAACTGGGGCTGTCCTAAATTAGATAGAGCACCTTGTAAATGCATTCCTAGATGATGCTCCCAGCACTACCTTGTCAACATTCTGGTGCACAATAAAATCTACAATAGCTTTGGACGCATCTGTTCCATCAAGAATGATTTCTCTGCGTTGTAACTGCAGATATTAAAGTAAGTCAGACAACACGGGGTTAGTATGGCACCCAATTGCCAGATTTATACATCTGCATGTCCTTTTTCACATCTTAACATTCAGCCAAAACAATTGAAATTCTGAATATAACGAAAAGAAAAGGACAGATTTGAAGGATGCATACCCCTCTTCTGCTGCAGAAGCACTGGAACGGAAAGAGCAGCTCTTTAGTCTGAAGATCCATCCGAGCAAGAAAAGAAGCCGAGACATCATCCTGCACGTGTGATATGGAGAACTGCTTCCCAACTGAATGCATACACATGTTACGAATGGAAATCCGTCAGTAGTATCAAGATCGCGTCACGCGGCCAATCAAGATTAATTCAAGAATCGCATCCATGATATATGTTACCGGTGCTGTGGAGGGAGGTGTGCTTGCGGCGGACGTGGAGGAGGAAGAAGGGGTGGGCGCGGGAGAGGACGTGGTCGGCGGCCCACTTGAGCGCGTGCTGGCTGCTCCTGTCGCCATCGACGGCCACCGCCGCCACCCCGGCCTTCCCCCCGTCGCCGCCGCGCTCGCTCGACGCCGAGCAGCTCATCGCGGACGCGGCCGCCTCCTTCTTGCCCCCGTCCTTCTCTTTCTTCCTCGCTGACACGATGAACGGAGGGTGCGCAGGAAACGTGGGGAGCGACATCTCCAGGAGGAGGAGGAGGAGGAGGAGGAGAGCATCAGCGGCATCAATGGGCGAAGCCGCGAGAATGGAGGACGCCGCGGATTTGGCGGGGAAGGTCCCCCTGCCTCCTTCTCTTTTTTTTAGTACGAACTTACGCACGCACACACACTACACGAGAAAAATTGATCATTTGCGCTTCGCAAAATTACCACTTTCAAAATTGGCTTCACAAAAATACCATGCAATACATTTACCTCTTGATTACCATACCATTTGAGCCATTTAACTCATTTATTTTTTTTTTCTAATTTCAGGGGTTGGAAAAGACATTTCTACCCTTGCTAAGTTTTGCACTGCATGGGCTTTGAATTGAACATCAGTTTTTTGCTAAAAACAAATGACTGCAGATGGCTTTCAAAAATCTTAATTCACATGAACTTCATACAGAGAAACCTTAATTCATACGAAGTTCATAAAGGAAAAGAAAATAACATTTGCTAGAACATATTAAGTGAATCAGCGTATATTGTCACAAACCTGCATGATCTCTTCCCACGTTGATCGCTCGCTGATACCCAGTATTTGCCGGGCTTCTTGCTCAGTCATGGCCTTGCTAGCCCTTCCAATACCATGAATAGCTTCGGCGGGTTTTTACCCATGCAGTGTAAAATTTAGTAAGGGTAGAAAGATTTTTTTCAGCTCCTGAAATTAGAAAAAATATTAAATAAGTTAAATGGCTCAAATGACATGGTAATCAAGAGGTAAATGTACTGCATGGCATTTTTACGAAGCCAATTTTGCGAAGCCCACTCTTCAAAGTGGCAAATGATCAAAGCCCACTCCACACTACACCGTACAGACGTCTTTAACCACTGAGTATACTCAAAAAACATTATTCATATAAACAGTATCTCAAAAATAAGGTAACCACGGGCTCAAGCCTAGGTGGATGAACTACTCACCTCGCACCAACCTAGCTACATTCGGTCCTCGCCTCCCTCTCTCTTGGTCGCTCTCGTCTAGTTTGGCTGGCTCGGCAAGGGTAAAATGGTTCGATCATGTCACAGAAAATAACCAAAACATGGATGAGTGCATCGCTTCAAATGCAGATCTAGAACAAAATCGATCAGATCATCATATATATTACCACATATGGGTGTGGAGTTACTGAACTTAATTCGCAGGGTGTGCATCTTCGCCAAGGAGACCCGTTGTCTCCCATACTATTCCTCTTAGTCATGGAAGCGTTGAACGTGTTGTTCCGCACAGCTAGTAGATTTGTAGCACTTAGAAAAAAAAAGAAGGAATAAATAAATAAATAAATAAATAAAACTCTAATCTAGTCTTGGCCATAAAAAAGGAGGGATCTCTCTATTTTTTTCCGTGCATGATATTTTCTTCCCAGGTTTCAATCTACAACTCTCTCTCTCTCTCTGTTTCCGTCGGTGCGTCGGCAGGGGAGCGCCGCCGGCGGCGGCGCACGCAGCCCGGTCGCTCGCGCTCGCCAAAAGCATCTGTTGTAAACTTGCTAGGGAGTAGGGACTTGGCAATCTGCATCTGATTGGTTAAGTACATTGCAGTAGTGACATCTCCCTAGCTCGATGCATGATGCTCACCTGGCGACTACAGTTGTTACTATGTTGTTGACAAAAGGTGTCCATCCGATGCAATGTTCTCTGAAGTCCAAATTTCCTCAACCAACTGGCTGCCCGGCTGTAGAAGACAACGCAAGAAACCAAGTTGTTTTATGTATAAAAAAGCTGAATGAATTTGATCACCTCACCTTACCTTACATGTTTGCAATGTCCTTCAATTAATTAAGCTAATTAAATCCATGAAACACACGCAAGAAATAATTAAACAACTTACTGCACTGTGAACTTATCTAATCTATGGCATTTGCAAAACACACATACAAAAGCAACCCACTGTACTTTGTACCTGTTAACAACAGCAATTCTGAAATGGGGAAAAACATTTCAAGAAATTGATCTCACATTCTTTTGTTTAGGCATTCATATGTTCCGATTGCTAAAACAGATAATTCTGTTCCTTGAACGGCCAATTGCTAAAACTTGGAAGCCACTAGCAGTTATAGTTCTCCTCTCCCTCTGACATAGCATACATTGTTTTCAGGCACTTCGTTCATGTATATTTAGTTATATACCTTGTGACGCAATTGCTAGCCAAAAGCATATGTTGTAAACTTGCTAGGAACTTGGCACTCTAAGGGCCTGTTTGGTTGGTGTCTAACTTTGCCATGCCTAAGCTTAGGCAATATGTGGCTGTGTGGCTAACAAAATTGAAGCCACACTTGTGGCAAAGTTTGGCCGTACATGACGTGTGGGGCAGTGGCATGCCACGATTACGTCGACAAACCAAACAGCTACCTAAAACTGTGGCACGCCTAACTTGTGGCATGCCACACTTTCTTCCTGCTCGGTGCTTGATGCTCACCTGGCAACTACAATTGTTATTGTTGCAATGAGACTTCGTGTTTCCAAAGGGCCCAATAGGCCAATATATATCCATGTACAATATGCAAAGAGACTCCTAGACTATACACATATCTAACACCTCCCTCAAACTTATGGTGGATCAACAATACTAAGTTTGGAGAGGTAGAACCGATACTGAGCTCTAGTTTGTGCCTTGGTGAAGAAATCGGCTAATTGAAACTCTGAGGGCACATACTAAACAGCAATAACTTTATCTTGCACCTGTGATCGCATGTATGAAGCATCCGCTCTAATGTTCTTGGTGAGCTCATGCTTCACGGGATCTCGAGCAATGCTGATCGCATCAGTAATATCTGATAAGAGAGAAGTTAGTGCAGCAGTGGAAATACCAAAACCCTCAAGTAGCCACCGAAGCTAGGTAATCTCAGCTGTCAACGATGCCATAGCTTTCAACTCAGCCTCAGCGCTTGAACGGGAAACGACAGTCTACTTCTTGGTCGATCAGAAGGATCACTAGCCCAGGTCGCATCAAAGTATGCCTGAAGCTGCAAAGAACTAGAGCGAGGAAAAAAAGGCGACGAGTGATGGTCCCGCGAAGATATCGTAGAACTTGAAGAAGGTGACTGTAGTGGAGCTGAGTAGGAGCAGAGACAAACTAACTCAGTATGTAAACTGGGTGAGAGATGTCTGGACAAGTGATGCCAAGGTAAACAAGGCTCCCAATAAGATGGTGGTAGCGGGTGGGATCCTCAAGATGCTCGTCATTGGTAGTCTGAAGGTGAGCACCAAGCTCATAGGAGTATCAACCACACGTTGATCAGTGAGACAAGTGCGAGTAAGGATATCCTGAATGTAGCACTTCTAGGAGAGATAATAGCCCTCAAGCATAGAAGTGATCTCAATCCCAATAAAATAATGAAGAGGACCCAAATCAGCCATCAAGAACTGCACAAGGTTAGGACCTAACCATCTACTACTTTATGAGATTTCCTTTATACCTGTACATTGTTACAAAAATTAGTATTTACATTATCGTAGGTCTGGAGTATCTGTGTGATGCGTGTAAGCTAGCATTGATTCACATAGATGTGAAGAGTCGGAATATCCTCTTGACCACAAATCTTGGGGCTTAGCTCACTGATTTTGGTCTGACCAAGGCTTTTGGTGACTCGGAAACACATGTGACCACTGAACCAGCTGGTACACCAGGCTACTTATTGTAGAAAATACGGTATAAGTATATATTTTTATTTAATTCCAGCATAATTAAGCATTATTAAAGCACATTTCAAGCAGTATGTAAATAATATAAATTGCATATAAACATGTAATTCTTCCATGTCATTTATACAAGAGCATAATCTTAATTCATGAAACATAATAAATGCTAAAAGGAGAATATTACCCACGTTCATGACAAAAGAATCAATTATAACAGCCTAAAGTTCAGTTGTAATTGATGTTATGCTCTCTGAAGTAGAGTTGCTCAATTCTTAATATTTGGCCTTCTCGATACTATGTCAATACTCTTCATCAAGTGATAAGACAACTAGAGATTAAATTTGAGCTCTAATCAATGCATTCTCTGTCACTAAAGTTTGCATATACAAATAATAGAACCTTCTAAAATTTTGGTATGATAGTAGATCTAAATCAAAGACTATAATGTAGCAACCTGACAATAGCTTAAGATGATCAGTTAATAGACAACATAATCACAGATATTTAATAGCTTAAGATGCAGTCTCCTCCCTTATCTCTTCCATTCGGCCCACTGACAGGTGGCCCCGGCCCACATCCCTCTCTTTTTTCTCAATTGAAAAATTACCGAAATGCCCCTGGAATTTCAACACTACTTAGATCGTGAGTATGCCCTATAAAATTCCTCCTATATAATCCACATGCTCCTTCAACATTACCTAAAGTTGCATTGTTTTGTCAGCATTAAGGAGACGTGTATCTACCAAGTAACCAAACTCTAGCGTTGTGTTGTGGGGATCTTGTGCAGGTACTTCCGCGATCATCAGATCAGCAAGAAGAGCGATGTGTACAGCTTCGCCGTCGTTCTCCTGGAGCTCATCACAGGCCATCCTCCTGTTGTTCCAATCAACGAGAGCATGAGCATTCACGTTGGCGAGTGGGTGCACCAAAACCTCGACCACGGTAGCATTAAGAGCATTGCAGATGCAAGGATATATGGGAGGAGACTATGACATCAACTCTGTCTGGAAAGTTTATGACCTGGCATTGCATTGCAAACAAGAAGTCTTCAGGGAGAGGCTAACAATGGCAGAGGTGGTGGCACAACTTAAGGAGAGCTTAGAGCTCGAGACCCGTCGCGCACACGAGGTAGAAGAAGAGGTTGGCGAGACATCAGTTGCTGCTAGTCCTGCCAGTGGCAAAACCAGAATAAAATTTCGAAGAACTAAGCTATTTTTTTTAACTAAAAATAAAAAAAAAGACTAAGATAAATTAAGATAAATATAATAAACTGAACTTATACAATCCAAATTCATATATAAATAGAAGAGAAACAAATACAATAAAGATACCTCATGTATGGTAATTGATACGAGCGGAGGATAGACTCGAGCCCTACGAAGCCTCACTGCTGGCTACGCCCCTAAGTCTTGGAATGAGATAGGTCCGTTCTAGATACCTCTTTTGTGTGTGTATAGTATAAATAACAATATATAACTGGTCTCGTCTCACTTTGCAAATTCTTAAGTTGTGGCAGGTAGGTGCTTAGATGAAGTCTACTTGTTCTTGTGATCCTCTGTCTGAAACTTGAGCTTACACTTGGTGAAGCCAGAAGCTTCATGTTTTTGGTCCTTTTCTGATTGTGTGTGAGGTGACCACACATTTCGCTGAATGTGCTGATGGTAGTAACTAGCTGTATGTATGCGTGTCGGGGTTCTGAAGTTGCTGATGCAAGAATAGAACACTTGGAAGGCATGCATCCATGCAAGCATAACATTGATTAATTATAAATGGTTAACATTTTATAGTACACAATCAAACCCTTGAGTAAGCTTCTGACCCATTCATTTCTTGCACGCAACTGTGTTAACATTTTATAACTGAAGGAATTCCTGCATCTGCAACTGATCAATTATGCAATAATAGAAATGTGGTGAATCAAGACTTTACCACTGTTATACAAAGGTGTCAATAAGTTTGATTCTTAGAAGCTACTAGTAGATCCATATACCTGTTTATATTTATTTTTGCTTATAGTTTCTGACTTACTTATAAATAGTAATAGCCTTTAAAGAGTCGTACGGAGATAGAGAAATCCGTGTACGATTTTAGCTGATATAAATAAAGTTACTGTAATGTGTACTACAATTAACTAGTAGACTTTAAATTAAAAAAATATTCTATTTAAAATTCAGATACTGTAAAAAAATTATTACCGTAGAAAATTAGTTTCTAGAGTTCAATATGAACGGGCTATTATACATCACCCTGGGCACGAAAAACCGAAAACCGAGTACCGAACTGAATTTACCGAGAACCGAACCGAAAGTACCGAAACCGAAAATTTCGGTTCCATGTTCGTTCGAGTTCTCAGAACCGAATTTACCGAGGAAATTCGGTTCGGTGCCTCGGTTTACCGAAATACCGAACTACCGAAATATTATGTATTTGTGGCTTTTTCTCTGTATGATTTGGCACTTATTCTATATGAAATCATGTTACATTTATGTCAAAATTGGCTATTGAACTTGATGTTACATGCTGCTGTACCCTGTTCGGTAATTTCGGTAAATACCGGAACCGAACCGAAAGAACCGATACGAATTTCTTGATGCAGAGTTTTTCAGAACCGAACGGTGCCGAGATTCGTAGGAACCGAATTTGTATGGGTACCGAGGAACCGAACCGATCGGTTCGGTAGTACCGAACGCCCAGGCTAATTATACACATATTTAACACATGGGCTGCTTGACGCGTGTGTAAGTGTGTTTGAGAAACGTGTAAGCTCTGATCGATGTACGTACCAATCATGGCGTGGCACACCATCGTTGAAACTTTTGTGACTACACGTCGGCACACGCCAAGCGGCGATGATGCGATATTCTATCTTACTCGTACACCAGGTGTGCTCGATTTTAATGTGTAGTACAAATTAAAATGGGGAATGGAAACGTCGGATTAAAGTTTGCTAGTCTAGTTCCCCATAATTAGGTAATTTGGTAGGCAAGTGTGATTTAGCGTTGTTGTCAGCTAATCTATTTGACAGGAGCTATGTATCAGAATTCAGAAGAGAAAAAAAAAAAACAACACAAACACTTATCCTGTGTGTTCTCGAAAAGAATAAATAGAGTTAATTGTAAACAGAAAAAAGAAGAACAAGCACAAACATATATATTAATTCCAGCATCGCGGAAAATGGAATGACTTAATTAATTCCAATTTCAGGAGCAGCTAAGCCTATATATATATATATATATATATATATATATATATATATATATATATATATATATATATATATATATATATATATATATATATATATATATATATATATATATATATATATATATATATATATATATATATATATATGATAATGTTAACCTGTCGCGATCTATCTCCATATCTCATTCCAACCTAACTAAGGTGTTGTTGTCTTGCTTTGATATTATTGATATTATCGTATGGCAATAAATCTCTTATGAAACATTATCATGAAAAGTTGATGCTGCTTGCTTTTCCAAGAAAGAAAGAAAGCAAGGACGTTAGGTCATTAGTCATCACAATTTCTATACACATATTTGTTCAGAAATGCCTAGAAAATGGGGGGAAAGCACCAAATGTTCCCCCTCCCCTCTTTTTTTCTGTTGGGTATTGGTGACTTAAGGTGGTGATTATTTGGGCTTATTTTTGGTGGTTTATAGCTGAAAAGCACTGTATGATGAGAGGCTTATTTAGCATAATTAAATTTAAAAATATAAAAAATATGTTAGCCCATTACATATAATACAAACAAATACGGGAAAAAAAGAACCGGCAAAAAAGCTCAACAAAAAGCCAAAAGTTCAGAAAAAGACGAAATTTATAAATAGTGAAAAATAAGCTGGAAGCTAAAAGCTGAAGCCCAACCGATCACCCCTATGGGTCTCTTCTTTTGTACTACTAGTTGTGCAATCACATGAGCCTACTCTTATCATTGTAATATTATTCGTAGCATGAGAATTGCAAAGTTGAAGGTCTTTGATATGGGTAAAATTGAAATGAGCAGTGCTTCAATGCTTTCTTTTTTTTAATAAAAGTAGCACTAATCTCAAATTAAACAAAGAGGTAAGTAATATCTATAAACAATTCATCATATTTTAAAAATTATACAAATCACTATTGAAGAAAATATAAAAACACCTCCCAACTGAAATATATCCCCTGAGATAAACATATATGAAAATAAATAAATAAACTTATGTAAGTTCAACAAGTTTTTGACCAATTATGCCATATGTACACCAGGAGAAGATCAAGAAAAAAAGAGAGAAAAGAGCAGTTCAACTTTGAAAAATAGAATTTATTAAGCCACTTTTCTCAAAAGAATTAACTCACAAGCGACTTGCTCCATACATATATGCACAAGCGCACGGAAAGAAAGGTAGGAAAGTGGCGCACTTCTTGGCCTGTCTTCTCGTTGACTTTGCGAAGCATCGCGCTAAGCATGCGAGCATTACACGCAATTAATGACGCGATGCATGGGCCAACGCCCCGTCTCCATTCTCCATTTAGCCTGTTGCTTTCTTTCTTCGGATTATAATTTTGACTGTGATTTATAACTTTTAGACTATTCGTAAGAGATGATATAGAGTAACAAAATTCATATATAGTTTTAATTGACATAAATGAAGGCACTATAGGGTGTACTATAATTAACTTGTGGACCCTATTTTGCAAAGATATTTTGTTTAAAAACTAGTTACTGTATAAAAACTGAGTCATAGCTTTTCTGAGCCGAAAAGAAGAGATTGTGACGTTGGTGCGTGCATATACAGTTTTGATTGATATAAATGAAGACACTATAGGGTGTACTACAATTAACTTGTGGATTCCGTCTTGCAAAGATATTTTGTTTAAAAACTAGTTATTGTAGAAAAATTGAGTCATAGCTTTCACGTGCATATCACGTGACCATGCATCCATTGATCGTTGATCAGTAATTTCACCAACGTGCAAAAATGCTACTATTACTAATCTCGTCAATTAAGTCACATGTATGTAATACGGTCTAAAATATTTTTAAAAAAATTAGTGTGCATGATTTATGTGTGGAAACTGCATCTTTGCATCAAATACATGTCAGATTGTGATATCACATATTTGAAATGCAGAGAGAGAGAGAGAGAAGAGAGAGAGAGAGAGAAAGAGTGGTCTTTAAAAAAACGCAGAGAGGAACAGAAATAATAATGCTAGAGTGAAAGAATTTATCCCAACACACGGCTACATGGATGCATGACTTCACAATTCTCATCCTCCCCTTTGATTCTTTTCACATAGGTCACTCCTTTTCTCTTTTGTATCTTTTTGTTTTGCCTTTATCTATACTACTTAAAAGAGAAAGTTGATGATATGACTCATTTGCCCTTCCCAACTTCCTTTACAACTCCTTAAAAAATCTCTAACAAAAACAGAAAAATCAATCTACTAAAAAAATATAAATTTTACCATCCTAAAAATCCTTAAAAAAACAACAGACCTCTATCGAGTACATAGCAGAGCCAAGGACAAAAGGGCACGATGTAGCCGAGCGCGTGTGCCAGGCAAGGAGATCCTGACAATGTCGACTCAACATGTTGGAGTAATATGAATTTTTTATCCTAGTAAAGCGCTACATTCAGCTAGTAAATATAACTCGAGAGAAAAAAAGAAAAAAAATAGGATTAATGACTTTTAAAAAATGTTTTAAATAGGAGACGGTAGGGTTAATGACTTACCGAAAGCGCCTGTAACTGCGCCTACTTTTGCGAAGAATTTATATATGCAGCTTAGATTATATACGTACCACACCAATGCATTTTCTGAATGAGGACATTAAATGGAAAATTTGCACAACCAACACTATATACCGATTCGACGCTCGCAAAAATCATACATGAATGGAAAAAAATTCCAGAGGAATCGGAAAATGCAGTCCGCCAGTCGAAACGCAGAGATGAGGGGAAATTGAATTGAATTTCTCCAAGAAAAAGAATATGGCCGGTGCTCGTCGGCGAGGCCGCTTGTGCTATCGAGGTGCAAATCGGAGCCGGAGAAGATGGTGGCTACGATCGCGGCGAAGGCGGTGAGCGATGGGTGCTTCCGAGCCACGCGTCTGCTTCAGCGCATCGTATGAGAATCGTACGATGAGTCGTCGGATGCATAGCAGCTCTGTAAGCGAAAATGGATTAGCATATTAATCAGCACCGATCAAACCGTCGACATCTGCATCTCATCATCATCATCATTTACATAGCGCTTTTATAAAAACTTGGGCTACACTTTTCTGGGTAAGATTAGGCCCGGCTCAAAAGAGCTTTTTTGAGTAGTTTATAACTGAAAAGTACTGTAACTGGATGAAAAACACTATAGCTGACAGAGACTTATTTAGCATAATTAAATTTAAAAAATTTAAAAATAGAAAAAACATGTTAGCCCGTCACGTATAATGCAAACAAATACGAGAAAAAAAACAGGCAAAAACCCAAAAAGCCAAAAGTATAAAAAAGACGAAATTTATGAATAGTGCAAAATAAGCTAGAAGCTAGAAGTTTGAGCTGAAACGAGCGGGGCTTGCTCGGTTAAGCTGAAATAAACTGGTTTATAGTTAAAATTATATAGTACCTGATGATAGTTTATTTGGCATAACTAAATTTAAAAAATAGAAAAAATAGATTAACCTATCACGGACAATACAAACGAATACGGGAAAAAAGAATCGGTAAAAGAGCTAAAAAAACTAAAAAGTCAAAAATGTCGAAATTTCGGAATAGTAAAAAGTAAATCAAGGTTAAATCAAAATAAGTGGACCTAATTAGAGGCGGCACACTTTTTTTAAAAAAAGAATCTCTCTTTTTGAAGACTGCAGATGCTTTTACACGGAAGCAGAGAAATTTTTTATTGATGCTTTTATATGCAGAACACTCCTTTAGGGAAGATCTTTTTTTGAAGACTGCAAGCATTGACGCAGACATCGTCGACAGCATTTTTTCCCCCTATCAACAAGCTGCAGCTATCTTGACTTTCGCGTTAATTAATGTAAACATGTGATCAGGAAAGGAAATCAAGTCCGAGTGAGAGCCACGAGATTAATTAAATATAGTGGCATTTGGGTTTGGTTAGCAGTAGAACCATCGTGGATGATTCGCAAGTCGCAACAGTTTTTTCTCTGTGTTTTGCATCTGATGCTTGGTGGTTCGTCTGTTCGAACGTGCTTTTTGATGCAGTACTGAACCCAAAAGCATGTAACACATGCACGATCAATTCTTGTTGTGCAGTACAATGTTTTTCAATAATGAGTTGATGTTCCATCTGTGGTGGTTCAAATGTTAACATTGAAGAACACTCGCAAAAAAAAGTTATTTAATAAGTGCTTAATTTCCCGTTGCATATGCGCCATCGAGGTAAGTATACATTGAGCTGCCTGCTGCCTATACAAGTAGACTATAAGCCCTGTTTTTTTTTTTTTTGTGCTTTTGGCTTCTTCAAATAGCAAACCAAACAGAAAATTTTAAAGCGAATTCTTCAAACGATTTTTCGAATCTAAAATCGTGTATATCGTCTACTACCATATTAAAAAACAAGAGATAAAAGACATCAACCATTGTAAAAAAAAATAAAGCATAGACATACCAGGGATAAAACTCGAAATCGTCAGTATACAGGAGTCCATGGGTTCCCTCACATCAAGAAGTTCATATGACGCAATTTTGTCGACAGAATTAAACCCAACTGCAAAATCCAATTCTCACATGAAACGAAGCTCGCGAAAGAAAAGGAAAGAAGAGCGGAATTGAAACACAGCAACTCACGAGAAACAGTTCGATTCCGGCAAAGAATCCATGAGATTATCCGAGTTCGAAAATAGCCATACGGCTAGATGAGCACAGCAAAATTACCAAGGGCCTACGCCAAATAGGCTAAACTTTTGATTTTAATGGTTAGTTTTTAACTGAAAATATACTACAGTGGTTAATAGTTTTTTATACTCATTCAATAAACAAATTTTAAAAAAAGAAGAATCGTTATATCTTTACGGGATAAAAAGAAAAATAAAAAAGGCAAAAACCCAAAATTTTAAAATAAACTAAAATTAAAAACCGACATGTTTTAAATTATTTCTAGCATAAACAAACCGATAGAAAAACCAGAATTTACTAAGTTCGTTCGGCCCTAAAAGGGTGTATTTTGTAATTTTAAATAAAGGCAAAAGTAAAGTAGTAAAACGTTGAAAAGGCAGCAAGAGGGACCTAGATTTGTTTGTGCGTATCAACTTTCTCTCTCTACCCCGACCGCGAGTTCCCTTCCATCGCTAGCTAGACTTTCTCTCTCATTTCACACACCAAACGAAATAAATAGAAAAACGCCCACAAAAAAAAAGTTTGAATTTTATTCGCTTTCCTCACAGTGGCAAAGGAAAAGTTGGAGTTTTTATACTTGCCACTGGTGCTACGAGCCCGAGAGAACAATAAAAACTAAGGAGAGGGAGGCCGCGAGATGGAGGAGACGAGCGCCCCATGAGAGGAGAGGAGAGGAGAAAGGTAGAGGGAGACTGGGAGGGACGCGACGACGTCCCATCTCCTTCCTTCTCTAGGGTGTGTTTCTTCAGCTCTCCCTCCACCGCCACGGCGCCGGCGCCACCTACCCCCGAGGTCGCAGCTGCTGCGGCGGCGGTGCGTCTCTCTCTCTCGTCACCGTCGTCTCTTCCTCCTCTGATTCTTTCTGTTTTGGTTATTTTGAGGATTTTTAGGTGGCTTGCGGTGACGGCTCTGCGGCTTCGCGCCGATCTGTGTTTTCTTTTGGGGGGTTTGTTTATATCTGTGATTTATGTATGACTTTTTTTCAGCAATTCTTCTTTGGTCGTGTCGTGGCATCTGCTTGTTCAAGAGTTCTTTCTTCTTCTTCTTTGTGCCGTTCGTTCGCCCTATTTTTTGGCGCAATTATTATTTTTTTGGGGGGTTGGGGGGGGGGTCTATTTCTAATTGCTTTTATTTGTGCGTTTGTGTTGGATGGGTTTACTCGCTGGGTTTTGGTTACTTTTTTTTTTGCATCGATTTTAATTAATTTCGCGTTGCAAATCAGTTCCAGTTTTTGTTTAGGATCTGTATTAATTTACTGCTGCACCTGATTTATCATGTCATGCGATGTTTCCTTGTTGTTTTTAGGATTTTTTTGATTGTTTTTTTTTGTACTGTGTGTTGTCTGCGAAATTCGATTAATTAGGTAAAGTGGTAGGTTGTGACCAAACTTTTTGAATCTTTTGGGAATTGAGGTGGAATGCTCATTAAAATTGAGAAACTTGGTAGCTCACGAGATGACCTGGTTTTCCTCCTCCATTGCATTTGGATATGAAATGTTATGAAACAAAGCAAAATTATTACGATCCATAATGTCTTTTTCCTGACAACGACATCATTTGGTGCCGCGAACTAGACTGAGGCACTTGGAGACTTTAGGTTGATCATTACCTGATCATGTGAGACGCTAGATGTGAGGACAATTAATTGGAACCGTATCTAGTTAACTGGGTTGATCTGGAAAGGTGATACTGTACTATGTTGTAGCCTCGCAGGCTTATGATGATATTTTTGTGTAGTGATGGAAATGCAAAGTCTTGTCGCTTTATTGCTTACGGAAAATCGATATGATGTGTTAAATTATGGGAGTGAGAGACCAAATTGACTTGCTGCTTGATGAAATGCAGGCTGTCATGCAAAGACAAACTTGGTTGCGTCAGACGTGCATTTAGGAAGTTCGGCATGGGTTCAGGAAATTTGGTGATGAAGAAGGTGGTGAAGCCCAGCTCTTTCGATCTGGACATACAGCTTGATAGAAGTTGGATGGAGGATGTTACTTGCCCAATCTGTCTTGATGCCCCCCACAATGCAGTATTACTGAGGTGCACCTCTTATGAGAAGGGTTGTAGGCCATTCATATGTGACACCGATCAGTCTCGTTCAAACTGTCTTGAGCGGTTTAAAGGTGCCCATGGACTACCAGCCAATGTGAAAGTCTCATCTGTTCCTGTGGCTCCTCTTGATAGCATTCATATCATCTCATCTAATGCAAATAACCACCCAGCTTGCCCGTTGTGTAGGGGCGATGTTATTGGGTGGATTGTTATTGACGAGGCTCGTCTGCATCTTAACCAAAAGAAAAGATGCTGCGAAGAGAGTTGCTGTTCTTATGTTGGCAACTTCCATGAGCTTCAGAAACACACCCAACAAAAGCATCCGAATTCACGCCCTTCGGAAATTGATCCTGCTCGGCGAGTTGATTGGGAGAATTTCCAGCAATCTTCTGACATCATAGATGTCTTGAGCACAATACATGCACAGGTTCCTAATGGTATAGTTTTGGGAGATTACGTCATTGAGTATGGCGATGATGACGCTGGAGATGACTATGAAGTTTTGCACAGGGTGAGGGGGAACTGGTGGACATCCTGTATTTTCTGTAAGGCATTCTGTAGATCTTCAAGAAGCCGAAGAAGAGCAAGAGCAAGAGCAAGGGAAAGGAGAGGTAGTGGAAGGAGGAGCAGCAACAGGTCTAGTCATGAAAGCTTTACTCTCGAGGTTCCGACAAGATCTGTGGACATAAGAGACATCGGATTTGATGAAATAGATGATGAATATATAGTTACTGGGGCAATGCCGAGTGTTGCTGCATCCAGGAGAATGGCCAGTCATTACAGGTCTGTGCATATACTTTTCTTATTCCTGCTTTCTGTTGTTGCTAAGAAATTATATTGTTGAAAGGACACATAGAACCCTAAGCTCTCAGAAGACACACTGTAGTATTCCCACTGAAACATGAATACACATGCAGACACGAAACGATAAAAATGGGAAGATGGACATAGTTTTCTTCAATAATGTTTCTTGTTGCACAATTCTGTAATACTATGTACAAATTTTGACTATTACATGGCTACAACCTTCTCTGTATGCATGAAATTTCTGTCACATGGGCCATGGAGAGGCTGTGCAGCCTATATATCAGTTTACTGCTTGTGGAAAGTTTACTGATTTCTGTGATCTTTGCATGTCAAGATCAAGACCAATTTAATTGCAACTTTCTGGCCCCTTATTACACCTTGTTCCTTGTTGATCACGATATGAAGCGCGAACTATGGGCATAACACTTCTTTTCTGGATAGCTGATAAGTTGTACTTGTTCAAATATGAAAACAAACATGACAATGAGCACTCGTGCAATGCAGCACTTGAAACCTGAGAAAATCAACAGCAAAACTATGTTTTCAACTCTTTAGAAAAGTCTTGAGCATGTCCTTTGAAAGTCAGCACAAGTAACACAAATATGACTGTAGAAACAATTTTTAATACTAGAATTAATCCTGGTTGCTTTTTTTTTTTTACTTTTACACAATCTGATAGGCAATCTATTTTTGATGTATCCAGGGATCCCAGATATGGACGCCGACGTTCACACTTCTAGGATGAACCGACCAGCCGATATACAATGCGGCAACAATCGGAATTGCTGTACCTCTGCCCATTTCTCTTTTTTTGCCGTCTCTCCAACCTCTGGAAGGTGCTATCCCAGCCCAAATTTCGTGTGCATTAGTGCATATAAGATAGCAGCAAACCTTTCATTGTTCATTCACAGCTGGTTTCACCATTTTAGGTTCTTTGTGTAAATATTTAGCGCCTACCTTATAGTAATGTTGATTAAAGTTTCTGTCTGGGAAACCCTTGTATCTCAAAATGCTGCTATGAAATACAGCAAACTTTACAGTAAATGGCCATCAACCGAATCTTTTACCCGTCGATTAATTTCTTCTTGTGCTTTGCTTCTGCTGCTGGACTTGTAGAGGAGCTTTCGTGTTGGATTGTGTAAAAGGCCGCTAGTGGCTATTGCTGTCTTAGTTGCTGTTGCTGCTGCCCTCGTGAAGAGCATTCGTGTTGAACCGTCTAAGTGTTGCTGCTCGTGAAGAGCCTTGTCGTGCAGTACCAGAACTGCCAATGTCAGATTAAAAAAAGAACTGCCAAAGTCTGAACCCTGATTGCTGCAGGCAGCTTCCTTTTCGGCTTTTTAGCCGGTTTTTAACTTCGATATACTATTCATCATATTTATCCAGCTAAAATTCATCTTTCACATCTGCAGCTAAAAATCATCTTTTACATCTATAGCCATAGCCAAAAGCCATCTTGATATCATGAGAGCGGCTGCATCAAAGGCTTGAAGTTGAAGATGCCTGACTTGTTTAGGATGCCTTTGAATCTTTGTGAAGTTCTATGTTTCTAACCGTCTCTGTCACGCTGAAGTGCCGGGGATTTTTCTCCCTACGGAAATAGAGATGATGTCATAACGTATTTGTTACGCCTCAAGTGCTTAGGTTGCGATTAGACTGCTCACGTCATGATTCTGTTCCGCTCATTTCGGCTTGGGTTTCTGGTTTATGTTTTACTATTTATAAATTTCATCTTTTTCTGAACTTTTGACTTTTCCTTGAGTTTTTTTGCCGATTCTTTTTTCTTGTATTTGTTTGCGTTGTCCGTGATGAGTTAACATATTTTTTCTATTTTTAAATTTAATTATGCCAAATAAGCAATCTTTAGCTACAGTGTAATTTCAACCATAAACCACTATTTTTCAGCCCAACCGAGTGGGGCCCTAAACCGGCTGATATTTTGTTTGTGTATTCTAGTATAAAATTGTTTGCCGCAGATTTAAGGTATAACAAAATATTGTTTCATAAAAAAACTTTGTGATACCCGCATCTTACTGCAACTGAGTTGAAGGAAAGCAACACCACATAGTAATATTTCTTCCAAACTTGCACATGATTGACGCTATGATCGGTTCGGCTTGAGCTTCTGGCTTATTTTTTATTATTCATAAATTTCGTCTTTTTCTGAACTTTTGCTTTTTGTTGAGCTTTTTTGCCGGTTCTTTTTTTCCTGTATTCGTTTGTATTATACATATTGGACTAACATATTTTTAAATTTTTTAAATTTAATTATGCTAAATAAGCCTCTGTCAGCTACAGTGTTTTTTCCAGTCAGCTACAGTGTTTTCAGCCATAAGCCATGAGCTTTTAAGCCCAACTGATCACCACCTCGAAGACATATGTCTGTATTAATCCAGAAGGCGAAGCAGCTGGTACCAAAATTGATGGTCTGATAAGATAAACCAGAAACTGGTAGAAAAAAATAGAGATTAACAATGAGATCAGGTAGGGCCGGCCTGAAATTGGCACCCCTTATGCCACTATTGCCACCGGAATTGGATCGGTGTGCATTGCCTCACCAGCTTAAACAAGAGCATGGTTGAAGGCCAACACTCAACACCATTCCTCACTAGATTGCTTGCCCAAACTAACTGTTCTGACCACAAATGAGATTTCCTCCTTTAGGTACTCAAGCGTCCAGTATACTTTCGGATTCAATGGATGCCCTACATCTTTCTCCTGTAGTTCCAAAATCTCTCGTGCAACGCTGTCTGCCAATAATTTCCTTGTGTGGATCGTCATTAACCTGCTGCAGAAATGATTTTCCCTCCCTTTTCTGCTCTAGCTTTTCTTTGAGACTCCTCAGATAAACGCTGTAATCTGAGAGCGCTGCTACTCACTCCATGAATTTCGAAATGTGTAACATTTCTAACATCACAAGTAAAAATGTAATCTCAGCTCCAGTCCTGAAGATATATCTGTTAAAGAGTATAGTTAGGTCCTTGAGGCCAATACGGCCCATACTTGGGCCCATACCCACTTGTATATATCTTGTAACTATTCTTCTCAATGCATCTGAGGGGATCTTTTCCTGTAACAAAGATAGTATCAGAGCCTGGTTGGCAGGCAAATCCCTAATCCTAGCTGGGCCCGGTGCCTTCCCGTCGGATTTGGTCGGCTTCGATGACGGCGGCGAGCCTTGTCCCTCTTCAGGGCCATCTTGGAGGCGGCGGCAGCGCGAGAGAAGGGAGCAGAGGAGAGGGGGTCTGTGACGGTGACACTTTCCCATCGGTTCTTCCCACCGCGACGATCCTTTCTGCTGGTTGACTTGCACGTGCATCTGCTTCGTGCGGCCCTTCACCATCTCGCCTCCCCTTCGTGGTCGCACTAGCTCAGCAGCTCCTCCGAACTCCACCTCCGAGAGTTTGCTTGTCTACTTCGGGTACGGCTTCTTCACCCCACGACGGATGATGCATCGCCAATGAGTTCCAAACCAACGAGTCACCAGGTCTTCACCCATGACGGTGCTGCATCACCAGTGAGTTCCTCTGTTCGTGCTGCATCGCCTGTGAGTCATCGAGTCTTCCAGTCACCACCGGCCCCTTTCTTCTCCTTCATCGTTGCCAAGAGAGTCGCCGTCGGCCTCTTCTTCATCTCACCGTCGACCTCTTCTTCGTCTCCACCGAGCAGAGGATCGTCCTCTCTGCTATCATCTGCTATTGTGGCTCGGTTCCTCTGTTGTTCTCTACTACCATGGTAAAGGATGGCTCTCTCTTAACCACTGACATCAAACTAGATGGTTCCAACTACAGGGAGTAGGTCTTCTTGGTCATGATAGTTGTGAGGACAGTTGGTCTTAAGGATCACCTGAACGATGATCCTCCCGATTCAAGGGCTTCATTCCATGTGACTTCTGATTGCTCTCAGCTTGTGTCATGCCAGCCAGTAAAGAATAGTCCATCTGTTCAGATAGCTGATGGTACATCTTGTTCCGTTACACATCAGGGTTCTCTTTTCACATCCAATTTTCTGTTCCTGCTATTTCTTTTGTTCCATAGCTATCTCTATGAATCTTACATCTGTTGGTTAACTAGCTGATATGAATTATTTCATTGGTTTTGATGATATCTCTTGTTATATGCAGGATTGTCAAAGTAAAAAGGTGATTAGTATTGGCTGTTGCCGTAAAGGATCTATGAGTATCTAGATTGTTGACACCCTACACTTTCTAGCTTCCACGTCATGAGTCGCTTCCGCGTCATCTTTACTCTACAGTCGTACACAGTTACAGCTTACAAGTGAACAAGGACGCCAGAAGCTGATGGATGCATAATGTGAACAATGTTGGTAGAACATCAAAATTCATTTTAGAATTTGTTTTGAAGTACCAGCCGCTGTGCTATTGAGGTTGTGACTTGTGAGCAACGCCCATACTTATTATTGAAAGTTCTTTCGTCTATTCAATATCTAAGATAATAATTGAAACACCTCTTAGAACAAAAGGAACACATTGATTTAAAAAAAAACTTTGAGTCTTATTGGCATATAGCTCATTGCTGCTAGCCAATGCTTTGCCTCTGTCCTTATTACACATGGAACTTGTTTTTCCTACAAAATTAAAAAAAAATTACAGGGAAACTCCAAATCTCGCAGATGTACAGCAAAAGAATAATCGCAGAACATAGCAGCAGTAGTTACATCAAGGGAAAAAGATAACCATGCTATGGTGCCATGCAGACCCAATATTGCCAACATATAGCAGAAATGTGCCATGCAGATTGCAGGCCACTGCTTGTGTTTTGCTAGAGATTCTATTAGATTGGATTTGTTAATAGCATCACATCATGAAGAGAATGCAGGTTTTTGTGATACCTTGAGCTGAAGGTACACCTCTTGCTTCATGAGAGACGGAGAGACTCTTAGAAGGCATCACCAATTCATCACGCGGTATATTCAGCGGCGGAAACAGGGAGAGCGGGTAGGCGGAAGAGTTGGGAGGTGGATTCGGGGGCGGGGGAGGGCGGGCGCGCGCGGTGGCGAGGCCGGGGACGGTGAGGCGGGCGTGCGCCTGCTGGAGGCGGCGGCAGGAGCGCGCCGAGGATCTGCCTCGTGTCGGCGAGCGGCAGGACGTTTCGAACCGCATGGAGACGGCGGCGCCGCCCGACCTCCCAGCGTACGAGTTCTCTACAGTAAAATGGCTTTTCGCGAGTTTTTTCAACAGTAAATATGCCTTGTCTACTGTAGTAGCTTTTAAACGGATATCTTTTTAACATAAGATTAATTAATCGGTTATATCACACGTTGTAATGACTTCATTTATATCGATTAAAATTACATATAAATATCTATCTCTACAAATGTTTCTACAAACTATTACTATTCATAAGTCAAAATCAAAATCTAAATCAAAATCTAATCGAATTATGATATCTCAGAGTATGGCGTAAAAGTGTAATAGAGGGTAACTTGAGGGCCTCAATGAGAAAAAAACAAGCCACTTGCGCTAGTTCGGTCCGGACCATGTGATTCAGATTGAGGAGTGAATTAACAAATCTCTGTCATAATAGGGTCTCATGTGCAAATTTACCCATTCCCTTCTTCTCCTTCACCCTAATGTGGACCGTCCAAACAGATTAGACGGTTGACGAAGAAGACGAGCTGGGACGTTACGAACGTACCCACTTGCAATGTCCACCCTATGACAAGTGGAGAAACAAGGAAATCAGCTTTAGTGCGACTATAAAGCAAAATAGGGAGCCCATCCTTGAGACAAAAATAGCTCCACCCAAGGAGATGAAAAAGTAGAATCAAAGTCGCTTATGTGACTATTGATTTCAAAGTCGCTTACCGATATCTTTTGGTTTTAACTTATAAATAGTAACAATTTATAGAGTTAGAGGATCTCATCTATGACTTCGGCTGATATAAATGAAATCATTACAGTGTGTACTACAATCGACTAGTAGATCCCGACTTAAAAAACACTCTATTTAAAAATTAACTACTGTAGAAAAGCTATTTACTATAGAAAAATTATTTGTTATAGAAAAACAGCTTTTAGAAGTCAATATGATCCGGCCTAAGGGTGCCTTTGGTTGAGCTTTAAAAAAAGCCAACCAAAGGGTGGAACTCTTTTTCGTGAAGCTACTTTTTAAAAGCTACCTTTACTTTTATAAATGAAAATAGAGAGTCTTTAATTGTTTCAAGGAAAATAGAGATATAAGTTTTATACTTGTTTGAACCAAACAGCAGCTTTTCCACAACAACCTACAACAGTCAATATGATCCGGCCACAGCTCAACCAAACACACCTAAATCCGTGCCCATCCGATCGCATCCAGCCGCTCAAACTTGATCCGACGACAATCATCGAGGGTGCCGCTCCGGACGTAACCCCCCGAGCGTCCACCGCGAGTGTCTGTCCGCCATGGCCAAGCGGAAGCAAGCGGCTGCTGCGCGACGACGGAGGAGAGCCCGGCCGCGGCCGTCGGGACCAAGCAGAGCCTCAATGCCGGCGGCAACGCACGCTGGCGCGGCGGCTCCGCGTCCGTGCGTTGGCTGATTGCCTGACCTACAGAGCCTTCGTCCTGCACTCCGACGCGCGCCAGCGGTTGCGGTCAACTGTTTCAGTTCTGGGCCATTACAGTTGCTGCACAGTTAGCAGCACTAGATCATAAATTCTAGTTGACACTATTGTATTGTGCTTGAGTTGTTCAGGCAAAAAGTGTTGTCATGGCGTTCGACTCACTGTGAATCGATTCAAATGATGACTAATTATTTAAGCGAGAGGGGATATGGGAATGAAGCGATCGATGGTCTCCGGCAAAATTTTCGTCTTGTTGAGATGAGATAAAAGCAACTATGAAAAAAAAACTCCTTACCGATAAAAATATCAGCAACGTAAGCCTATTGTTTTGGGAAATTTAACTTTTGCCACTCTTACCGATTAAAATATCAGCAACGTAAGCCTATTGTTTTCGCGCGCCTCGCGGGTAAATTACTCCTAGACGCCACGTAGGCCGAGAGTAGCAAAATCCGTTCGTAAAGATACAATCATGCATGTACACATGTTTTGTATACTGACAAAAGTCTCGATAAGATGTTGGTAACAAACTAGAAAATATGTTATTATGGAACTATTATGAAAATCTCCCTGTTTTTGTATAACCAATCCAATCCGGTTACTTTTAGCTACAGTCAAAGTTACAAAAGTACAACAGCATTGATCTCTACAAAACCATTTTGTGATCAAGAGGAAGTTAGTAACAATGTAAGATTGAACACCCAAACTGGAGAAATTCCTGCAGAGATGAACTTAGTGCTTCCTCCTCTGAAGACCCAAGGAAAACATAAAAGTACAGAAAGCAAAATTAAACACAACCGATCAGGTAGTGTTACTCGTTCAACAAAAAGAGCAATCGATGGATCAAAAATTCAGAACAATTACAACATCATCACTATCATCTTGGCGGTGTCACGTCCTGCCATCGAAGCGCACATCACAGGCGTTGCATCAGAAGTTCCAACTATACAGTGCCAGTCCCTTTGGTTTCTCTACCATCAGGAAACATCTGATTAGAACAACAGGTATGATTAGGCTATCGATGATAGTTATTTATCTTGTAATAGACCAAACAAACAGCAACAGAAGCGATAACATATTCCTACTTCATGACTACATGAGGCGACTCCGAGACACTGTGAGAGTAATCAAGTTTGATCTACTTGGGACTAGTTTCCAAGCAAACACAACTACCCTTCCAAGAGAGACTCACTTTGCTTGCCTATTCCAGTTGCGCGGCTCCAGTGAAATGTTCAGGTTTCAGTCACATGAAATGACTAGCCTTTCTCCAGAGACATCCTTTGAGGAAGCTGGAAGCACGATGGGGTACATTCTGACCTCAAACTAATGAGCTTGCCACAGCAAGCTCATGTATTTCAGTTAGCACCCACTCTTCTCCAGTTTGTCCTCCAAGAACTATTGCCTTTGTTCCTCCCACAATACAGGTACTGTGGCCCCAGGCGAACCGTGGAGGGCACCCTGGAACATTCAGTATCGTCCAGGTAGGCTTCTCTTCGGCTGGATCCAGGAGGTAAAGCTGTGAAGCGGAGTGAAGACCTGCCACTGACCCGCCAAATATCAAAACTCTCCCTCCAGGAAGGCTCACAGCAACATGGTCAAGGCGAGGAGGTGGACCAACTCCAGCTGGATTACCAGCTCCTGGCATCCCACTACCAGTGATGCACCGCCAGCATGGCTCATCTTCACTTAAGTCCAACGTGAACACATCATTAGACCTGAGTCGTAGAGGACCACTTTTAGCAAGACCACCGAACATCAGGATTTTCTTGCCATCATAGACAGACAGTGAGTGACCCAATCTAGAAGGCGGAGTCCAAGATGCAGGTATCTCCCTCCAAACAGGTTTTTCCATAGTTACATCTAGAAGATAAGTATCGCTGAGAAGTACACCAGAGTCGGCACAGCCACCAGACACCACCAGCTTTGTTCCATCCAGTGTGCAGGAGCTATGCCATGACCGCGGAACTGGTGGTGCAAGGCCAGGAATCTCACGCCAAGTTGGATGTTGTGCATCCAAATCCAAAATGAACACATCATTGAGCAGGCCCTGCCCCCCACAGCCACCAAACAGAACCAACCGTGATCCATTTAGGCATGACAGGGTATGGCCCCAGCGACCAGGAGGAGCTGAGCTCACATTGATGTGCCTCCATTCTGGCTTGCTGGCATTCAAATCCAGAACAAATGTATCATTCATCGGCTGCATGTTAACACCTTCCCCACCAAAAAGGACAACACGGTTCCCTACAGCACAAGCGCTGAAGTTGCAGCGAGATGGCTCCACTGCACCCCCAACTGTCAATTTCCTCCAGGCAACAGCTTCCAGGGTGGTCAACTCTCTTGCTAGTCGTCCCCATGCCAAACTTTTTGATCCAGCCACAGTCTCAAGAGCTTGAGTAGCCTCACTGCCCCATGCATTCTGACAAACCATTCTCCAAAGGTCTTCATTCTTTGTTAAGTGATATAGTCGTTTACATACAGAGTTTACAGATGCTATATCCCTGGGTGACAATCTTGACAGGATCTTCTGGCACAGTACTTCATCACTCAGTAGGAAGAGACTAGAATGTTCCCAACAGAAGTTACCCTTCGCCATTGAACTTGGCCGGGGAGTGTTATCTGGTGCAATCCATGTAGACCTCACAACTTCCTTTGTCATAGAGCCAGGCAATGGCCCCAAATCAACATTAGAATCGTTGAAGAACTGGATGCCCATATAATGGGTTATTGCTTCATCATCTCCATATATGGGTGTTAGTTGCAGCCTCGACATGAATGGAGAGCCGTCTTTCCTAAAATTCAGCAGATCACCCTGGAACTCAGTCCCTTCCTCTAAGCATCTCCGAATCTCAGTAACTACTGCAGCATCAACAAGGGGGTGTCTCCTCTGAGCAAATGGTCCTCTACATTGCAAGAACCGGCTGGGAATAAAAAAAGCATCACAAAAATCGTAAATTAGACAAATAAGTTGAACAATGTATTAAGTAAAATGGCTAGCATAGCATGTTAAACTAATTTGCATGGTTGCTCAAAAGCAAAAGAAAATGGTTCAGAAACTGTATGAGGTGAATCACATCAGCAAAGATGTCTTTTTATCACTAGCAATTGATTTACAGTATGCCCACATGCTTTTTTTTTTTGTGGGCATAATAATGAGATAATATCAGCAAAGCAAGTTATGACGTTCAGGAGTTCCTAACGCCCCAACAGTACTAACGCTACCCTTTGTGCCCCATAATATTGAAGTCCACCATTTAGTTCAGCCACTTCCACCATTAACTCCCAACAATGATTTTGCATATAACAACATACTAATGTCAGCAAAATGAGCATATGTGTCTCCAGACAATTTCTAATCATCTGTGCTACTAGAACAATTCGTGTCATTAATTTTTAACCAAGCTGATGCAATATATTTTTTTTACAAACAAACGCAACCCAGTGCTATTGCTCAAGAAAAGAAATAGCAAAATAATATCCCAAACCAAAAGTCCTAGTGGATTTAGTCATATCAAATGTTATAGTTAGAAACTACCAAAATATGGAGCCAATTATCAGTTTGGTACAAATTTTAATTGAAAAAAATTACGAAAAAACTTTTGTATATGTGTGTGTGTGTGGTGGGGGGGTGGGGGGGGGCTTTGACTAGGCATTAGTTACCGTTTTGACATTATCGTTTTATTTCAATTTTACCCTAATATTTTACAAAAACAGCATTAGGATGTTTTGTCAAAACAAACATGAAACACCATTGAAGAAACCTAAGCACATCTGTCAAAGTATAGCTTGCCACATGCAAATGTCCTCAAGGACATATTGGTTCTTTTACTTATTCCATATCTGTGCTAATTAGAGCTGAGGCCAAATCAGTAGTCCTCCTTACAACTTACCCAGATAGCAAAAAAATTCGAACCTAAGACAGTAGAGTAATTTTTCATGTTCATCCTAACTTCTAGAAAACAACTTGATGCAATTGACATTTAAAAGAAGGGTGGCAAGTCATAAAGGTCATCTGGAAATGAGATGGATCCACCAACTCGAGAAAGTGCAAATAAAATAGAAGGAAATGGTAAAAACCCAACACGCTAATTTCATAAGCAGCTTGCATGAAAATGAAATAATACGATTATGCCCATCTTCCTGGGGTAGGCAGAAAGAAGATCTCTGATGAAAGCAAGCCACCCACAGGTAAATGGTTCAACGGATAAGGCAGCAGGGAGCCAGGGATTCCATCATTTTTCAATTAATGTCTTGACTTGATCAAGGCTAGGACGTTTACACTCACACTTAACACCATGGTATGAAAACTTAGGTCAGACAACAAACACCACATGTGTTGTGGATATATCTCATTGTTTGAACTTTCAACTCGAAGGGGGTTGGCACCCTAACAAGAAACAGGCAAATGTTCCACCTAAAAAGTCATTTTCTAACAAGTAATTAAAAAACAGGCCCTCAAGATAAACTGATAAAGACAATAAGATATGATCATAAAGCAACTACCTAATTTTATTTTCAGCAGTTCTAAATTACAGATGAACAGAATCTTCTCTAAGGAGAACTTAACAACAGCACCGCACACAAGAGACAAATACATGCTTACATAAGATCATAAACGAAACACCATTATCATTTTCGTTGCTACTGCTCTTCATGTCAAGAGAGCCCTTAATTGAACCAAAATACTGTGTAAGACTCCCTCTAACTATGATATGGTTTCGTACCTCCTTTGTTGAAATCAAAGAAAAACACAGACAAAACATGGACAAAAGCTTGTATACTTTACCAGTAAAGAAGTAAAATTTTCCCATCCAAGCAACCAAATCAAACACCATGAGCTAAAACGACTAACAAAGAAGTATTTTTTTCAGTCCAAGTAACCAAATCAAACACCATGCGCTAAAAGAAACTAACAAAGAAGTAGCTTTTTTCAGTCCAAGCAACTATATCAAACATCATTCGCTCAAAACTAACATAATTAATGTGTGTGACGACAGAACATAAATTTTGCCAGAATAACTCGACATAATGAGCACAAAAAGTAACACTACAACCCTAGCGGGCTCGCATCCCCGACCCCAATCCACTGATCCACACCATTTTCTTTTTTGAAAATGAAGCAGGAGCTCTGCCAAACTTTATAGAAGGTTATGGAAAAGCGATAGTGATCAACACCATTTTCCAATTTTAACTCCTTTCACAAAGCTAAAATCATCACCAGAAAATATGATGAAACTATGTTAGCAAATTAGCACCGCAAGTGCAAACCAATTGAACTAGTTGCTGCAGTCATTCCAATTCCCAAGCGGACATTTCCAATCTAAACAAACATAAACAAAACATGCCGTGTCGAATTAAAGTCAGAGCAGGAGCTACGAACCAGTTCCTCCCGAGCACCTCCTCGGCGCTGTACCCAGTGGCGTCCTCGAAGCCGCGGTTGACGTAGATGATGGGGAAGTCGGGCTCGAGCGCGTCCGACACCACCAGCCCGCACGCGCCCAGCACCCCCTCAACCGCCAGCGCGAAGCCCCCGCCCCCGCGCCCGCCGCCACCACCTCCACCTCCCACCTCAAACTCCTCCTCCTCCTCCTCGTCTCCGCTGCCGTCGGAGTCGCTGTCCCACTCCATCGCCGAAACCCTAGCCCATGCCGTCGGAGGAAGACGAAGCAGCCAGTAGCGAACGAGTGGACGACGGGGGAAGAAGCGGAAGGGCAAGTGGAGTGGAGGTGCGGGTTGTAGAGCAAGTACAGGTAACGTGGTTGGCCTAAAAAAAGAGGTACGGAGAGGAGGAGGAGGAGGAGGAGGAGGTTACGCCATCTGCTTTCGCATGCACGCTTTTTCTGTGGTTAGTCCCCATTGCGTTTGTAGTTTGTTCCTCATTTCAATGAAAATATGGTTGGTTAACAACGAATCGATGAGCAAGAATTAGTGGTAGAACTAAGGTTGCTATTGTAGATCTCATGTTTTAGTGGTAATTTCATGTGTAGTATATTGGGATCCGAATTTAGGACATTTGTATGTTGTAGTAAAAAATATATTTGAACATTCCTAATTCTGTTGTAGGAGATGTAGATGAAACAAACAATGTTCAAGAAGGCGCTAGGCGGGCGGCGAGGTGGGGCCTAGCGCCTAGGGGGCCTAGGCGACCGAATTAAAAATAAAGATATTAGGTAAAAATAAACAATCGTGTATATATATTTGCTGTTTAGATGAAGAAAATTGTTACCTTGATCAACAATTATCAGTGTTACTAGAATTCGTCTAATATATATATTTAGGAGGTCTAGATTGAAAGAAATCTATTGAGAAAAAAAGTCTATTTGTAATTTTTAAAAATCGGAGGACTAAAAGAAAAAAATCCAAACCGGACCCCGCCGACTGTTCCTATCTAATCTAACCGACTGGCTTGGCGCAAACCCTAACCCTAACCCCAACCCGCGCCGCGGCGCAAACCCTAACCCCAACCCGACGCCTTGCTCCCACGCGCCACTCCCTACCACCGACATCTTCCGGCGGCCACGGCGCGCGGCGCGGATCCGGCGGCGGCGTCCACGGAGCGGTGGGATCTGGCGCGGAGTCCGGATCCGGCGCGCGGCCCCGAATCCGGCGAGTCGATGGCGGCGGCGACGCCATCGTGTGCGGTAACTCTTTTCCCCATCCCCGCCGCTTCCTCTGCGCGCGCTTAGGCCGCTCGCCCGCTTGCTCCCGCTTTGGCCGCCTCGCCTAACCACCCGACTAGGGGCCAGGCGGGCGGCACCGCCGCCAGCGCTACGCGCTAGGCCGCCTTCTTGAACGCTGGAAACAAATGACATTTCGATATGCATAGTACAGTTTATTCATGTGGGGTGTAGTTTAATTTGGTTTTTATTAGACTTGACGTAAGAGGTGTAATTTCTGTAATTTCATTGCGTTCTAAATATTTTTGGTCATGTGGTGCAAGTGTGTAGGTGAAAGTTGGGGATGGTCGGAGAGGGGACAATGGTGGAGATGTAGTTGAGGCCGAAAGTAGCCATGTTCAACCCACCGGACAGGCGAACGAAGCGGTGGGCATTGAATTCATAGTGGATGACTTGGAGCGGGAAGACCAAAGGGCTAGGGCCGAAGATCAAGCATTGGAAGAGGATGAGGATGGTGGTTTGGATGATGAAGATGTCCTCGACACACTAGTGCCTAGTGGTGGAATAGATATAATGCAGAGGGCCTAGTTGTGTATGATGACCATGATTCCCTGTGGGAGTACCAGGAGAATGAGGTGTGTGTCCATGCCATGTATGCAGAAAAACTAGCACTACAGTATGCCGTCAAGCTGTGGCGTTGTCAATGCAAAAGTCCTTCAGGGTTGCCACAATCTAATATGCAAACCTATTGGTGCATCGGCACATGTGTGCCAACTTTTGCAAGCAATTCAAAGATGATAAATTAATGAAGCTATTCAAGAGGTTGTGCAAACAAAACTAGAGGAAGTTTGATGCAATTTAGGAGCAAGCAGCTTGTTGTAAGCACAGATCATGTACCGAAACGACTAAAGCCATTTCCAGAGATTGACCCACCTGAGTTGAGAAGGACTACAAGGAGTATCAAATATTTCTTGCATTGTATCGAGGTTGAGTCATGGAGAAGTGGTCCTTGCTTCACGATATAAACGACATAAGGTACAGCGTAATGACGACCAACTTGAACAAGGTGTACAATTGAGTATTGAGGGGCCTTGTGGCATGCTCCTAGTGGCCAACGTGAAGGTGTGCTACATGGTACAATCAAGTATTTTTATAGATAGGCACCGTGCTACTACACTGCATGCCAACAATCCAGGGACACCCTATTGTGCCATGATAAGGAAGTACATGGAGGATAAGTGCAAGAAGGTGTGTTTGCATACAATCTTTGTTATGGTGAATTGACAGCTTTGGTTTGACATGCTACTGAGGACAGAGCTAGGTTTGGAACCACTCGTGTTGTAATCATGAATGAGGTTAGTATTAGAGATGAGAATAATACACATGTAACCACGGGCAGAGTCAGCATATAAGCATTGAGGTCCAGTGACCTCAATGAAATTTAGCAAATTCTATAGAAAGTTACTGTTTATTACTGTTCATTGGTGGAGGGGACATCATCGTGCAATGGAGGTGACCTCAACGCTCCTGTCGTCTGGCTTCGCCCCTACATGTAACAAGCCAGGGCTTCTCCACAGCCCATGCTCTCATGTGTTGGCTGTATGTGGGTTCATCAAGATTGATCCTGCAAGGTTTGTGCTTATGTCGGAGTACTTCATGAAGGACAAGTGCGTACATTTTGTCTAATTAATGTAATTATTTAATATATTCAAACTATAAAAACCTTCTAAATACAATAAAAAGGAATTACCTACTGTTAACCACAAACTAAAAATATGTGTGTACGACACTCCCGGACATCAAAGTGTTCAAGAAATGAATTAATGTATTATTTTAAAATAATTTATCCATCGACGGGCTACCTTCAAAATTTTAATGCTTAAAATTACTCTCTAATGCTCATTCTTGCAATCTTGAAGATTTCTTTGAAAATGAGTTGGTTTTTAAAAATAAAAGCTTAATTTGTTAAAATCTATATTCAAATGATTCTCAATATTAGGATATAGTTGGAAGTGCTCCACAAGTGGTTTAAGTTTCTTTGTGAACATGCTTTAGAGGAATGTACAATATTATATCTTTCCTCTCCTCTAAATCCATCTCTTGGCATGATTCTAGAAAAATCAGAACTACCAACAGTCATTCTGCAGAACTTTCATCTTCCGAAACTACCGACAGTGAAACTACGGTACTTCTAATTTATCTGAAAATGGCTTATTTGATTCAAAACCTATTGATTTTAGTTCTATCAGCCATTCCCTTTGCTCTTCAAAGTCAAATTGATCTTGTTATCATTGCTAGTTACCCTCGAGTAATCTCTTAACTCCACATGCCATTTTGATCCTTTTGTGATACTCTTATCATAAAATGACATTCTCTCTAAGAGTGGTAAACTTTTGATTATTTTGACCTTGTCATAAGTTTTATTCTTGTCTTTTCCAGTGATATCATCTTTTCCCTTTTCAAAGTGGTATCAAATCTTTCCTCTTGCCGAGTAAAATCTTTTTTAACCAAGCTCTTTCATATATTATCTTTCATGTGGTATCTATTCTTGCAAATAGTATATCTCTCCTAAATGGTATCCTTTGAAATGGTATCATTCTCTTCTCTCAAGTGGTGTTTGAAGTGATATCTTCCTACAAATGGTATCCCCTCAAGTATTATCAAGTGGAAATCATGGAAGATGAAGTGCCTAATTTGACTTTATGTGATACAAGTTGATTATACAAATGGCATCAAGTTTTATAAATAGAATCAATCACACTTGGTGTCATGTATGCTCTCAAAATGGTATCAAGTCTTTACAAATAAATTTAATCATACTTGATATCATCTAAGGTCATGATCGGCTACAGTGTTTACAATAGAAAACAGAGAAAATATGTAGATTACAACAGAATTTGGTAGGAAAGGATATGTACCAAACTCGGTAAACAAGAATCAAATCACACCCTTGATACAATAGAGCCACAACTATATCTGTATATACATGAAAAGATTTGTTGCGCTTTCATCAAGGTAACAATAATAATTGAGAAAAGAAAGAGGGACTTATCTGGGAAGTAGCACCCATCAGTTCAGCTCAATCACCGGATTAGTAGCAGTACTTATTTTTTGAACAGTAAAGGAGGAGCTCTACTTATGCGTTATATAGTAGGATAAAGATTACACACCCCCCCCCCCAAGGGCTTAATGTAACAGTAACTAGGGAAGCACTAGGAAGACACAGAAGTTAAGTGCTATTCGTCGGGATCGTGATCGAAATGGTCCACTGTAAGGGCCTGTTTAGGAGAGCTCCAAGTGCTCCAGATTCACCAAAAACAACTCCAGATCCAATTTTTTTTACCTAAACACCTTAATTCCACGGACTTCAGATCCACCAAACTCCAGATCTGAGGGCCAGATCCATGGATTTCCTGGAGCACCTCAAGGGGTGCTCCAAAAACTCATGGATTCCTGGAGTTGGCCAAAATTACCCACCATGCCACTGATTACACAAAAACGGTTGGTTTCTTTTTCTCCGTCGTCTTCCCGTCGCCTCGCGCCTCGTCCTCGCTACGGCCCACGCCACCACCGCGGCCGACGATCGCCGGCCGCCGGCCGCCGGCCAGCCGTTCGGGCCGGCCGCGCCGCAAGCCTTCGCCATTGCCGCTCACGCTGCCTCGCGCGCCGGGCGCACCGCCGCTGCGCCGCCGCCCCGACCACCCACCGCCACGCTCCCGCCGCCGCTTCGCCGCCCGGCGCGCGCGCCACCGGCCGCCGCGCCATTGGCGAGCCCGCGCACGCTTCGCCGGCTGCCGCCTCGCGCCTCCTCCTCCTGCGCTGCGCCTGCCATATCTCCGCTGGCGCGCGTGCGCCGCTTCGCCGACCGCGCCGCCCCGCTCTCCCACGCCCGCCAGAAAGAAGATGAAGAATTGATCGTTGTTGGCGGCCAACAGATCCACCGTGGAGCTCTTCCAAACGGTTTTCTCAGCACTAGTGGGATCCAGATTCATGGTGGAGCTGCTCCACGGATCGTGATCGAAATGGTCCACTGTAAAAATCCTAATACAGATCTGAGATCCTGACAAACTCACTCCCAAGTTCCAACAGATAAGCATTGCATTTGCATACTTACGCTTGAGTAAATATCGTAATGTCTGACCCTTCACAATCACACATCCAACTTCAATTAACCCAAGTATCTCCTCACGGTCACCAATTAATGCACATATATGAGTCATCGTATGTGACGTCCATTCACCATGGCAAACACTTTGAAAGAACTTTCCGGTTTCCAGTGCACAATCGATTTGATATTCACAAATTCTAGTGAACTCAGTCAAGATTATTTACAAGTTCACAGCAAAGATGGGCTCCAAATCCATGCTAATTTACATACAAGCTTGAACCTCCTACGTTTGGTTCAAAGAAGGTACAGCTGAAGCTTTACATATCGGGCACCAGTTCTTCTGCCGGAGCCACTGGTGAATACAGCACACATGGTACTGATGCTCACATCCCAACCGGCCAACTTCTTCGCCCTCCATGTACTCCTCCTGGAACGACCAGTCATTTTCATTTCAGTAAGGATTTACAAATTATTTAATCCCCCCCCCCCCCTTTCGGAGATGGAAACCAATTATGCAATCGCTGTTATGCTATTTTGCACCTTTTTCTTCAGATACAGACATAGAATTAATTGGTGTTGGTGGAGAAGTTTTAAGTGATAACTTTATTGAGTACTAGATACAGTGTTTGTGAACAAGGTAGATTGAAGGAGTAGTACTTCTGTTTCAATTTAGGTTCAAAAGATTCATTAGTAAGGAACAAGAGGTAGGGATGATGCAAAATTAACTATAAACAGTGTTAACACATTGACAAGAGACCTTAGGATGGTTGGATCATAGCAGTGTTAGAATAGAAGCGTTCTTTTGGTCTTCTGCAAGAAGAGTAATCAGCACAAGACAGACAGAATCTCGAACACCAAAAGTCAACATTTTCACTAGGTACCCAAGAAATCACGGATGATAGTAAGAGAAAAACCATAAAGGCCATTTGCTTACTACTCATCAACAGTTTCCTTTTTCTTCTCTTTTTGACTTTTCTTATCACCTGAACAACATCGCAGGTGTGGCACAACATCATTTAGCGTCATCAGTTCCACCATGAATCAATAATAGAATTCAATGTTTAGATGCCTTTTTATGTCATACCCTGTAAAAATAATAGAATCCTTTAGGTAGCTAGATACCTGGCATATGCTGCATTTGATGTCATCTACAACTGATCTGTTTACTCCAGCGGCAACTGGTCTATATATGCTTCTTCTGAGGCATTTCGCCAACTGATCTTCAGAAAGAGCAGTACTTACAGAGCCTATTCGCTCTTCTAATGCTAATAATTCCTGTTCAGAAAAAGGAAACACAGATACCTCTCGAATAAGTATATACCAGAAGTTGGCCAGTGAATGATCAAATTTACTCAAATCATAACAAGGATCTCAGACCAGAGGGAGGGAGGGTTCCTCAAAGAAACACACTTCTCTAATGAAACCCCTTAGGCAGTATCAGACGTGATGAAATTGGGCCTGTTCTTTTTTGCTTTGACTTATGGCTGTGTCTTTTGATTTTTGTCTATTTGTGTGAGAGAGAGAGAATATGAAGACACAAATTACTTGCTTGCGATTTTGGCCGATATAAATAAAGTCATTACAGTGTGTACTACAATTAACTTGTAGACCTGCCTTAAAAAGACACTCTGTTTAAAAACCAGTTACTATAGAAAAGCCAAAAAACAGATTTTAGAAGCTAAAAAGAAGAGGCTCAATACCTCATAGGACATGTTGTCAATATCCATCCGCATGTCACTATGCTGATCATGGGACGCGAAAGCACCAAGTAATAGATTTGTCTCCAGCACCAGCAATTGCTGCCAAAATTTTATCCAAATTTTCAATGAAAAGGTATACAAGAAGAAAGTTTTTGACATGAAGGCAAACCAACTAACCTCATAACTCAGTTCAGCTTCTTGTTCAATCCTGTCCAGCGCTAGTAATACCTACATACAACAAATGTATTTCATTCAGAAAACTTTTACCACCTCCTTAGCCATAGTGCAGAGTCATTTCGCAAAATTGGTATCACCATGACAAATTTAATCCTACATAAGACCTATCTACAAGAACAAAACAACGGGAAGCAATATGGAAAACGTTTTGGAAAAGGACCTCTGCAATTCCTTCCATGGTTATGCGTCTGTGGCCATCTCTCTCCCCCAAGAGACTGTGAAATGTTTGCGGAGGACTTTCCTCAAAACGGGAGCTCGATCTTCTCCTTGCAGTCCGAGTAATTGAGCCCTGACAACTAGATGAGTAAATTGCATGAGGTAGTTCCACAGAGAAAGGTCTCATTGAGCTTTCTGTGGAGACTTCTTCCACAGGAAAATGTTCCCTGTCTGACTGTTGATTCCCTGTGGTAGACTCATGCAGAGAAAGCATGACATCCTCTCTTTCCTCAGAAATCCTGAACCCAGTGTCCCGAGGAGGAGGTCGTCTTGTTCTTACTGACACTACTGAATCCTGAATATTTCTGCTGCTGCTTCGTATCGTTTGTTGAGCAACCGATTGTTCAGTCATTCTGATTCTAGGACCATTAATGCCAGGATATATAGTAGGTGAATGACCTAAACTGGGTGGCCGGCTCATGCCCCTTGATCTGGAAGAGCTTTCGCTGTCAGGAGCCCTCTTTCTCATAGCATCAAACCTCCTGTTATGAACATAATCAGATGAACATCCTGATGGCAGAACATCAGAGACTGAAGTGCAATCAAGGCTTTGAAGACCACGTCTCTGTACTCCACTAACAAGACCATGTGATGGCTTCGCACCAATGGTAGGAATTCTAGGTATAGTAGGCTGGTTTGTAAATGACGAAGAACAAGCTCCTGGTCTACCCAAATTCAATTCTTTATCCTTCTGTCTATGTGTTTTAGAACTTAGTGAAACACTCCTTACCAAGGACTCAACTGTATGTGGAGGTATATCTGCAGAACCAGCAGAAGGCAAAACCTCAGGATCAGGTGCTACCAGTTGACCTTGTACGGTAATTAAACCTTCTGTCTCAGTCTGCAGAGTATCTGAACTCTTATCCTCCACAAGGATTTTCTTACTACCCTCCAGATGCTTGGCCTCAGCCTTTCTTCTACTACTTTCAGCAACGTCAACCCCTGCCAACAAACACTGCCTTCGCTTTTCCTCACCAAACTTCCTAAGAGGAACTTTGGAAGAACTTCCAGGCATGACCTTTGAGCTTGAAGATTTAAATGAATCGCGTAAATATCTTGGTATCTCTTGATTATCAGCCAGTATGACCTTCATAGGATTGAGTCTTGTGGTGCTCCCCGGTCCATCGCTGTTGTGATTGGTCCTCTCTTCAGGACGATTTCTCGAAGAGATGCCAGAACCTCTTCTGAGAAACCCAATTGCTGTTTTGGATCTCCTACTTAAATATTCCTCCATGTTTAGGTGGTACTAAATCCAGAGATAGAAACCTTCTCCAGTATTGAGTAGTTCTGCAGTCACAATTCGCAAGGCTCAATAAGCAACAAAACCTGGAGAATGGATGTCAAGAAATGAATGACCAAGAGAACTCAACAAAAGCGACAGAGTAGTTTGAGAATTAATTTGTTTGCTCTAGTCGAGATAACAAACTGGTCGGAAACTGGCATTAACTCAACAATCCCTATAATATACTACATTTGTTAATGGAGAAACGAATCTTTAATCTTTTCTATGTTAAAGCTGAGTGCCAAACAAGGCAGAAGAGCGTCGTATCAGTACATTCTCTCTCTACATCGGATTCGAATCCAACGGACACAAGTGCACAAAAGGAAGACACTAAATAAATCATACTACAACCTAGAACATTCTACATATTTATAAGAAACAATAAAACTAAAAAACTAAGTAGGCAAGTATATTTGTCCTTGATTGGTGTGCTTAGCTAATTGACTACAAGCTCCATCTGAACAATTCCTTCAGTCATTAATATTATAAAATTTTCATACTAGATTCCAAAAAGAGAATAGAATTACCGCAGCAACATGTGGGCTCAATCCTAGTATGTTACTATAGAACTGCCCAGTCACAAAATCCAATAGGATGAGCCGCACTCTAGTTTCACCAGACATCCTTAACAGTTAATCATATCTTAAGTCCTAAAAGCAATCCAAAGACAGAGAGGCTTGGTGCCCAGACACCATGGTGCAAATGGGGCACCATGGTGCCTAGGCACATGATTTCAAATGCATCAATTTCATCTAAATTCAGGTATATTTTTTGAAAATATCAGTTTTAGGGTATATACTCATCTATATCAATTCAAATGAAATGTATAAGTTTAAAAAAATATACTTAAATTCAAAGTTTTGAACAAATTTAGATCTCATACTTTGCTGTAATCAGCATATAGCTACAATCAAACTATCATCAAAAAAGGCAACTACAATTCGAAATTTAGTTCAAACTTGTTTGAACTAGTTAGTAAACTCGTTGAACTTCACATCTAAGAAATTTTAAAATTTTTCGCATACGATACATATCTATTTTAGACTATGGTGCTTGGCACCAAGGAGCACTTGTTATTTTTACTATATATATATATGTTATTTCTCTCTTCCCTCATGCAGCCACATCACCCCTATTGTTCACAACCTTTAGATGAAAATTGAGTGTCACATATGTACCTCATTTGCATTGCCTGCCAATTTTTTTAGGCTCTACCGTGTTTCACCTTGATTTGCTCAAACATTATAACCAACAAATTGATTTTTACAAATTCTAGCTGCAATGTGCAGGGTATCCTTCTAGTGTTAAGAACAATAAGGGCAACATATCCACAGTCCAAATGGCCATTGCCATTCAATGAACTCAACAAACCACTATCAAAAACTCAGTTCAGTCATACCAAGATAATGATGTCAATAACCTTGTAATGTTTAAACTATATTTCCAAGATTAGCTTTACAAAAGGATTGGGACCACGCCCCACATATTATGAAATGATCATTGTTAAGGTACGCTGACATCATTCGTCTACCCACATAACTCCTACCAAGTAATTCCTCTGAACCTTATGGGGAACATAACTAGCCATCGCTAGTAGCCCAAATTTTATAGCTGCTAGTAACCCAGTCTTGTCGAAATGTCCACATAACTAGAGCAAACTAAACATACGCAAGAAATTTGTAAAAGAAACTGTAACGCCATCAAACTGTTTTGGGGGGCGGAAAAGAATCTCTTCCTTGAAAGTAGTGAGTTCATGGCTTCTCAACCACAATCAATCCAAGAAAACTATGCCACAAAAGCTACAAACTTCCTAGCATTTATGATCCCAAAATCCACGACGATACTAACCGGTGGCTCTAAAACCGATCAAAACCCAAAGCAAGGCCAAATTACACCGACCGCCCAAAGAATTCCAACCCATATTCATGACATCAAACAAAAAAGGTCCTAGATTCTTGAACGAAACAAAAACAACAAACTAGCTGGCACCACCTTCTGATCCTAAAAACCTCAGCTTTCACTCAACAAGAGCCAAGAAACGATCGAAAAGGGAGCGGATTTGCTTCCTCCCCGCCGAACGCAACCGCGTCGTACCTCGAACGCGACGGCGAATCGGATGATGCCCAGGCCGGAATGGCAGCAGACGCCGACGAGAAGCAAGGCAGAATGGGGTGGGTTCCTCCTCGGCCGGACCCGAGGCGATCTAACAAGAGGCGCATTAACGGGTCGGACCCGAGGCGATTTACGCATTAACGGGTCGGGTCACGGGCGAAACTGGCTGTTGTTGCTTGCGTGCTGGGGGTATATCGAACTGGAACCCTACGTATACCCATCTGGAGCTACCCCCGGTGTACGGGGAGTGGGCCCGGGTGGCGCAGGGCTCATGATAAATGTGGAGTATGCGTGCACGTGACCAAAAAAAAACGTATGCCCGAACAACGAGAAATAAACGGTGTACACATCGGCCCGGTGGTTTGCGAGTGACTACCCCTGTTTTGGACCGTACAACAGAGCTATTTCACGAATCGTCGATTTTTCCATCTGCTGGGATCTGTGAATATGCATTTTCTTTGTTGCTTGAGCTGCCATTTTCGATTTTTTTTATTTTTGGCCCTTAAAATTCAGTTTTTGCAAAACTAGTCTCCGGTAGAAATTGTAAAACTAGTCCTCTCCATATGTCCTACTGTGCCCCCTGAATGGGGCAAGTCACCTGCCTCGCCACCGAGCGCGTCAGGGACCTACCCTCGGCGCCAAGAGAGAGGGCAGGTGCTACAGTACCACATTTTCGAAAAAATATATTTACATATATTTTTAAAGAGTTTTTAAATTAAAAAATAAACTCAAAAAATTACAATTTTTATGGTGCCTCCCCATATGGTGTACTTATCTGTATAATTTTTTTTCCATAATTTTACCCTTCCAATTTTTTCCAAACAATTCCTACAAATAGTATACTGGAATGAATTTTCAAGAAAACTTCAGAAGGAATAAAATTATAAAAAAATTACACAAGCAATAGCACAGTGTGCGGAGTCATATTTTTTTTTGTAATTTGTGAAGCTCATTTGCTATATTTAAAAATTCCTACAAAAATATGCCTCAATAGATCTTCAAGAAAATGTGTTGCAGTGCTGCTACAGTTTGCAGTGCTGCTATAGTGCTGTCGGCACGTTCACCGTGCGGTTTCAAGTGAAGATTCCGCGAACGTGCACCGCACATGTTGTTGTTTTTTTCTTTTTTCATGACCTGCCCCCAGTGTTGGGCGCGGTAGGTAACCTGGCAACGATGTTAGGGGCGGCAGGAGGCCCACACGCGTTCGTCCGATCGATTCCCACATGATTTTTTTATTTTTTGGAGCTCATTTAGTATATTTGAAAATTCCTACAACAAATATTTCTTGCACGTAATTATCTGTTCCGTAATCAATATTTCATGCGCGTAATTAGATGTTTCTTAATTATTTCTTGTGTGTAATTGGATGTTCCATAATCATTTTTTCATGCTTATAATTATTTGTTCCATAATCATTATTTTTTAATAATCCTAATTACGTGTGAAAATTTCTTTTGACATATGTTAAACTTGCTTTCATGCTTACTTCATGCCATGCGGAGGTGCAATGCTTGTGCGATCACATCGACCTAAAAAGCTCTGCAGAGGTGCAATACAAAGGTGCTCACGCATGCAACAAATATGATACATGACCACATAGTACAAATTTCTAAATTGAAATGCAATGTTGATGTGATTCATGCGCATGAAATGGCGATCGTTTTAGGCCGAGCCACATGAAATGATAGTCGTTTTTGGTAGTGTGTGCGAAGGTCGGGCTCAAGATGTCACCAAACGCTGCCACAATATACCTCCTCAGGCCCGTTGCCTTGTGAAGGCAAAAATGCATCAACCAAATTGCACTTTAGCCATATATGATCCAGTCATCCATTGGTGCACGATTCAGTCATCCGCATTTATCTTCATAACAAAAACACATTCAACGCAATGCAGGTAACAACACGAATCACAACAACACTCACAGTACTACATCTTCAAGATGACGACCAATACAAGAAAGAAAACAATACACAACATTAAATTCATCTTGCTCTCCAGGCCATCTACCTTACCTACCATTTTATTTCCAAAAATTAACAACCAAGCCAAGCCACCTGACGCGGTCCCCGGACATGCCACCGATGTCACACGGCCCCTGGGTGCGCAAGGGGACCAAATTAGGCTTTCCAACCGGGTGGGGGCTACATCGAAAATTATGGCAACGCACGGGGTCAAAGTGGCTGAAATCTACGTTCGAAGAATCTTCACCCGAAACTGCACGGTGAATGTGCTAATGGCACTGTAGCAGCACTGCAGCACATTTTCTGAAAGATCCATTTAGGCATATTTTTTGTAGAAATTTTTAAATATATCAAATAAGCTTCAAAAATTAAAAAAAAACTGGGCTCTCCTTACACAGTGCTCTGACCTATGTATTTTTTCATAATTTTATCCATTCTGAATTATTCTCAAAATTTTGGAAGGGATACAATTATAGAAAAATTATACAAGCAAGTATACTGTGTGGGAAGGCACCACAAAAAAAATTATAATTTTTGAAGCTCATTTCCTATATTTTAAAATTTCTAAAATATACTTAAATAATTTTTCTCTAAAAACGTGGTATTGTAGCACCTGCCCCCCTGGCCGGGGGCAAGTGACCTGCCCCATTCGGGAGGGCGCGATAGGTCGCATGGAGGGGGTCATTTTTGTAATTTCTACTGTATAGGGCTAGTTCTGAAAAAAAACTGAATTTTAGAGAGCCAAAAAAATAAAAAAAAAAAGTCGCCATTTTCTAGTGTGTTTTTGTTCCTTGATCTACGGATTAGTGGTCATAGAACAATGCTACTGTTGTTTTGTTGTGACGGTGACAACTAACTATCCGGTTTTTCATTTTTTAAGGCAACCTTTTGTTTTGATTTCTATCAGTCGATACTATTTATCAGATTTATCAACTACAACCAAAAACCATCAACAGCAACAAAAAAGGGGGCATGGACACGTTTTTTTTGCTTTGGCTTATGTCATATGGCTGTGGATTATGTCTTTTAGGTTGTTCATGAGAGAGTATGGAGTAACACGTTTATCAACTAATACTATTTATCAGATTTATCAACTACAACCAAAAACCATCAACAGCAACAAAAAAGGGGGCATGGACACGTTTTTTTTGCTTTGGCTTATGTCATATGGCTGTGGATTATGTCTTTTAGGTTGTTCATGAGAGAGTATGGAGTAACAAAAACTTGTGTGTGGTTTTGGCCGATATAAATAAAGTCACTACAGTATGTACTTTAATCAACTTGTAGGTCTCGCTTTGAAAAACACTCTGTTTGAAAGCTAGTTATTGCACAGAAGCCGAAAAGCAACTTTTAGAAAGCTGAAAAGAAGAAGCGCCGTAAGCTCAACAATTGGAGGCTAGCGA